>JAOTIZ010000001.1:20716905-20748057 GCA_027123425.1 Erythroxylum panamense | reverse complement strand
TGTACAATCATGTGCATTTACAAAAATTACAATTTATGCATATATGGAGGCCATATTATGCATGAACATACCGAGACTAGTTTACTCACTCATAACTCGTCCCAAAATACTATTTTATCCTTCCCATCGGTGATGGGATGTTACACCTACATTAGCAAAATATTGGCTGAGATAGATGTACGTTGGATGAAAGTTCTTTATAAGCAATGAATCAATTATTTAAGAGGATCCTTAAGCCTTTTATCTAGAAGTTTTACAATCACCTTGTACACTATATTAAAGCAAGATATAGACCTAAAGTCATTAAGAGGGATGACATTAGGAGTTTAAGAATCATGCAAATTTGGGTATCATTTATCTCCCTCAAAATCTTTGCATTGTTTAAGAATTTTTGAACAACTTCCATTAGTAGTTGGCTTGTGATATTCCAAGTATTTTGGAGAAAAAGGCATTGTACCCATCAGGCCCTAGGGCCTTCCTCGGATTAAAAGAAAAGGGAAATCCCTTGATTTCCTAGTTAAAAGCTAACTGTTGGATCAAATCTAAGTTGTTTTGGAAGGGGGAAGGTCCAATCAATTCCACTAGCTCTTGCACAGAGAATTGACTAGCGTTATTAGAAGCTGATAGGCCAACATCAAGATTCGTCACTATTCTTTCAATTAGGATTCTATAAGTCACCAGTTGATCATTATGACTAAGCAAGCAATGGATTTTATTTGTGTTTCTTCTTGCCAGGATTGAATTATGGAAAAACTTGAAGTTAGTGTCTCCCTTCTTTATCGATTGCCTTTTGCATAAGCAAGGAATTGTGATATAAAAGTGCCTTCTTATAGTCCTCAAGCTTCCTGGTCTCTTTGGATTGCAAATCCTAATTGTTGGGATCAATATAGAAGGCATTATAGATCATACTTAACTTTTCTTTAGCTTTTTGTTATCTCTTTTATGAAAGAAATCATCCAGATTTGGAAATTTGCTTTAGTTTAGCTCTAAGTAACTGGAGTTATCTTATAAGTTGGTAGGATTTATAGCAAGCGACATAGCTTCCCTAAGCTTCCTTAACCATCTCTATGAATCCTTCCTTTTTGGAGAGAAAATTGAAGAACTTGAAAGAAGCATTGGTATTTCTTGAGGGGACAAATCCTGGATCTCCATATAAGAGTGGTCTAAGTATAAAGGACATCCAGTCAAAGCATAAGAGTTAGGGAATCACCTCATCTAGCTTTGGTTAGATAATATTGTTTCAAATTTTTTTCTTATTAAAGCTCCACCCTTTTGCTTGTTGCTCCAGTTAAAAAGATTCCCATCATATTGAAAATCAATTACCTCCAATTTGTGATCACCCTTTCTAGCTCCCTGCCCAAATTAGAGTGGTTAACCTTATTAACTTGAGCTTTAAAAGGGATAAGTACACAATTAAAATCTCTTGTTATGATCCAAGTGTTTTTCCATTGAGTTGTTAATGATTGATAAGTCTTCCTATAATTAAGCTCTCAAAATTCAAAGTTGGAAGCATATTAATGGAGACATCAAAAGAGATGCTTGCATTATTAAGCTTGCAATTGAGATGAACATACTTATTATAATTCTGTCATTGTAATGATTTTCATGAATAATCTCATTGAGTTTTGAAGTTTAATAGGTTTTACTTTAGTTTCTATATGTTTCTTCAAAATGATTTTTTTGATAGTTTGCCTTTTAAAGAGTTGATTCATGCCCCTAATATTCTAACAAATCATTAAAGATTGAGGGAATCAATCATCCACCCATTGGGTTTCCTCCTCTTCCTACCTGACTTCCTCAAATTATTAGGGGATGACTCTAACTTTTCTTTAACAGCATTCCTAAGGTTATTGTGGTGATGGTCTCCTCCTCATTGGTGTTGATGTTGGGGGCTAAATCTAGACCATCTAATCTTTCCTCCTTAGTTAAATCTTGATCATTGCTTTACTGTAGTGTTTAGATTTGATATTTATTTTATTTTCCTATCTCATTCATCTATAGTCACTGATCTTGTTTATTAAGTTATTGGGTAATAGGTAATTAACCAACAATGCTTGTGGGATTGAATCGTACTTGCCAGTGTTAACTACAACTACATTATGTACTTGTGGTAATCATAGATAAGTTTTTGGCAATGTTGTTAGGGATTTAGGGTTAATATTTGCATATTCAAAACTGATTATACTAGATTTTTTTTTGTTTTGTTTTATTTTCATTATTAATTTATTAAATTTTTCTTTATTTTTTCTCTTTTTTTGATCACATATTGTATGCGCAATTCCATCAACCTTAGGAATCTTGTTAAGCTAAATGTTGAGATTAAAAGCACCTTACACAAAAGAAGAAGTCTTTATAAGATAATAGAAGGTGATAAATCAAAGATGGCTATAGAAAATATGAGGTCATTAAAGGACTTTGTCACACTGAATGCCTAAAGATCAACTCAGGCATTGTGAGACCGAATGTCGAAGTTCCCAACTTCGAGCTAAAGCCTTCCTTGTTGTCTATGGTGTAGTAAAATTTGTTTGGAAGTTCACCATCTAAAGAACCCATCTTGTATCCATTGATGTTTTTTTAGTATTGTGACATGTTGAATTCAAATGATATGTCTTTTGATATCATCAAAATTCGATTATTCCCTTTCTTTTTTAGGGATAAGGCTAGAATAGGGTTACATACTCTACTAGTAGGGTAAATCACTATCTAGGATCTACTCTCCCATGCATTTTTAGATCAAATATACCATGCATTTTTGGCAAAATATCCTTTAGACAAGGTTTCACAAATAATAAATCATATCACCACTTTTTCCTAGAGGTGAGCTGAGTCTTTATAAGAGATATAGGAGAGATATAGGGAGTTATTAAGGCCCTGTCCATATTATAAATCAAAGAATTGGCTAATAATTTAGATTTTCTAATGGAATAACCTATTACACCAAAATCATTATGGATGCTACTACTGATGGAGCCTTAATGAATAAGATGGTAGATGAAGCAAACTTTTAGATTAAGGATAAGTCTTCGGACCATTATCAGCGGTCAAATGAGAGAGCCACTCCTAAGAAGATTATAGGTAAGTATAATCTACATTCCCTAAATCTTCTAGCTAATAAGGTGGACACTTTGTCTCATGATCATATAAATGTTAATATTGTCAATGCTACTAATATGGTTTGTGATATCTATGAATCCCCAAGACAGTTAGCTACATATTCCTAATTAGAGAACCTATTTTCACATGTCTTTCTTTAAAAAAGGTTAACTTCATTAATAACCGCAACCAGAAGAACGATCCATTTTCAAACACCGAGAATCCTAATTAGAGGACTCATCCAACATTTATGATAGGTGTAAATTATAGTGTACTTTCTAGTTGTTAGAGTGTGTTTTTAGTGTTTTCTTAGATGATAATCATGCTTTTATAACTTAGATTTATGTTCTTGTTAGTTTTTTTATATGTTTTATTTGATTGATTGTTGTTTAAGGCAATAATTTGTTCTAAATTTTATGTTTCAAGGATTGTTTGATGTGTTTAGTGATGAATGGAGACAAGAAAAAGTGAAGAAAAGATGAAGAAAAAAATTAGAGAATAATGTCTAGCATAATCGTGCATGGTTATACACAATCATGTACGGAGCTTTTCTAGGCGGTGAGTTTTTTTATACTTCTGTCGATTTATGGTTATTTTTGAACAAAAACACATGGAAAAACTTTAGATAAAAAGCTACAAAACTCAAGAGTATATAAGGAAGAGAAAAACATCACTTGAGCTAGGAAAACATAAAAAAGAGGTGATTAAAAGAGCAAAATCTGAAGATCAATTTCTAGCTCAAGGCAAAGAAGAGAAGACATCCAAATTCAATTTTCAATTTTTTTTATTTTATTAACTTATTGTTGTTAAATATCAATGATGATTAAAATTGGATGTAAAGTAACATCTATAGATTGCTAAATTCCTTTTAGGAATCACTCTTGATTTATTTATCAAGCTTTACATTTTGGAGTTAGTGAAATAATTTTTTGATGTTTATAACTTTAAATCCAATTTGAATCAAGAGATTGGATCGGATCACTTAATCTTAATTATTTATTAGTTATCAATTTTTATTTATCTTAATTATGATTACTTGATTGGATCTCAAAAAAGGGTAATTATAATTATTGGATATCTAGGATTAAGTAGGATTGAATCAAGAAGATAAAGTGGAAATAAATAAAGATAGAAGTAATTCCTAGTTTTCATCATTGATCAATCAATCAATTCACCGCTGCTTAGTTCATTGTTTAGTTATTAAATCTTTGTTTTTTCTTTAGTTATTAGCTAATCTTATTATTTACCTTAAACAAGTTTATAATAACTATTAGCTAACTACAACAATACTCCTAGGATGATACTTTTTATATGATAGGTTCAATCCGTATACTTGCAATAAAGAAAGTTTTTCATTTAAAACTTTAACAAGTTTTTGGCACCATTGGTGGGGATTTGTTTTGTAGCACCTACTACAGTTTAAGTTACCTTGATTTAAGGACTTTAACACTTTTCTTATGTGATTGTAGGTTCATAAACATAAGATCTACAGGTTCATAAACATAAGATCTATAGGTTAATGAACATAAGATCTACAAGGAGTTTGAGCAAACTAAAAGACATGCAAGTTTCTGACATCACCAGCAAGAGAGGGAAAAGTGAGACACCAAGAAGCAATAAAGAGGACAATGGAAGATGAAAGGAATCAAGGAGAATAGTAAAGAAAACTCCACAATCTTATGTTCAATACTAACCAATAAGGAACAATGAGACCACCAGTGCAGATCAACACTTTAAAAAATAACTCGATATTACTGAATATGCTACAAATTAGAGTCTAGTTTTATAGACTAGCTAATGAGGATTCTAACGCTCCTTCAGCCAACTTCTTAAAGATTTATAACACATTTTGATGTAATGGGCTATCGAAAGATGTAGTTAAGATGCGGTTCTTTCTGTCTACACTTAAAGATCGAGCTAAAGCATGGTTAAACTCTCTCAACCCAGATAATGTCATAAAATGAAAGCAGTTAGTGTAAGCCTTTTTAGCTAAACATTTCCCCTTGATGAAGACCACTAAGGTCTTAATTGAGATTACCAATTTCTAGAAAAATGAATGGGAGTCATTATATGAAGCATGTGAGACATTCAAAGAGTTGTAAAGGAGTTGTTCTCATCACAACTTGCCCAAAGAGTTCCTTTTACAAACATTATATAATGGTGTGAATCTGCCCACGTGAGGCACCATAGATGCATTAGTTGGTGGTTTATTATTGAGGAAAAATTTGATGTCACATATGATTTATTAGAAGAGATGGGAAACAACATCTGTCTATAGACGTCAGAGAAGAGTAAACAACAACCGACCTTTAGAGATCATAAGGGAGTGCTTCCTTTGAATTCAATGACAACATCTTCTGGCCTACTTAATGCAATTCAGCATGGATGCAAATAATGTGGATAAAAAGTTCATGTCTTAGCTGACTGCTTCCTAATAGATAAGAATAATATGGAGCAACTCAACTTTATGGAAATATGATCAGGGAGGTAATAACCCCTATTTGAATACTTATAATCTTAGTTGGAAGAAACATCTAAATTTTTCTCTAATGACACTATAGGGAATCTAATGAGAGCTCAAATCCCACCATGATCTCAGTAAGATAGACTTGGTTTATTAGATTTAAAGATGGACAAGTTGATGGATATGTAAAATTCCAAATCCACGAGACAAAATGAGAACCAAAAAAGGATAAAACTAAGTTTGATCAAATTACAAAAAATAACACACCTTCCATCGATAACTAGAGGTCAAAGTGGGCCAATTAGCTAATGCATTGTCTACAAGAAGTGTGGGGAGTCTCTCGAGCAACATAGAGTCTAATCCAAAGGAGCAACTAAAAGTTATCACACTTAGGAGCAGGAAATAGTTGGAAGAACCAATAGAGAAGAAAGTTAAATCCCATCAAGGAGAAGGCTAAGAGAAAAAGGACAATACAAGAAAACAAGATAGAGGAAACTTCATATGTTTCTCCCCTTCCATATTCCCCATATATTCCATTCCTACAGAGGCTATAAAAGAATCAAATAGATGTTCAATTTGCAAAGTTTGTAGAGAAGTTAAAGAAATTATAAATCAACTTTTCTGTTATGGAAACTTTGGAGCACAAGCCTAAGTACATGGATTTCCTCAAGGATCTACTATCAAACAAGTGAACTTGAGAGGACAAGAAAACGATCTCCTTGACTAAAAGCTACAACTTTATAATTACCAACCATACGCCTTCAAAATTGAAAGACCTAGGGAGTTTTACAATATCTTATGTAGTTGGGAATTCAAAATATTCTAAATGTTTATGTGATTTGAGTGCAAGTATTGATCTTATGCCCTTGTCAATTTTTAGGAAATTAGGGTTGGGAGATGTGAAACCAACTTCCATGCTCATCCAGTTTATAGATCAATCCATAAAGAAACAGTTTGGTGTAGTGGAGGGTGATAGTTAAGATGGAAAAATTCATTATTCTGGTGGACTTTGTAGTGTTAGAATTTAAATACGATAGGAATTGTACACTAATTCTTAGTAGACCATTTATGAACATGGGAAGAGTATTGGTAGATGTCCAAGAAGGAATTATAACCTTTAAATGCACTTGGAGCAAATTAAATACCAAATATATAATAAAATATAAAATATCAAGCAAAAATCAATCAAATATGGGTTATAAATATGGTCAATTATGCATCTATCATAATGCTTAGTGATTAATGTTTATATTGTGTCCAAGATACTTATTTTGGTTTAGGTACAATTTGGAGGAAAAGGAACCAAAATGAGTTGAATTAACATCCTTGGTGCAATTCTAATGATGTTTAGTCTTATTTGCCTTTTTTGAGCGAAATAAAGATGAGTTAGGGAGAGAAAATAGAACAAAGAAAGGAAGAACATAGTCACTATAGCTTAAATGCCTATGTAGAAGTGTAAACACCTGTATGTGTGACTTATAGTCGTATATGGGACCGTATAAGTCACTGGAATCATATACAAACTCGAAGATACCATTTTAAAATCTGTGACCTATGCACCCATGACCATATATCTTGCTTATGTATCCAAATATGAATGTGTCTCTCTGCAATTTTTGGAAAATTAACATTCATAGTCACCTACACGCTTCTTTAGCTATATGTGTATAACCACACAACCATAAGTTTATAGTGCAAAAGGACAAGTAAGAGGCCAATAAAGGAATGTATAGATTAAAGACAAAAAGGAGCATTAATTACTTTCGTCTTTGATTGCTATGAGCAACTAATCATCTTCTTTCCAGTTCAAAGGGGATATCAAGCTCGGTTAAGATTTTTGGGTATTGATCAATCTTAGTGGTGTCGTTTTTAATTCTCTTTTGGAATGTAAGAGGAGCAACAATTTGGGGATGGGGTACCTAGTTTTTGCCATTGCTGAGTATTATAGCGTGGACTATAGTGGTTTAACTGTCCACCTCTCGAATTTTCTAAATCACCATCATGTGTGGCGTGTTGAAATCCTTAAGACCCATAACATAGAACTTCGAGACATCAGCTAAAAGACTCATGTCAAGATCAGGGCTAGTCAGGTAAGTTCTAGTACAGCGCTGCCTCAGCAGGCAGAAGATGACTAGATTAGTGAGGAGTTCGAAGAGGAAGAAGACACAGATTAACCGGGTTGGAAGAAAGTGCTCGATACAACTTCTGCAAACATTAAAGTAATTACAGATATACTTGTGAAGAACTCTAAAAGAATGAAGGAGATGACTCGAATATAACAACGTCAGAGCTGGGATATACGTCTTATCCATCATTATTTCAAGGTTTAAGGTGTCCAATTGCCACCTCTGACACCATTCTTGCCTCCATCGTCGTGAGGCTTTGTTGCTAACCCTTTCATTTTAAAGTTAGTCTTTATTTTTATTTTTTTATTTTATGTTTTTTATTTCCATGCATGTTTGTTTGCCTCCTTATCACATTGAGGACAATGTATTATTCAAGTGTGGCGAGGGTTATATGTTTTACTTTAAGTGTGAATGTTACATATTGTATCATAGGTTATTATAGGTTGTTAGGTTGCATATTGTGAATTATGTGAATGTGTCAATGGCTTAAATGGATTGAAATTGATTTAATTTTAAACATAATCTATTAGGTTGTGTTTACTAGTTTTGAGGTGTAAACAAAACTAGCTTAGGGTTACCCTCTAAATTGTGTTTAAAATTAGGTTAAATTAATTATGTTTAAAATTAACCTAATAAAATTAACCCAAAATTAGCCAAAGCCCAATTCACTAATAGATTATGTTTAAAACATAATTTTGCAGCAACATAATCTAATTTTGAGGTACCTTGATGTGTTTACTAGTGTTTTAGGGTCATCATCGAAAAATGGAGAAGTTTTAGAGACATTCGGGCTGAAACAATGGTCTACAATTAGGGCACAACAGGCCACGATTGTGACAAAAGCACTAGAGTTAGCCTACGATTGTAGCTTGCATGCTAGGATCGTGACAGAAAGCTCGGATGTGGCTTATGATCGTGGCCTGTGTCGATAGATTTTGAGAGATTTTTGGGACCTTTCGGACCTAAAAAAAACCCTAGGGTTGCTCAGAACACAAAAGGATATTTAAAAAATAAGACAAAAAGGTAGAGGGAGCTTTTGCATCAGCCACCTTGAGAAACCCTAGAGAGAAGAGGAGAAGAAGCTGAATAGATGCACTTCCAGAATCAGGAGGTTTACTGACATCGTTGCCTTCCGTCCTCCATTTCAATTGTATTTCCTATTCATTTTTAGTTTTATCATTATATAGAATTGGATTGAATATTTGATGATAGAATCTTAAATGTCGAGAATGTTCTAAACTCACCTTTGGAGTTTTATTCTTAAATTAATGAAATCTGATTATTTATGTGTTTGTTGGATTTATTGTGATTTAATTATGTGATTGCATAATTTAATAATAAACTGAGAGGGTGAATTAGATGAAAAACGATTAAATTAGGCTAACGAAAGTTAGGTGATTTAATAGGAATTAGAATTAAATCAAATCGAAAAATTATGTGATGAGAGATCTTGCATAGCTTTTCGGTAGTTTATTAGTGAACTTTAAAACTAATTAGGGCTTTGGATAGGTTGTAAATTGAGAGATTGCGACCTCTATAATCTGATTAGGGTTTATAATTTAGGGTTAATGGTTATAACCCGAGAGAGAGTAATCAACCATAGAATCGTCTAGAACCAATAATCCTGTCATTCATAATCAGTTAGGTTAGCATTAAGGATAGGTAAAATTTCCTTTATCTTAATTGGTAATTTCCTTATGTTGATTCTTGGGTGTGTTACAATTGCTTAGTAATTAGTATTTCCGTGATTGATTATTAATTTAATTTGATTGAATTAATTAATATCTCGTTTTTAGTTTCATGTAATTTGAATTTTTGTATTTATTTCTAGCTTTAGATTTTAGGATTAGATTATCCCTCCTCGTGGGATCGATAGCTTAGGTATTATGTTAACGAACCGTGAATTTGTAGATTATTGAGGGGTTAAAACTTACACACAACAAACACTTGATCAAAGAGATACTTTCAGGAATTTGTGAATCTCTTGGACGTACAAGTGTAGGAAATGAAATGAATGACTACTACAATATGCAAATTGGAAGGTAATTAATTTTTTATTTCTTATCAAGCAATTAGATGCACGATATGTATAATTGAGGTTCATTTTGTCCATCTTATAGATAAACCTATTAGATGAGACTGTATGTAGGGTTTTGCTCTTATAAGAATACAATGTGGACTACAAAGTTTTGTTCATTGTTTCATTCTTAAATGAGCAAATTTACATGCTTGGACATTTGTGATGCCTTTTACTAATCATTGAATCTCATAGGCTAAAATTTTTAAGAATACATTGTCTTTAATGGACTAGAATTATTGGATAATTGACTTTTCTTTATCATGCTGAGATATTTTCAGTATGCCTTCACTATAATGTCAATTCTTTCCAATGTTGTGTTGTGCTTATTTGACAACAAGCTTTATACACCCTAATGACTTCATTGAGTGCTAGAAAGTGTCTTAACTTATTTGTGCTTTCAGCTTTTTCCTAGAGCAGTTTAGGCTTGGGTATGTTAGATTTAACAGGCTGGAGATATCCTTATGTTTAGACTTCTTAGGCATGTCATCTATTGATTAATATGTAGGTCTGTAGGAACTACCTAATATATTATTTTTTGCAAGTTGAGTAGAATATCTAGTAGAAATCAAATAAAGATTTTTATGTGCAAGAGTTATAGAAAAAACTCTTTTTTTCTCTCTCTACAATTATAATATCTGATTGAATTTTTAGTGTTCATACATGAATTTTGTAATTTGTTTGTCCATTATATCTTATGCATGGACCAGTTGCTTACAAATGGGCTCTCTACGTGAATTAGAAATACCCAAGAAGGTCCTTTAGCTTCACTTGCAAAATCTCATGTTTTTTGTAACTGGAATTGTTTTGGATAATAGATCTTGTCATGCTTTTTAAATTTTATGCATAGCTATAAGTACATATGTCAGTATGTTCTTATTTTGTATCAAGCTTAGTGAAAACCATCGAGGAGGCTTTCATTTAAATAAAGACGACAATAGAACCTCAACTGTAAATACTAAGGTAATCTGAACATGAATTGCTGACATATGTTTTTTTAGATGCAAGCAATAGATCATTAGGAAGTTCTCAAATATCCAACAAATGTTCTTTTACCGTCCAGCAAATTTATAGGAACAGAAAGAAGAATTTGACTTGCACTCAAGTTTTCTTCTATAAAGTGTGATTTTGGTTATTGTTTACTTCCTTTCGTAGTTGGTGTTAAAGTTCTTTGAATTTTAATTGATAGTTAGATTTTCCTCCTCACCTGCAACTGCAGAACCTTCTGCTGCACCACACCCAAAGTTATACGTGGAAGTAATTATTTATTCAACTCTAATAATGGATATGTGGGTGCATAGGGATATTAATTTAATTGGACTCTAGCATCCAGACAATGATCAACTGATGGTGTAAATTTCTTTAGTAATATCACGCCGTCGTTCCTACTTAGATTTATGGCCATAAAGCTGGACACAACTATACTGCTTGCTCATTTCATTATTAAATTGCATATTATGGCCATAGTCTAGAGGGGAGAGAAGCTTGCAAACATAAGAGTATATCAAATCAAGTTATGCATTGTTGTTATTTTATAATATCCTATGCCTATATTTCATGTCAGGAATTGTAGCTTTCACCACCGAATTTGATGAATGGAAAGCATACAAATGTTCAATTGCTTTTTCTTCCCACGACTTTAAAAAATCTTATTATGTGTGAGTTTGACTTGTTTCTTTTTTTCTTTTTTATAATGACTCGTTTGCTCTAATGGGATAGTATCCATTTCTAGCACCTCCAGTATTTAGTCATTTAAAGCCCTAGGTTAAGTTTATTTTTAATATCATTCTAATGTTATTTAATACTATAATTGAGATTATATAATGAATGTTAACATGAGTCGGACCAAATTCACGAAGTATATGAAGGAAAAATTAACCACAGCATAATTTGCATCATGATGGGTAATAATGAAGATTTACATAATAATAATAATAATAATAATGATGATGATGATGATGATGATGATGATGATGATGATGATGATGATGATGTAATTAGTAAGCATTATAGTGGATATTTTGGTATTTTTGTTAGTTATATCTTTGTTCATTTATGTTTTTAAAACAAATATTGACATAGAAATTCGTTAGGAATAAACCAAACAAAATAATACTCATTCCATTCAATTCCTAATAATAACAATTTTATTCTTTATCTATTCTAATAAGTGAACCAAACAAGCAGAAAGTGCTTTATTGGTTATAGAACTCAAGACAAGTCCTATTCTTACAAACTTATGGCAAACAACGGATTACATTAGTTGTTAGTTGATTCTATTAGCTGATTTGACCAATGGATAATATCAGTTGTTTATTTAAGCTTGTTTAATAATAATAATAATAATAATACATCATATTAATATTTTTAATATAATATATATTAATTTTATTATTTAATAAATTAAAAATGACATATAAGGATATAACTAAAAAAAAATTATAAGGTCACAATTAAATATTTAATTTTACAAAAATTAAAAAATTAACAATAATAAAAAATAGAACAAAAATTAAATTTTACAAATGTTTCGTGCATAATTCATAAGCATAACATAGTGCCAAGAAGCAATTAGGCTACAGTGTCATGCATGACATTGTAGCATAATTAATAATAATTCAATTATGCCACACTATAGCACAATTTATTAATTATAATTAGACATAAATTGACTTGCAAAAATTAATTAATGTATAACTTTGTTTATTAAGGAGGGTATAACTGATTTTTCACTTGCACATATTTAGCTAAAGATGAAAACACTACTAAATACGTTTTTATTATGGAGCTTTTCTAAATTCAACGGTTTGAGATAAATTCTCTAATTATTAATCTTCTTATTAAACAAAAATTTCAGTTGTTTGAAATGGTAAAATAGCTAAAAGATTTGAATTAGCTAAAAAGTAACTTATTCATTGTTGATCAAATGTAGTCATTACCTTCCAGGAAATTTTTTTGAAAAGTTTAATAAATTATTCTTTAACTTTTCAAAAAATTTAGTTAATGGTAAATAATGTTAAGAACTCTATGAAGTTAACAAATTATATATAAAGAGGCATTTGATAATTTTAAAGTTTTATGAGATAAAGTAAAAAAAAAAGTTAAATCACAAAGTGGCAACAGAGACATTTCAAGACCTTTTAAGTCATATCCATAAATGGATAAGCACAATTTATGACTGTTATTATTCCATTGAATTGTCTAATCTGTCTATGTTTCTTTACAAGATTTAAGGATCCGAAGGAAAAACAAAAATGAAAACATGAAGACTGGGCTTTGTCCAAAGCCGAAGCCTTAAATTCAACATCGGGGAGTTCGGAGAAAAAGGAAGACTGGGCTTTGTCCAATGCCGAAGCCTTAAATTCAACATCGGCGAGTGAGGAGGGGAGGGTTTTAGGAGGGCTTCTTTGTGTTTGATTCATTCATCTGTACAGATTCTAATGGCCGAAGAGGAAGAAAGAAGAGAAGCACAAATTCAGCCAGTAACTGAAAATGAAGCAAAAACCTTGAAGCCATGGGAACAACACGCCAGTGTCATAAGCATTCCTCGCTTCGACTACAACGCTCCTTCTGCTCTTTTTCACCATTCTCACTCTGGCTTCCTCATTACCTGCTCTATCAGTCGGTCTTCTTTTCCTCTTTAATCATTTTTATATCATTATTATATGATTCTTCTAGATTACATTGAACAGAAAAAAGGAAAATTGAGTGTAACTATGAGTATAGATGTGGATGGGCTAATAGTTTGTTTTGCGATGAATGTGTATAAACCTGAATCAGTCCTAGAAACTGTAGAGAGTCGTAAATAGTATATGCAAAGGGATCAGCGACAGTTTTTGGTTCTTATTCCGTTATATCCTGTGTGACCTATTGTAATTCAATGATAAGCAGAACTCCTATTTCAATGTAGTATGCTAGTTGCTCGTTACCTATTTATATTCACATGTGGAGTTTAGTGTAGACATGAAAATAGTTTGCAACGGTTAGTAAGTTGCCGCCAACTTTCAAGCTACTAACCAAGTTTCAATCAAAATATACTTAATATTATTGTTTTCTAGTGCCTTACATATGTTTGATAAGGATACTTAATACCATGAGAACCGTTTCTCAAAAATATTGTTAACTTCAGGCTTCAGTGAGCATCCTATGCTCGATAGGCTCCTTCACCTTCACAAGTCTAAATTGGATGACAACCTATGCTTCATGTTTGACTTAGAAAGTTAAATGTCCATTAGTAACTATGCGTAGAGTTTCTTAATAAATTTCCAGCTTAGAAGGAATATTTATTCCTGTAAAGAAGTTTATGCCCATGTTCTTTAAGTTGAAGTTGACATTATTTAAAAAGTTTTATTTTCATGTCAGAGAGGGAAAAAAGTGCAACCAAGGAAGCGATGTTGATCCTTGAAAAGGTTCTTCTCAATGACCTTGTTAATATATATTTTTTTGAAAGATGAATAAAGAAATTTTATTAACACTAGCTAAGCTATTAAACCGTTACAGTGATAAAGGGATTACAAAATCCAAAAAGACACTACTAATGTTTGTTGCAATAAGCTTGGTAGCTGAAATTTAAAGGTTCCATTTGATTTTTATGCCTACTGTGATACTGTTTAGACTGTTTTGTAGACCTCTACCTAGCAAGAGTTCTCTGATCCATTTTAATGTGTTCTTTGCTAGGAGATGTTTTTCAGTAACTACCCCTTTATATATTCAATTGTTTCTTTCTCTTCAAATTGAGTATATTGTGGATACGAATGCAGTTTTGAAGACCATTCCATCTTGTTTGAGTTCCTTGGTTTTGTTAATTGCCCATAAAAGGACCATATTCCATTCATATGAGTGACAATGCTCCATCAGTAGGTGAAGCACCCTACTCCAAATGACTTTCAATTTCTTGCATTGGAAAAAAAGGTGGTTTTTGTCCTCCCTCTCTTCCTTGCATAGGAGGCATATAGGTTCATAATTCCCAAACCTTCTGTCCTTTGTTCTGATCCTATCCCTTCCACTTAGCACTGTCGGATCACTAAGGCTTGACTTTAGTCCTTGCGCTCCATATTAGCTCATACAAGGGTGCATGTTTCAAACAAGGTTTAAATATTTTGTAGCACGACGCATTGTTGAACGATGCATTGTTATTAGCTTGCCAAGTGATCTTGTCCTCCCTGTGCAGTCGAGTGTGTTGAGGTACTTAGTTTATCAGGTAAGAGGAACCTTTAAAGTTGCAACACCAATCCCCATTCCGTATGATTGAGCACACTCTGGCATTTACTCGAATTCTGGGGATTAATTTTGTCATCTCATTCCTCTTGATTAAGGGGCAATGATCATTCCAGTTATTGAAAAAAAACCAGGATTTTTCCCCATTTCCAAAACTATGCTTTATCCAAGGATAGATGGATTGCCTTAGTTTTAGCATTTGTATGAAACTTTAGGATTGTTCTCTACTTATTTCCAATTGCCATATGTGTGAACCTTGTTAGTAATTTTTACTCTTTCATTTTTCCTTTTTATAAGAATTGTTTATTGAGTTATTGGCATTATAGAAGTATGCACTTTCATGTTTAATATCTAACATTGCCCAATTTCTTATAAGGTGTAATAGGATTTTAGCATTGCTAAATGTCACTGTGTAGTGATAAGTAATTTTTTTCTCCTAATTATGTGTCTATCACTCAAAAGGAGATATCCTTTTCATTTTTAGTATAAATACGTTTTAATTTGTGCAAATGCTGTGCTTATGTTGTTTACATAGAGGTTCAAATCGAAACTTTTTGTTGTTCATCTTGAAAGGGATGTAGATATGACAAATATGTTTTCTCTGTCATACTGACTGTCAATTTGAAATCTTTTGTAGTATTTGAGGTCCTATGATAGCAATAAAATTGTTCAAAGCTCTGACGCAAATGCGAGCACTAAGAGAAGGAAACTGATAATAGATGAAATATGTCAGACATCTATTACACCTGTTACTGATGTAGAAATCAACAACATTGTTGAGAATGCAGGTACACTCTCCAATGATGGAAATTGAGCAGTAAGTTCTAGTTTTTGTGGTAATGCTTTTGGATACTTATGTTAGATAATCTCTCCAAAGATGAGGATTCAGCACACGAAAAGAAAAGTTCAACTGTAGAAGGGAGCTTTGTTCTTTCATTGGTTAAGCTTATAAGGAGTGGCTTAGTTCTCCTAACCTTCGTCAATGGCAATCCTCCTAACACCGTGGATATTGTATCTGACATTTTCCAACGTTTGGAATCTAAAAGTCTGAAGTCACCTATGTAAGTTGTTGGTAAAAATGAATTTCTTGTTCCTCTTAGCTTTCATTATCAAATTTAGCGATTGGATCAAGTTTCTGTCTATTTTTGACTTTTATAGGATGTTTCTTTTATTTGCTTCCGTAACATATTGTTTGGTTCCTAATCCCTTAATGGAAACTGAAAGAGAAGATAAAATTGTTCCTTGGGAATAAAACTAAGTAATGCTGAAAGATGGAAGACTGACAATTATATGTATTTGTGTATGTTTTATGCATGTACATAATTGTTATATGGACAATTGTTTAGATGAAAAGTAAATAAGTGCTAGGAAAAGAAGATTACATATGTGATTGATTAGCCAATTATTGGCTTGTATTCCTTTGAAGAATAGAGTTCACAAGTGTTAGCAACCCTTGTAATTCCATTTTTTGAATGAGATTCATACTCATTAATCTTTTATCATCCATTTAGTCAATGAATCTTAACCTTCTTGGCAACTTTTAACCGTTTCACATCTCTAAATAATTGTATAGGTTAATTCCTTCAAAGATTGTACAAGTTAGTTTTAAAGAAGCTTCAACAGTCAAACTCTTTGATCTCATAATTTGCTTTTGTTAGGGGTGCCATAGATTTGTTGTGATCTTTTTGTTTGAAAGCAGTCAAGCACATGTCATTGATAATCAATTGATTCAAGTTGTATTTGATTGCTTTTTAATCTAACATATATTGGTCTCGTACAATTTTTTTGGGATATGAATGTTAACTAGTTTTATATTCTTAAACGCAATATTTAGTGGAAATTGAGATGATCAATAATATTTTCGAAGATAGTAATAAGAAAAGCTATTATCAGACTCTACTTGTTCTTTCTTTTTCATTTTCTCTTACTGTGAGAATGCTTTGTCTTCCATTTCTTTTTATTAATCTATAGTTGGCATAGGAAAAAGAGTAGTCTGTTGTAATAGATGTTCCCACACTAAGCACATTGCAGGATTCTAGCTTATTAAGTTCTAGTACAGATCCTATAATCTAATTCATTAGGCAACATGTAGTCTTATCATTGTGGTTCTTAGTAAAATTTGAGAGAAAGAATCAAATATGTCTCCCCATTAATAGGGTTGTTGCATCATAACATTGCTGAAGTAACTGAATCAATCAAGGTCTTCAAGGAAGCATTTCTTTACTTGATTATCTCTCTTTCTTTTTCTTTTTTGTGGAGACTTTCTTAAGTTTAGTTTTAGAATATTCTAAGTTTGTTAAATGTCATCCTTGTATAGAAGACTTCTAACAAGATCACAAGTTTCCCAATATGTGCTAAAAATGATATTGTTAGCAAAGAGTGATAAGCTAGATGCAACATTAGTTTTTCTTTAGGATTGTACCATCAAATAATGTTATTTTGACGAGGATAATCACAACATTAAGGGAAGAAGACAATATATTATCTTTTGAGGTTATATGATCTCTGTGAATATTCTGGAATACATAGTTAGTTTGCTTTGCTCTATTCTACTGTGTTTCTTGAAAAATTGATAAGCTAGTGTGTGTTGGGGAGTTGAAAGAAAACATTAATTTTACGTCTAATCTTTCCATTGGGGAAGATTTTCTCTAAAAGGACTTGGGCGAAGGAAATTACTTTAATGCATACATTGTAGACTAGCAATCCATGAGAGTTGGTGGCATTGGTATTCTTATAGACTTGCTAATGTAGGTTACAACCAAAATGTCTAAAATCATGCAATATTTATTTTATTTAGGTTTCTTGTCTTATTTTTATCATGTGGCACTACTAGAGTAATTCAAGTTAATCACTATGTTTAAATATAGAGTTAGACATTGGGACTAGATAAAGTAGAGTTAATAATTGTACTAGTTTGTTAAGAACTTAGTAGTGATGCATTTACTTTTGAATCTTTTAAACCTTAAAAATGATTCCTAGTTCTTGCTAAAACCATAGGAGTGATTCCAAAAATTGTCTTTTATTCTTTATTTTAGACTTCATTAACACTGAATGTTTTCATCAAGATCATTATCCTTACGTGCGTCTTGCATCGCATATGAGTCACCTTCCCTATTTTTATAGGCCTGAGTTTGTTGTGACCTTAGATGAATATGAGGAAAATAAAAGAAGCAAAATATTATTGATATCAGAGTAAGGGGTTCATAGTGGTAGCACTTTAAGTGACTACCTCCAAATCCTACCCAGTTGGGAGTTTTTACACAAATCTCTTTTTTGTCTCCTATTTCCATACCTCCCTACATTCTTAATATACCTTGTATCCTGTAACTACCTTGCCACGTCATCCTTATATAATAAGACAAAATTTTTTTGCTAATAGATCAACACACACTAAAAATATAACCCAAATTGCCTCCTAGAGATGCTTTTCTCCCTCCTTTTATAAACATTTTTAACACGAGGCCTTTCATTACCACCCAACCCCTTTGAACTTCACCTTGTCCCCAAGTTGGAATTTGGGAAACTGCTCTTTAATTAATTCAACTGATTCCCAATATTCTACCTAAGTTAACCAGGCATACCACTCTTTTGGCTTATTCCTGTGAAACACTGAAGGTAGGTTTCTAGGTATCGGTTCACAACTTCACTTTATCCGTTGGTTTGAGGATGATAAGTAGTACTCCTCTTCAGTATTGTTTGTTGTAATCTGAAGAGTTCTGGCTAGATATTACTCATAAACACCTTATCATGATTTGTGATGATGGAGCGAGGGAACCCATAAAGCTTCACTATGTAAAACAAAAATTCCTCTGCAACTTTCTTTGCAATATAAGGGTGTTTGAGGGAGATAAAGTGTAGTATTTGCTTATTCTATCCACCAGTGTCCATGAGATTCGGGCATCCCTTCCACAAAGTCCATAATGAGATCTTCCCAAACTACTTGCGGTGTTGAAATGGGTTATAATAACCCTGCCAGAGTCAATTTATCATACTTGTGCTATTGGCAAACATGGCACTCCCTGATAAACTGCTTAGTATCATTCTTCATCCCTTCTCAAAATAATTCGTTGGAAATCCTCTTATAGGTCTTATGAAATACACCACGGCCTCCTATTGGACTACAATGAAATTCTTCCATCAGCTTTGGAACTAAGGGATAGGTCTTCGAGAGTACAATCTTCCTTTTAATATAGAGCTGCCTATGTTTGAGGGATCGTCCAGGCTTGGCGGAAGCTCCTTTCAATGATTGAAGGATTTGTTTCAACTGGGAGTCTTGATTCACCTTGTCTTTAATTTGGTCCCAGTCAATAATGAAAGGACTTGAGATAGAATGTAATGCTGCCCCAACTTGCACCCTTAAGTCGACATCAATAGCCTTGTTATCTTGACCTGGTCGGTACTAACTCTTAAAATAATATCCCATCAGCTTGGTCATCCATCGTTGGTATTCTGGTGCAACTATCCACTGTTGAAGCAAATAACGCAAGCTCCTCTAGTTCGTTTTTACTACAAAATGCCTCCCCAGTAAACAGTGTCTCTACTGTTGGATTGCCATTTCTATATCCATTAATTCCCTCTCATAGGACGACTTGAGCCTAGCCTGCTTGGTGAGTGCTTGGCTGAAAATTGCGAGGGGTTGTCCTTTTTGTGATAATACTGCCCCCAACCCAACTCTAGAAGCATCAATTTATACTACGAATGTCTCCTTGAAATTAGGCAAGGCTAAAATGGGCACTACTTTCACGACATCTTTAAGTTGCAAGATGACTTTATCAACCTCCTCACTCCAAATGAATGTGTCTTTTTTGAGTAATTGAGTTAATGGTCACGCTATCTTTCCATAATTACAAACAAGCATGCAATAATATCCCGTCAATCGCAAAAAACCCCTTAACGCCTTCAGGTCTTGTGGTGTTGGCCATTCATCCATGGCCCTAACTTTCTCCAGATCAGCAGCAACCCCCTTTTTGATATGATGTGCCCCAAATACTCCAACTTGCTTTGACAAAAACCGCATTTCTTAATATTTGCAATTAACTTATGTTTCTAAGAATTGTTAGTGCCTCATAAATGTGCAACACGTGTTTGTCTTGTGAAGAGCTGTAAATGAGGATATCATCGAAGAATACCAGCATATACCTCCTTAGCAACCATATGAAAATGGAATTCACGAGCGCTTGAAAACTTGCTGAGGAGTTGGTGAGCCCGAATGACGTGACGAGAAATTCATAATGGCCCTCATGAGTTCTAAATGTTGTATTATGCACGTCCTGATGATAGATCTTTATTTGATGGGTGCCGATTTAAGATCAAGTTTGGTGAAAATTCTGGCTCCATATAATTCATCTAAGAGTTCTTGAATATCAAGAATGGAAACCTATCATGCACAGTAACCTTATTGAGGGCCTTGTAATCCACACAAAACTGCTAGCTCCTATCTTTTTTTTTTTTTTTAATGGGCAACATGGGGTTGGAAAAGGGGCTATTGCTTGGTCTAATGATTCGAGGCGCCAGATTTATAGGTCAATTCTGTATGTTCCTTTTCAACATGATGGGTTGCGATTTGAAGTTTTCAACGGCAAATCAGCCACAAATGGATGGCCAAACTGAGAGGATCAATGGTTTGTTGGGGGAGTACTTAAGATATTATGTATGCAAGTCAGTGTAATTGGTTAGGTTTACTTTATGTTACAAGTTTGTTATAACTTGCACATATTTTCTGCTAAAAAGAAGTGTCCCCTTGTGATAGTCTTGGGCCAACAATCTCTTACTTTACTCGACATCGCACAACAAAGGATAGATCGCAATTGTCCTGCAACATAAAAGTTCGCGATAGAGGAGCAAGAGTTGTTAGATGAGGTGATGAATAGTCTTCAAAAAGCTTCTCAACGGATGAAGCAAGCAGATTTACGAAGGAGACCATTAGAGGTTGACGTATGGTATAAGATATTGTTGAGACTTTCCTCACAAATTCGGATGCAGATCTCAAGTAAGCATGTACATCGAGGATTGGTGCCTAAGTATGATGGACCGTTTGAAATGTTAAGTAAGTTGAGAATGTGAAATATATGTTGAATTTCCTCCGAGAGATTGAAGGTACACCTTTACATTACATATTAGTTTTCTCAAACTGTACTATGACAATGCATTAGATCTTAATAAGAGTCAAGTGAAAAGAGTTCTATCAGTTGTGAGAAAACAGTTCGAGGATCAAGTGGAGAAGCTCTTGAATTATCGAACAATGGGAAACATAAGAAGAATCGGAGGATCGAATCTCGATCCAATGGAAAGGAAAGCCAATTATGGAAGCTACATGAGAGAAAGATACTACCTTATTGGTGTTCGAAGATCAGGTTAATGCCTACCTTCAAGCTAGATCAACGTGAGCATCGAATTCATCTGGTGGGAGTGGTTTGTTAGCCTTTTAACACATGAAGACGCTTCATAGCTAGCTGAAAACGATTCTTGGGTTGAAGGTTAGCTAGATCAAACACATAATGGTAGCATGCGCAAACTCCATGGTAATTAGGCAAGTTTAGATCAAGCATGGTGTGAGTTTTGGTATAGTTTCAGACCCTATACAGATCAACTTGACTAAGGCTAATTTCTTGATGAACTAAGGATTTACTATATATGCTCAAATTAATAGGCCATAGCTAATGGACTTGTCATGGGTAAGCATTGGACCAGACTAGTGTGCTACGAGAGACTTTAGGCTTGGATGATTCGTCATCAATGGATAGAGATTATGGGAAGATCTTGAATGATGTGGTAGATAAGATTATGAAGGATAAACATTAGCTCTAAAAGATAAAAGATTATATGAGAGGATCATCTGAAGATAGTAGAGATCTTCGTAAATATAAATATATCATTCCTAGATAGATGTAATCTCTTATTTGGTTAGTTATGTTGTAGCTAAATTCTATCAGATAGAGTCCTATTTTGATGAGGATGTCATCATATTGGTTAGTGTAATAATGTGATAAGGATAACATGTGATATAATTAGTTCAGTTCAGTTAGAATTCTGAATTGTAACTTAGTCATCAAGCCAGAGGTGCCTATAAATAGCTCATTTGAGCCTTACTTTCCATAAATTAGAATGAGAGAGCATTTCTTTGTATACTTTGAAGAAAGTAATATAGGTTAGCATTTCCTGTATATCTTTCATGCTTCTATTGTTGCCTTTGATAGTTTAGTACTTTCTCAATAATCTTGTAAGAGTGTGACAGTTAAATGTTGTGAGGGTCGTGAGATGTTCGAGAACAAGTTATTTGATCAACGATCACGTGAAGAAGATTAAGTCTTGCTTAAACAAACTTAAGTGAGATTGTTGTGCAAAGGAGTAGGTGCAACTTGTGATATAAGTTTGGTGCTTAGAAAACCTTTGTAATAACAACCACTTAAGTCTTAAAATCAAATTGGAACTGCTCAACTGCAAAGTTAGGAATTCTTCAATGATTGTTAACCCTTGCACCTCAAGTACCATCCCTTTACAAACCCGCATTCCTTTTAGGCGTTTTCTTAATCCCACAGTCACCCCATAGTTGGGTGTTTTGGACATTGGAATTTGTAGCTTCTTAACCAGTTCCAAGGAAATGAAGTTGCGAGTGGCTCCACAATCAATTAGCACTACCACCTTCATGCCACCCAGCTTACCATAGAGTTTCATGGTTCAAGGTTCTGATAACCCCATCACCGAATTGAGGGATAGCTCCATGCCTTCAATTTCCACCTTGTCCTCTAATTCTCCATCGAAATCTCATTCCCTAGTTCGTTCCCATCTCCTTCACTGACCGCAGCACATGAAGTTCCTTGTTTTTACAGTGATGGCCTAAATGCCATTTCTTATTGCAATGGTAGCTTAATCTTTTCTCTCGTTGAGCTTGCACTTCTGCAGCAGAGAGACGTTTGAATCTTGTAGTATCGGCAACATTTTGGGTGGGGCTTTGGGTCAAATCTAAGGTTTGTAGGCCAATTGGCTGATGGGTTGTGAGTTTTGAGGGTGTTGGTCAGTTGTGGGCAATTTTGAGCTGGAAGAGTGTTATTGGTTGCAAGTTGGCTAAGGCTTTTTGAAGGAGTCCATAGGATGGTGCGATTGTTGTTTTTAGTTTGGATTGAAGGTTTTTTTTTTTTTAATAATTGTTTTGGGTTATTGGGTTGGTTGAAACTCTATTTCTTCCTCTCTGTTCGAGCTGCTACTCCTATGGTGTCCTTCAAACCAGATCGGTTTAGCACAAACATTTCAGCCTTAACCCTTTCTTTCAACCCGTTAATGAACACAGCAGTCAAAGTCTCCTCCATTCTTCTCACTGAAGCTGTGAAAAACTCAAACTGAGCTCAGTATTCCGCAAATGTACCTTCTTGTGGACAGCAAAAAATCGGTTACGTAATGTTCCCTCTTGTATTCCAGCAAATTGGTAAAGCAGCTGGGTTTTCAACTCCTGCCAAGGAGAGAATGTTTCTCGCTTTCTTCAAACCTTAACCATGCTTGGTCTTGTCCTTCAAAACAAACTGCAGCAGCCTCTAACTTTTCCTCTGCCATCAATCAGTTTATGGCAAAATACCACTCCTCCCTAAAGATCCATGCATCAGAGCTGTCCCCATAAAAGACGGGTAACTCCAGTTTCTGGGGGTTGCTTAACCCATTCTGTCATCGTCTTGGTCACTGCAGGACTTTCCATGACTGAGTCAAATGCAGAATTACTCCAGACCTGATGCAGCGATTCTGCTTGGTTAACTCCCTAATACCGATTCTTCATGAGCATACAGAAGCCTTCCTCCGTCCTTTGGGCTAGTGAAGCAATGGTGTTGGTGAGATCCACAACTTCTTTCTTCAATCCTGGTAGTTGCTTAAGCTCGTTTTCTACTGCTTTAGTCTTGCCTCCATTCTGGTTTGGGGCATCACCCACTGTAGGACCGGTGCTTTGATACCAAAATTTGTTATGACCCTAGATTAATATGAGAAAAATAGAAGCAGAATATTATTGATAGCAGAATAAGGGGTTCACAGAGACAAAATCCTACCCAGTCTGGAGTTTTTATACAAATCTCCTTTTTGTCTCCCTATCCCCTACCTCCCCACATTCTCAATATACCGTGTAACCCATAACTACCTTGTCACATCATCCTTCTATAAACAGACAGCATATTTTTGCTAACAGACCACCACACTGAAAGTACAAGCTAAAATTCTATTCTTCACCCAGATTGCCTCCTAGAGCTGCTCTTTCTCCCTCCTTTTATAAACATTTTTAATAGGAGGCCAATCAGAATTACCATGTGTTGTGCTTAATATGTCAGACTGTTATCCCATAACTCCACCACTTTTTAATCATTTCCCTTTTCTCATAATATGTGTAAATTTTACACTCATTAGCTGCATTACCATTGTTCTGTAGTTGGTGCCATCGCGTTTTCCCCATCCTGGCTACATGTCATTTGAATGAGATGGAACTTCGACCAGTTGTGTCAAAGCTTGTCCACGAGTTCATAACTGTCAACAAAAGCAAAATTACCCTCCCAATAAAGGTAAGAAATCACTTTGTAGTTGCTGCGATGGTCAATTAGCATTTGGATGAACCCCAATGGAATCTGCATAAATAGTGTCAACCTCGTAATGAGTCTATTAGAGATGTGTAGTGTTTCATATGTTGGTTGCGAACATTGTAACTTTTATGAACTTAAAAGTCCCACTTGAGTGTTTCATGCTTCTCTATTTCCCTTGTTCTGTACCATCCTTCTGATCTACTTCAAAGCTGCCTCCTGAATAATCTTGGTGGCAAGAAAAAGGACGGCGTGCTATTGGCTAATCTACCTATTTATTCTATTATTGTTTTTCTGATGTCTGTTCTTATCCTTTCAGTAGAGACAAAACCTTGCCAATAACTTCTGGTAAATTGTCTTCCTGCATTCTTGCAAATCTGACGTTTAGTGACGAGTTAAGACTAGAAATTGTAGATTCTCTCTCTGACTTGATTGTAATTGCTAATACTATGATTGGAATTGCTGATACTATGTAAATATAAAGAAAATGTTACTGGACTTCTCTGACTGTGTAAGTAATGCTGTGTGTAGTTTGCAGTTGGATATAACAGAAGAGGAATTGGGGAAACACAATTGAAGGCTGTAAAAGATGCTTCAAACGATTCTAACCTACTTTTGTTGAACCGAAACAAATGCTTTGACGTTGTGGCTTCTGCCATAAAAGATGCTGTATCTGATTCAGTCGTGGACCTCAACTCCCCAGATGTAAGACATTTTGCTACTAACTCCTATACATCAAAAGAATTTTAGTTGTTAATTTGCCTCGTGTAAAATTAATGATAAAGTGGGCAGCTCTCTGTGCTTGTTGAGCTGCTGCCTCTTTCTGCAGTACCCAGAGGATCATTCATAGCTGCTGTATCGGTTCTTCCTCGAAATCTCGTTAGTGCAAAGCCACGACTTTGCATTAGGCCATTGATTTCTGATCCGAAGGATAGGACCGGAAACAGTTAACTAGCCTTGTGCGGAAATATTCAACATAGGACAAGTCCTGCAGATGGCACTTTTAACCTCTAAAGCATTCCAGCTGCACCAACGAGTCTTTCACAAAAGAAAATGGGCAAGCTTCTTTCCTACAGTTAAAAAGCCCTCTCTTGTAATTCCAGTTGGATTACTTGACTTTGGTTTTTGTTTCTTCTCCTTCGCTCTAACTCAATTACATTTTGAGCCTTTCTTCATTGTCATTTATGAAGTTACTTTTATGAGAGTTTGACGCATGAGATATTTTGGGAATGGAAAAATCTGTTTGGTCAGCATTTTATCTCTTATGGGCTGACTTGGTGCGAACGAAGATTAGTCTGAGAGTGGATAGCTTAAAAGTGTCTTCTCACAGTTGGAACCTTCTTAGGACATCTCATGGGCTAACCAAAAAATAAATAACTTTTTTCTATATCAAATTTGAATAACTATTTTTGGAAAATAATGTATAACGTAGACTATTATAAATAAATACATTTGTAAAATTAATATACAATATTAAATTTTTGAATGAATATACAATTAAAATTCAAATAATTCGAATATATATGTGCGTATTAAGTTAGCATATAATCTATTAACTCATTAGAAAGTACATAAATATATGTATTATATATTTTAATATTAATATAAGTATCAGTTAAAAGGCAAAAGGTTTAATTTGTCGTTAACGTGTGATATCAACTAATTTTGGTTTTTTAAAGAAATTACTTACTAATTATTAAAAAAAACTCCGAAGCCATCTATAGAAATTCTTAAGATTCATTTAACAAATCCCTAAAACCTAAACATTCATCTTTGTTCTTAAATGCCTTCGATTATTTCTACTAATTATTGTTCATTTTTCTTCCTTTATATTCGATAATTTCTACTATTATTCTTCCTATAGTTGCAATTTGTTTTAGAGTTGTTTTTAACGCACTACAATTATTCTTCATTCTTCTTCCTATAGTTGCAGTTTGTTTAGAGGAGTTTTTAATTAATGCTCCTTAATTTGTTTCAACAGTTTAGAGAAGGCATACCAGTTTCAACCCCATTCCTACCTACAAGAAGCTATTATCTAGTGTCAAGCTCGATTCACAACTTGAAGAATACAAGGAGAATTAACGAGGACATGAACGTTGTTGTTATAAATGAAGACACAAATGAAATTCTTGACTATGGAGTTGAAGGTGAGACATAGGTGTCATCTCCAAGTAATTGATTGCGCTACCTCAACTATCCATCTTTGACTGGGAAGATATTTATTTCAAGAGAGAGTCTATAAGTCGGTGAGCAAATGCTTCGTTTAAACTAGTGATAGAGGAGTCCTCAGAGGTAGTAAAGATAGATACCTTTGTAACTGGACGTTGTCTCGATGTACACCCCCTTGCTACATTGAAACTATAACTCATAATAAATGTCAAAAGTTCTTTAGAGGAGGTTGCTTCATTACATTTGAGTTTTTCAGGCATGGTGGTTCTTGTTGTAGAGTTACAATTAAGTGACAGAGAGAAGGATTTTAAAGAAAATATGCGGAAGAGATGAAGAAATTTGTTTCTAGAGAAGAACAAGTTGAGATTCGCTTGGTATTCTTGCAAAAGTTAAGATTTGAGTTTTAAAGATTTGTTAGATGAGAGGTAGGGATTTTTGTAGATGTTGTCAGGGTAATTTGGGAAAATTATATAATTTTTAAATAATTAATAAGTGAATTCTTTTTAAAAATTAATTGGTATATGATGTGCTAACTATTAGATTGTTATTTGAGTTTATTTGGCATGCCACGTAATCCAAATGACAAAAAACATGGAGTAAATCTTTTAGGGCAAATTGTTTCATTTTGAAAAGTTTGGGGGTGAACTGGTACCCGAGATAACAATAGAGGCCTTCTTTGGTGAAACATTGAGGGGCAAATTAGATATTTTGCTTAGGATAAACGTATTAGAAAATACTTAATGAAGTTATACACGTTTGAAAATGCAATTAAATTACATGTAAATATGACCATTTTTTATATATAAAGTATTTAAAATATATTATGATTAAAATTAACCTTAAAAATTGAAAAGAAAAGAACTCTTCGAAGTTAATAGTAAACTTTAGCGTTTTAAAAATTGGAATAATGTAACACGCAACTTTCAAAATTGGCAAAAGAATGAACCTTGTATGGAGAGAAGACATGAATATTTTATTAGTAGAGTATGAGAACATACTTACTTCTAAGCTCTTAGACATGTTGAGAATCAACCCTTTAGTAATCACACACAAGCTTAATCTCAACTCAATATAAAGAATGCAATTAAATTGGCAAAAGAAAAGAGTTGTCATGGTAGAAAGACGTGTAATAACATTCAATATAAAAAATTGCTATATGTTTATTTCATTGTAGAGGTACAATATCCTAATTGGCTAATTAATGTGGTGATGGTCAATAAAACTAATGAAAATAGAGAATATAATGGTTTATTCTCCACAGCCAATCGGTTAGTTGTATTTTAGTGATAAAATAATTTAATTGCATTTTTTATCTTCTACATATTTAGATATATATGATAAAATCCATGTAATAAATATACAATACAAATGAAAGTATGATGAAATCATAATTATGATATTCATATTGCGTTTATGTATTATCCCTAAATTGTTCCTAGTTATTATTCTTTTACAAGTGTCATAATAAAATATAAAAAGATTAACACACATTATGTTTTTCCTTATGAAAGAAGTAGTCAATCTCATTGACTAAATTGTAAAGATACTTAAACAAATATGTCGATGCTTGTTAGAGAATAAGTTCATAGAACTAACCCCATAAGCAAAAGAGATTTGGAACATTACTTAAATGTTTATGCTAATTCTCATTGTAATATTGCATATGATCCTTTGACTTGATGTCTCTATAGTTATCTTGTATAAGAATTACTATGTTTTGATTTCTTATGATAGGTTATAATCAATGATAGCTCAATCAGTAGTCAGTAGATGCTGCATGAACTATATAAAAGTAGTTAAGTGATCAATATAGGGTTCATCACCCTATAGTAATTTGGGAGAATGATTTATTGTTCTCGATTAACATCGATTCGAGAAATCCTAAGCTAAGGTAGAATGACACTTTGTAAAATAGTTTACAAATGTCATCAATTGAATCAATTACTGATAGGAGAGAACTAACATGATTGGACTAAAGTAGAGTAGACATTAATTTCATGCTATATGTATAATTGAAACATTAGGATCGACATGTTTTTGGGAAAAAAAAGTGTTGTGTGATATCATAGCTGCTTGCATTATTATGCATAATATGATTGTTGAGGATGAGTGTGATCTCAATGGACCAATCACAAGAGTAATGGAAGCTCCAAAACCAACTGTAAAGGGGGTAACTTATGAAAATACTCGATTTCAACAATTTCCTGCCTGGTATAAGCAAGTCAAGGACAAAAATGTGCATATCGAATTAAGGTATGCGTTAATAGAACATTTATAGGAACAATATACTAGTTCAGAGGATTAGTGGATTATGTTATGCTTATTTTCAACGGCGATATTATCTTTTAATTTTTTGGTGTAATGAATGGTTTGTGCCTTTTCTTTATGTCAAAATATTTTTTATTTATGAAATTTAATAAATTTTGGTTTTTGATATTACATAATTATATTGTCATTTAATATATTTAAATAATATGAAATAGTGAATATATCTCATATATTATTTTATTTAGTATTATTAAATAACAAATTATAGTTTAATTCCCTAAGTTTTTTCACGCTGCTATATTAGCTCGACGGAATATCAACACCATCACTGAATTGGTAGATGAGGAAGGTACTATTTTGCGTGGGCATGCAACAGTGTCTGCACATGTTAGGGAGGTTTTTTTATGCAATTGATGGGTAGTAATATAGATTTGGGGTTTGGAATGCGCTGAAATTTACTCCAAGTCGCGAACATATGGAAAGGTTACTTGCCTAATATTCTGCACATTAGGTGAAGGAGGCCTTGTTTCTTCTTCATGGATCCAAAGCAACGGGTCCTAATGGACATTCGGCTGGATTTTTCCAAAAAAACCTGGATTATCACTGGTCAGTTGTTAACGAAAGCGGTACTTGAATTCTTTCCTTCCGGGAAATTGCTGTAGGAGATCAACCATTCATATATCTGTTTGATTCCCAATAAGGAGAGACCTGAGGGGATTACATATTATTGCCCGATTTCGTGCTGCAATACGGTGTATAAGATTATCACTTCTCTTTTGCTGGAGCCTTTGAAGGGAGTTTTGGCTGAAGTAGTTAGCAACGCGCAAGGAGCTTTTCTTCCTTCCAGAAGTATTGGCGATAATATTCTGTTATTGCAAGAAATGCTGGGGGAATATCATTCTAGTAAAAAGGTAAACAGTTGTGCCTTAAAGATAGATCTTTATAAAGCTTATGATATTATAGGGTAGGGCTACCTGAGGGACTGCCTACAAGGGATTGGTTTGCCCCCATGGTTTTGCCACTGGATATTCCAACGTATACAAACTACCTCTTTGAGTGTCTTAATTAATGGAATTCCTACGAAGCCTTTTAGGATCCTTAGAGGGATTAGGCAAGGGGATCCTCTTCCCCTTACCTATTCACTCTAACAATAAAGGGTCTTTCAAGGTTATTGAATAAAATGGTGCAATGCAATGGGTTATTTCAGTATCATTATCTATGTCGGGAATTGAATTTGTCTCATCTTCTATATGTGGATGATCTGATTTTATCGTGCAAAGCTGAACCGCATGTGCTAAAGATGCTGATAAATTTACTGAACACTTTTTCCCGATGGTTGGGCATGAAAATGAATCGGCAGAAGAGTAGCATTTATGTATCATCAAATGTTCAAAACCGAGAGTAGCTTAGCAGATTGGTAGGGTTTCCACTTCAAGGTCTACCGTTCAAGTATCTGGGAGTACCGATCATTTTAGGAAAGCTAAGGTATTCCGAATTCCTCCCTTTGTTGGAAAAATTGAAAAATTGTATCAATGCACCATACTAAATATTATGCATGTACATCGGGCTGCTTATATAATTGTTTCGAAAAATGTTATACGAGAAATGGAGAGAATATTGAAGACATTCTTATAGACGTGTAAGCATGATAAGCGTAAGGGAGCTAAAGTTAAGTGGAGCGAGATTGTAAAACCTAAGAAGCAAGAGGGTTTAGGCATAATTTCAATAAATCAAATGCAAAGAGTTCTACTTATGAAGCATATTTGGCGTTTATTTGTGGACAAAGAAGTGATGTGGGTTAAATGGGTGCAAATATATCGACTTAACCGGCAAAGTTTCTGGCAACTTCAACTGAGGTATGACCATTCTTGGATTTTTAAAAGTTTGTTGCAATTAAGAGAATTGGTATACCCTATTATTAAATGTAGAATAGGGGATGGAGCAGGAGTAAATTTTTGATATGATAATTGGCATGACTTCAGCCCTCTTTAGATGAGACACGAATTAGCTGGTTTAGCAACCGTATCTCTAAGGAGGCATTAGTGGCTTGCGTAGTTCAGGGGACAGAGCGTTGTGTAGGTGCCGATTTGGCCATAATCTTGATGCATTTTTGAATGGTGTGTGGCTTTGTCCTGATCAGGACACATGGATTTGGATTGCCAACCATGCTGGGGCTTTTACATCAAAATC
>JAOTIZ010000001.1:20697757-20716805 GCA_027123425.1 Erythroxylum panamense | reverse complement strand
AATGGTGTGTGGCTTTGTCCTGATCAGGACACATGGATTTGGATTGCCAACCATGCTGGGGCTTTTACATCAAAATCAGCTCACGCTATTAGGAGAGGTAGGCAGGAAGAGGTCTTATGGGCAGAGTTAGTGTGGCAACAGGTACTCTATCCGAAAGCTGCGTTTTTATTGTACTTGGTTATTCAAAATAGATTGAGAACAAAGGATAGATAGTTTGGCAATTTTGATCCCATTTGTGTATTGTGCAAACTAGTCAATGAGAGTAGAAACCATTTGTTTTTTGAATATGAATTCACCAAATCGGTGTGGAGTATAATTTTGCATTTACTAGGTAGACTTCCCTCCTCCTATCAGTGGAACGTGGTATTAGCAGATGTTATACAGGAAACTCGATCAGGACGACCAACTTATAATCAAGACCTCGTTTCAAATGGTGATTTATCACTTATGGAGGGAGAGGAATCGACGTTTATATAAGCATGAAGAGAGACACAAGTACGAGCTAGTGGATTACATAGTTAAATTAATAAGAGAGGTCCTCATGGCACATGGGAAGCACGAAGGCATGGGTCTGGTAATGAGAAGAAGTTGTAATATTTAGATGATGAGTGTTAGTTTGAGCTGATTGTCGGCTGTGATTATTTTGGTTTTCCTTGTTTTAGGATTGTAAATTGTAGCCTTTGCTGTTTAGATAATATAATTTCTTAAAATTTCAAAAAAATTATAGTTTAATTGAAATTTTATTATTTATTGTTTATTAACATAAAAATATAACAACAATAATATTGTGAATAAAAAAGTACAAGAAAAAATAAAGTTGGGTTAATTTTATAAAGTAATTTTAATAATAATTCTGAGAATATTCCTTTTTTGTGTGAACAATAGAGTTGAAAATTAGAGCGAAAAGTAATCTAGCATCTACAAAATGGAAGAAACTCTACTAGGAATAGGTTGGAGATGCGCTAAACGTCATTACTTGATTTAGCGTTACTGCCTTTAGCATTATGATGTGTTTTCTGAATTTATACAATGTTACAAGTAGTTGGCGTGTAAATTTGTATTATCTAATATTTGTACTGACCTTCGTAATTGCAAATCGCATTACATTTTCCATGCCAAATTTTGAACAGGCTGGCTATTATTTTCTGCGATTTTAAAATCTTCATGGTGTACTATTTCCTTTCCAAACAACAATTGCTGCTAATCGTAGAAACAGAGGAAAATTTTGACTTGCATATCATGAACAATGGTCTAATTATTGATTAAAGATTTTCTAAACTACTCAGTTTTGAATTGTGTATATATTTTCAAGGAAATGCCCTTCTAATGACCAACCTACTCAAGCTTTCATACACCCAAAGAGACTCCCCCAACCAACAAGCCAACGATTATTGGCAATTACTCTTATATTAGCTGACACAACATTGCCATTGATTATCATTTTAATCGCCTCCTCCATCTCTTCCATAAACAATGTCCATTATTGCAGAAGCTCCTGGTTTCCTGCAAGTTTTTTCTGATGGTTTAGTTAAAAGATTTTCCCCGGAGACAATCCCTTCCTCAACCGAGTCTCTCTATGGTTATAAGTTTAAGGATGTTACTATTGATCGAAATAAGCAATTAGCTGCAAGATTTTTTCTTCCGGACACGCAAAACTTCACGTGTCAAATTCCCGTGCTGGTTTATTTTCATGGTGGTGGCTTTTGTATTGGTTCAACCACTTGGCTTGGTTACCATAAGTTCCTCGGAGGCTTGACTGTTGCATCCAAATTCATTATCCTCTCTGTTGATTATCGTCTAGCACCAGAGAACCGACTTCCTATAGCTTATGAAGATTGTTATAGTTCACTTAAATGGCTTTATAGCCAGATGAATTCCGAACCTTGGCTCAAACTAGCTGATCTTTCTCAAGTATTTCTCTCTGGAGACAGTGCTGGAGGGAACATTGCACATCAGGTAGCAATCAAAACAATGAAGAGTAGGGACTGTAATGTTAAGATCAAAGGATTGCTGTTGATACATCCTTTTTTTGGGAGTGAGAAAAGGACCGATAAAGAGATGGATGATGGGGCAGCAAAGCATGTTGCTGCGAATGACATGTTTTGGAGATTAAGTATACCAGAAGGAAGCAATCGTGATTACTTCGGGTGTAATTATGAGATGCAAGATGTATCTGCAGCAGAATGGTATGAATTTCCTGCAGTAGTGGTTTATGTGGCAGGATTGGATTTCCTAAATGAAAGGGGAATGATGTATGCAGAGTTCTTGAGAAAGAAAGGTGTCAAAGAGGTGATACTCGAAGAAGCTGAGGGTGAATCGCATGTCTTTCATGTGTATCATCCCGAAGCCGAAGCAACTTGTTTGCTGCAACGGCACATCAGTGAATTCATATGGAACCATTGCATCCCTGAAGGCCAACAATTGACAAGCAATTTTCAAGGAAATTGTAATGATAGTTCATAAGAGTCCGTGACCTGCGGGATTTGAATAATCAAAATATATAGCCTAAACAGCATTGTTGAAGCAAAATAGTTTTCAAGTCTCTTTAAAGGTTGGAACTGATTAAGGACCCGGCTTTCCTGCAATACACAAATGAATCAAATCAATAAGAAAATGTCTAACTTTGTGAATTACACTCAAGTCTATAGCCAATATCTAGAATTTCATCATGACATAGTATGAGAACTTAATTCAGTTAAAAGCATAAGTTATATGCATCTTAATCGAAATATGGTAGTGCCTAGTTTCTATGGAACTACTTTTCTGATGATTCACACTCTGTAGAAGGGGCTCACATCCAATTAGCTAGTTGGTGAGGCAATAGAATGAGGTCTGTCTAAGGAAATGCATTGATGAAGTCGTTGAATGGGTAAGTCACCTATCCCACTTTTGTGCAAAAATGTTCAATTTTCATAAGGCCAAGGTTTAAACTTAATCAATTTTTTTTTTCAAGATGAGATTCAATACTGCTTGCAGCAAAATTAAATGAAAATATTTTTCGTTTAATTTTTCAAAAGTCAAGAACATTTTAAATTCTATGACAAGATTAATGCATAACATAAAAGTTTGAATTATGCTTCATATCTTATTGTGAATTTTGATCCTTTTTTTGAAGTTTTCTAGAACCATTTTTGAAATTGATCCATTGCATGTATCATGGTTGTATATATGTCTAACCTCTAACATTATCTACATGAATTAGTTGAGGAAATTTCATAAATTACGTAAAGAGGGATAAGCAAATAGTACTAACTCCTTTATAGCCTACACCTATTTATGATAAGGCTTTGACCTTTTAATAATTTAATTGAAATATAATTTTAATTTCAATTAAATTTTAATCAAAATTAATTAGGTCCAAATAAGATTTAATATCTTATGTTGACCCCTATTTATTAAATATCTCATTTTTTATCCTAAAGTTTCTCAAAATTTACAATTAATCTAACTTGATTAAATTATTTTTTCTCTCATAAATCGTTCTTTATATGTAAAAAATTAGGCTCTTAAATATTTTGGAAATAGATATAAATTATAATTCTAAATCTTAATTACGATTAGATAAATTAAATTCCTTCAATTTATATTTAATTATCTAATTAAATAATTTATATCTATGTATTAAGATTAACATCTAGTAACATATCATGACTATTCAAATATTATAAATGTAAAAATGGTTTTAACTAACCTTTTTGTACATGAATTTTTTTAGTATAATTCAATTATTTCGTCATAGAATATTTTGATTAGACATAAAGCATGAAATTTATGTTTACAATATTTGAGTTCAATTATCTTAGTTCTCTTTCATTAATAATTAATTTTATTAATGATGTCTGAATTTTTTTTTCCAAAGTTTCATTCCATCTTGATTAAGGATTTTTCAAATCAATACTAATTACAAACAATAGAACATTCTCCCTAATTACTTTAGGGTGGTGAATCTTATATTGATATCTTAATTATCTCCACATAAGGCATGCTATATCCAATGAATACCACTTAAGCTACCCTTGACAACGATATGTTATAATTAGTATTAAAACGTAAAAGCCCTTATATGAGATTCTTTGGAGATTTCAAATTAAAGGCTCACTTATATGATCATCAAAATGAGACTTTCCATAGATATACAAGTAATGTTCTAAATGAAATTCTCATATTGCTTTAAGTATCTAATAAGCACCTATATATTTGTTTTAGGATCTCCATGCTTCCTATAAGATTGAATATTTCCTTTATAAGGAAGAAACATGATGTGTTCTAGTCTTTTTATGCTCTTTTAATATTCAATCTCAATAGAATAGTGACCATGAGAAATTTAGGAGTAATACATAAATGTAATATGAATATTATAATTATATTTTCGACATAATTTCATTTACAATGTATATTTATTTTATGGACTTTATCTTATACATCAATTAATTAAACAAATATGTATGAGGTAAAAAGTACCTTTAATTAATTATTTCAAGAAAGGTTACAACCAACAAATTAGTAATAGGGTATAAGCTAATAATTTCTTGCTTGCATTAAGTGAATTGCTTAAGTATCTTATACCATATGTCCATATGATAATCATGTTATTGCTGATATAGTGGTTTAGTGAGAGAATTATGCAAGACTCTTTATAGTGGGAACTTGTATGAATCTTACAACTTTCATCTCAATTTTGACTATAATTAAGAGAAATTGCCTAAATACATACTTAGATCTTTAATTAGACCTTGCACCTTTCACATGTCCAATTGCTTTAATAATCCACATTACATTATTTTTTAATAATACAAGGAACTAAACTGAGTTCATTAAAGATCTCATTGATCCAAAGAATTATTTCCAGTAAATGAAAAATATACTATGACTTAATTAGCAATTAATGGTACATTAGAGCATTTCTAACTTAAAATAATAAAATTAAAGTAACCGTAACTAGGACTTACTTTTATCAAACTAAAGTTATTATTTGTATAACTTTGAACTCAAACATTAACTCATTATAGAATAATGGAGTTTAATACTTCATAAATATTAGATATTTAAATATTAAATACATTTACTACATTATCTATATACTTGTACTAGAATACATAAACAGCTTTTGTACTTATTTATACATATCTAATTCCTATAATTAAGTTGTTACCTTTTTCATATCCAATAAGAGTTGTTATTGGACTATTGTAACTTCAACAATTGAAAATATGAAATTTTCATCTCTACAAGAAGTATGTCTTCTATATAATCCCACTAAAGAGTACAACTTATACTCTTATTAACATTCTTATAAAGAATATAAATCTACAATCATCTTTAAAAAAACTCTTTGAATTTATCATAAAAGTGAATCTTTCAACATGTCATAACCTTTTGACTATACATCAAATGTATCATCAAAGACACTAGTTCTGATTGGTTATATAGTCATGAGATTTGAACCTTTTTAAATTTCAACTTACCCTTGCTGCTTAACTTGAGAACCATTCTCTTATAACTATATTAAAAAAAGATTTTATTTAATGCCATTTATAAGATGATATCTAATCTTTTGGAGGTACCATAACTTTCTATTATCTAATTTAGTTCCAAAGCCTTTTTAATAATTTATGCTTCAACAAAGTATCACATCTTAAAATCATAAAATTTAACTCTTTCAAAGTATTGCCATTATGTATCTAATATATAATCTTATTAATTGATTTAATTGAAACTATCTAAGGTAAGATATTGTTCTAGGAATATATATAGAAGAAATAAATATTACATCATATAATATCTCATATTTTATTTTCACTTACACAAATTCATATTATTATGTAATTTAGTTATAGAGATATTCACTATAGAATCTTAAAAAACTAAGATAATTTAACTCTTAACACATTGATCTCATTAAAGTGTTTTAGTATTCACAATGTTTAATTCTACTTAGATTTAAGCACTTTAAACTTTTTAAAAGCTTTAAATAAATATTTTATTTAATACATATAAATCTATCATATAAACTCATTAGTAATATAATGAAATATTAGTATTTATCCTTTTACGAATTGTTATTGCATCAAACACATTACATATATAAAATTTAATAATTCAACACCATCATCATCTTTTCATCAATGTTTGATTTATTCATTCTTTAGCCTAACATGTTTCACAAGTTCTTTATGATTTATAATCAAACAACTACATATATACTTATATCTATCTTTATGATTCTCATTATGTTGATTTAACTATATTACATAAATGGGTAGTCTTAGTTATTTAACTATACATTCTTACCTTTATACTAAGCATAAATCTTCCTTGATCCAATATATACAAAATATTTGTATGAGCTTGAATCAATTATTTTTATTCAACAATATATTTCTTATCATTCCTTGAACATTGTAACAATTTTTAATCCAAATTTAATATTGAATACAAAGATACAATTATAGAAATATATATGATCACTTTAATATCTTATATAGGAAAGAAAAGTCATCAAAAATGTTTTTCTTCTAATGATAACTATTTTCATACATAAGTTAATACCTTAAATTATCATCCATGTGTATGCTTTTTGTGGGCCAAATTAAATGAAACAATTGTCATTTTGCTTCCTGCTTAATCTTTCTCATTCACCACATCTTCAAAACCACTTGATACCTTACTGCAAACCTCTAATTTAGCTTTTATGTTTTGTAAAAGTCGCTTCAATGTAGATTTTAACATTCTTTATAATTCTATATTCTCATTCCATATCTGCACTCCATTTTACCTGTGCTTTAGCTTATTATCCAATAGTCCATAGATGGAACTAGTGGACACACACTTCCTGCCACTATCAAATGAAAGTATAAAGAGAAACAAAATGCAGAAAATGGAATTTGCATGTATGAGAAATCAGATTTTTGATGTTTACGTGTAAACCTTAGATTTTTGATTTGTTTTGTGTTCTTAAGCTGAAATGAAGCTAGAAGAATTGGTTTAAGTGTTTTATATGTTAATTGAAGAAGACTAAAATGAGAATAAAGATATGAAAATTGCAGTAGAGAGAGAAAGTATATGTGAAGTTTCAAATTTGTGATTTTTAAAGTGTAAACTTGAATGTAATTTGTTTAGAGTTTGTATTGGAGTTAGAAATATAGTATAGATGATTTAGAAGTGTGTAAATATGGAAATGAAAGAAAAATGGAAGGAGAAGAAGAAGAGAAATAATTGGTAAAGAAAAGGAGGAAGCGCGATAGTGCTTCAGCATAGTGCTTCAGTGCGATCATGCTGAAACACGATCACGACTTCACTGTTAAAAGTTACGAATCATGTCAAAAGTCTAGGTGGAGAATCACGGTCGTGTAGACGCACGATCATGACTTCCAACTTTTGTTTATTTCTGAACATCCTTTGGTATTTTTGTCCTAAATTCTTCACCCAATATCCAAATGAATTTATTTTTGAACCAATAGATTCCTAGCACATTTCCTACATCTCCATGAAGATTGGTAGCCTTTTAAATTGATTTAAAAAAGATTGATTGAACGAAAGTGAGAGAATTTGTTGGAATAGTATGAACTGAGATGATTTTACTTAACATACTTCAAAAATTGGACTATATCTTGATCTGTAGATCTTAGAATGAGGTTATTCTTAATTAAACTAGAATCATAAGACTACAAATTTTCTGAAGATATTGAATTCAAATTCTGCATCTAAAAGTTTTAGAATCTGATTGGAAGTTGAGATAAGAATTTTATTGAAGCTTAAGTACAGTATGAGATCTTTTGAGTATAACTTTCAGTATACATAATCAAATTGAATGATCTTAGTTTCACTAGAAATTTAAGACATGGGAGAACAACTTTCTAGAGGAATTGTTATCAAATTACCTCAATTTCCTAATGTGAATAATTGAACAAGGTGGACCCGAAAGTTGGTTATTAGATAAATATGGATTGAGAAATTGAATATGGTTTCACATGATTATCAATGTGACAAGATTAAGGATAATAAACCCGAAACTTTTCATGAACATGCATCATATATAATCAATATACATGAATATGCATTAATGAATTCTTAATCATGCATAATAATGATATGTGTTTGTACTAAATGTTTTAGAGGAACCCCTAAAACGATCGATTCTAGATATTGCTGGGACTTCAAGGGAATAAGGAATAAGGGAGCTTTAGTAAGTAATTTAGATGATCAATTTTGTAAGTAATTCAGTAAGTAATTTTTGATAGTTTTTCCTTGACTGTTTTGGTTGCTATTGATTTGGAACATTGAATCATTTGCAAAATTGTAAGAATGTGATATGCTTGAATACATAGTACGAAAACATTAAATGATATGTGAACTGATTTTGAGACATTTCTATTTTTGAATCAATTAAGTCCTAGTTGTGGGTAAATAGACATACCTAGAAGGGTCTGCAGTTGCCTCTAGATACTTCAGTGTCGAGACTTCGGTCTCTTCTGGACATTTCGGTGTCGAGACTTCGATCTCTTGTGGATACTTTGGTGTCGAGACTTCGGTCTTTTCTGGACACTTCGATGTCGAGACTTTGATCTCTTCTATTTAGTGATGTCGCTCATGGTATCTTTTGTATAAGTCCTGTTACCCACTTCTGTTCATGGATTTACGATCTAACTCGTTTTGTACTTTGATCTCTGATAAGCTTTGATAAGAAACAAATATGATGGGTTAACACCCTATCCTGAAAATCTATTCTATATTGTATATGTTTTGTTCTCCTAGTGAAATGTCTAACTTTAACATGTGAAGTATTTTCATTAAAATAATCTTATTCTGTTCTGAATTCCAATATGTTGAGATGCTTTTGTATAATATGATTTAGTATCTGTTGATGACACATAGTTTAGTTATTACTCACTAAGCTATATGCTCAGTACAGTGGATTTGTCCCGTGTAGGTTTAGAGAGAAGGACTTAAGGACTAGCAAAAGTCAACCGTAATGGCTAATGGAGTCTGAGTTTTTGGTGCTGACAGAAATGCATTTTGAGTTTGATTTTTGGCTTGTATCTGAATATGTATAAAGGTTTGTAATAACCATATTACAGGTTGGTTCATTAACTTATGGTATGCAATGCATGTTTGCTTTCTAAAAATTTCTGTAATGAATGTTTAAGGTGTTTTGAAATGATTCCGCATCGGTAAATTTGTTTGTTTCTTTTTTGTGAGTCCGATGTGTCACTCCCATATCCTCCTGGGGGTATTGGGGCATCACAGTATCATGGTCTTCTATTAGGAGTGGTAAATCCTTTATTGGCTACGCAATTACCTCCGAATACCAATGGCTGTACCCAATCACCACCCTATGAGCGACCTCATCTTAAGGCAATAAGGAATGGTGTCAAAGCATATGATCAGTATCCAAGATATCCTTAAGTACCTCAAGTCTAAGGATATTTGCACCATTGTTATGATGAGATTAATCACTGACATTTGATAAATCATCCATATGATAATCTCATAGCGGGCCATCCGATGTACTTACTACTCTTAGTAACCATCCACATGTTAACTCTAAACATCTCACGCTTACAGTTTATGAGATCCACCACTTGATCAAATCAAGGAGTATAACATATGTTAGTCTATTCGGATTAACAATGTCCTATCTTATTAATCCTATTAATTGGGATAATTTAGATACTATTATAATTTCACATGATGGGAATCTCATTATCTTGATCTCATCATGATTTCCTTCATGTTATTCTTTGTATCATGGACTTCATTAATTCGATTTAAGATAGACATCAGTTCATAGATGAATGAACATAAAATTAATGAAAATTTCCTTTCACTTTATTATCAAAATAAAGTTTATACAAAAGTGTTAAAGGTGATTGCCTTTATAGCACTACTTTAACACCAGATCCCTAACGAACTTATCGCTTTCATCATTTTCAATTGTTTTCTTTAATTTAGTTTAACTTTATTTTCTTATTCGAAATCAAAACAAATCCCCCTAACCTAAACATTGATTATTTTCATTTCAAAGGCTCTACATATACTCTCTGTGGGATCGATCTAGACTTAACACTGTTATAATTATAGGTCTAGTTATTTTGAGTAGTATTATGAAACACTACATCAGATTGATTGAAAGTTTTAGGCGCTTGTTCAAATATTGAGGAGCTTGTTAAAGTAGTTCAACAGCTTGTTCATTGTTTAATAGACAACAAAACAAGTATTTTCATATTTTTCTATTAATAAAGCTTCATGGTTGATCTTGATTCCATAATTAAAGTTCATTGTTTATGTTATGACTAACATGTGGTATTAAAGTGGTTCTATGATTTTATCAATTTGTTCAAAAAAAATTTATTTTTCCATAAGGAAATCGGAGAAATTAATACACTTTTGCTTATATAAATTGCATATATGTCATTTAAATTGATTTTAAACAGTCATTGTATGGACAAGCAAATCAAAATAGACTTTGGATTGATTTTATGACAAAATATTGCTAAAACTGGTAAAAAACACCAGAAATGTCATAAAAATTTTACTTTTTCCAGTGATTGGAGGGACAGATGATGAAGAAGCAGCCAGTTATTATTGAGAGGTGTTCAACGTCTAACACGTGTGATATATGTAAGCCAACCAGCTGACACATATGGAGATAGGCATCGAAAGTGTGTCTAATGTGAGAATATACATGCCTAAGGTGGTTAGTGCCTTTATGCACATTGCATGTGTGATCCATTCACTATGACAGCAACACATGTCTATGCACAATTGGTGTGTGGTTTGCACACACCCTACACATTGAGAGATGCTATACACACACCATTTATAGCACGCACGTTGCTGAATAAAAAAATAAAAAATTCCAAAATTCACAAAATGGTCCCTTAAGTTATTTTTGGATTAGTTTTTTGGTCCTGTGAATTTATAAAGTGTTTTTATTTTTTGGATTTATTACATTGGTATTAAATAACGTTTAACTTCAGAAAAATCAAATCATGTTATTAAAGCATGATTGAGTGAATTTTCATGCATTTGATTTGAAATAAAAGAGATATCTATGGTATTGTTATCTATGGTGTATTTGTTGTTTGGTATTGCATGCTTATCACTAATTGAAAATTCATTTATGATAAATTCTCAAATAAAGTTTTTGATAATGCATTTAACACTAATATATGATAATGAGTATGTACATAAGGGTTTTTCATTTAAGAATTCTGCATTTAAGAATGGTAAATTATCACATATTTTATTCCTATATATAAGAATGTGGGGATAATATATAGGAATGTCCCTTATGCTTGTGGATCCATTTGGGTACTAATAGGAATGTAGTCACTATAATGATTTTTCAAATTAGTATTTAATTATTTTACTAACATGTGTTGGGGATTTCTTTGGTCTTGTATTTTATATCCAGAAGTGTTGGCCTTATACGATACTTTGAAATGTCTATAAAGGCATAAGATCGATGAAAGTCATTGCTTAAGTGATCTATTTTCCCACAAGTAGTAGAGTCATAAAAGTTAACGTTGTTATACTTTGATCACATTTTTTTGGAGGTCATATCTACATGTATTATGCATTCAACCTAAAGGTGTTGCATGTTATATGTTATAAATTGCTAAATACAGATACTATTTTGTTGCTTTAATATTAAAGTTATCCTACATTTTTGCTAATCTTTACATTTCAATTTTGTAGTAACCTTCTCTATGAATAATAAAAGTGTCACAATCCCTCACTGGTTTCAATTTTAATAAATGGAAGCAAGATATCCACTTTATACTAGAAATGCCAAATATCAATATGGCTACAATCAAGAATAGGCCATCATCACCTACATCCATCAACTTATAGACCAAAAAAGTAGCATATGAAACCTAGGAAAGATCAAATATGATGTGTTATTTGATAATAAAGAGATCCATACTAAATAATCTACGAAGTGGACTTCCAGAAACAAACATAACAAGGGATTTCCTTAATAAAGTAGAGAGATATAAAATATCATTTAATGCTAAAATAGGTGCTTTATTGAAGGAATTGTACTTTATGAGATATAAAGAAGTAAGGGGAGAGAGGGAGTATATAATTAGGATGATTCACCCTCAGACTAAGCTAAGAGCGTTAAATATTTACATTCATGATGCTTGTGTAGTTCATTAAGCTCTAAACACATTTCCATCAAATTTTGGTATTCTAGTTACAACATACAGTTCATTAAGCTCTAAACACACTTCCATCAAATTTTGGTATTCTAGTTACAACATACAGTTCATTAAGCTCTAAACACACTTCCATCAAATTTTTGTATTCTAGTTACAATATACAATTCTAAGGATGAAACTTGGGACATTAATGTACTAATGGCCTGTTGTGTTGTTGAATAAGAAAAGCTAAAGACTACAAGTTATATAGCCTTAATAATAACCAAGGGGAAAGTAAAGGTAAAGCCTCGAAAATTTAAAGGTATGAAACCTAAATTTCGTCCATATTTAGATATTGGTCAATCTAGTGCTGCTAGAGGTCCTAAGGATGTTGTAAAAAGTATGATTATGGGGTGTTTCTTCTGTAAGAAAAAGGGATATAAGAAGTTAGAATGGTAGAAATATAAAACCTAAAAGGAAAGAAAAGAGCTATTAGGTAACTCCTTGCTTGTATAATAAATAAGTCTAATCTTGCTATAGCTACATCAAGTTCTTGGTGGGAAGATATTGAAGCCTTTAATCATGTTGCTTCCATAATGCAGGGATACTTACAAAAGAGAAAGATAAATAGGGAGGAGAAAAAATTAATGATACATAATAATGAAGAAGTTTACGTAATCTTTGTAGGAATGTTTATTTGAACCTTGACACAAGGTTCAAGCTTACATAAATAACAAAATTTATATACCCTCTTTTATATAATCTCTATCCCAATTTTAGATAAAGAAGGTTATATTGTTATAATTGAAAATTATGTTGTAAAGCTAGCTTTCAATGCAAAACATATTGGTACTACCTTTTTATCATATAACTTGTATAAATTGTTTCTTGCCCCATATGAGATGTATGCTTCTTCATATATTTCCAAATAGGTCACTAAAAAGAGAACCTTGATAAAAGAGAATTCATACATACTACGGGGTAAAAGGTTGGGTCATATTTTTAGAGATAGAGTTGAAGACATAGGGTGAATATTATGACAGATCTAATTGTAGAGGTTAATAGTATAGTAAACATGGGGTTTGAAGACAAGAAAATGGTCCTTTTGTTAAATATCTAAAATCATATGGAATTGTGGTTCGGTTCAAATCACTATGCCAGGTAATCTTAAGTAAAATGGCAGGACCAAAAGGTAGTATCACACCTTAAAGGATATGATAAGGTGAATGCAAAGTAAGACAATTTTACCTCATTATAAACATTTCTTAATAGAGTCCTAAGTAAATTAGTTTCAAAAACACCTTTTGAACTCTTGAAAGGCTAGAAGCTTAGCCTCATTCATTGTTATTTTATCGGATATCCTAACCACCCTAAAGGGTATATTTTACCATAAAGATGGAGGATTTAGAATAGTGGAATTACAAATAACTAAGTTTTTAGAGCACAATGCCTATAATAAGGGTGGTCCATCTCATCTTGATGAGGGTGGTTATTCCCACCCTTAAGATGAAAGAAGGGTGGATACTATAATTATTTCGTATCTATCACCTATATAATCAAAACTAGTAGATCAAGGTCTCAATATCATACTAGTACATAGATTAGAATGCATATGTGCACAAACTGAGGTTTCTAAGGTACGAGTGCATATCAAACAAGTTCAATTAATAAGATCCATTAGAGTAAGAAGACCTATTATCTCCTCTGATTACATAGTCTATTTAGGTTAACAAGACTGTGATACTGGATATGTAATAGATCTAGTTACTTTTGTAAAAGTTGTTTCTGGACAATATACATGTTTGTGATGGGATGCAATCCATAAAGCATAATAAGTATGGAAGGTTTTGTATTTACCTTATAATTACAAACCTATCAGTTTTAAATGGATTTATAAGACAAAAAAGGACTCTTAAGGTAAAGTTAGGGGGTGTAAATCTTGTTTGGCTACTATAGGGTTGACTCAAAGAGAAGGAATCAACTTTAATGTTAACTTTTCTCCTATTTCCTCTAAGGATGACTTTAGAGTAGTTATGGCAATAGTCAATCATTATAATATGAAGGTATATCATATGGATATCAAAACTACTTTCTTTAATGGAGATTTTTGTGAAGAGCTTTGTCTATAACAATTTAAAGGATTTTGATAAGTGTGAATAGCATCAGGCTTTAGGGCTTAGTTTGATATGTATTTAATTGTTAATTTAATCATTTAGTATGTGTTTAGGTTAGAATTGTGTTAGTTTGTTAATTATTTATGTTTTAACTATTTTATGGGTTAGTACAAGTCTTTGAGCTTAATTATTATATTTTTGAGATACCTTGATGTGTTTATTAGTATTTTAGGGTCAACATCGAAGAATAGAGAAGGTTCAGAGACACTAGAGCCGAAACAATGGCCCATAATAGTGGCATAATAGGCCACGAATGTGACAGAAACATTGGAGTTAGCCTATGATTGTGGCCCATATGCTACGATCATGACAAAAGCCTAAGACCTAGCCTACGATTATGGCCTGTTTGCTATAATCATGATAGAAGGCTCAGATGTGGCCCACGATCATAGCCTGCATCAGGCAAACACGTAGAGACTAAAAAAAGTCAAGTTTTGAGTGATTTTTTTGGACTTTTTAGACACTGAAAAAATCCTAGGGCTACTCAGAACACCAAAGGTAATTAAAGAATAAGACAAAGAAGAAGAGGGAGCTTTTGCATCAGCCACTTTTAGAGAAACCCTAGAGAGAATTATCGAGAGATAGAGAAAGAGAAGAAGGAAGAGAGTAGAGGAGAAGAAGCCAATTCGACATACTTTTCAGATCAGGAGTTTCCAGATGTTGTTGCCTCCTGCCTTCCATTCAATTTTGTATTTCTTGCTATTTTAAGTTTTATTATTATATAGAATTGGACTAACAGTTGATGATAGGATTTTTAGATGTTGATGGTGCTTCTAAACTCACATTCGGGGTTTTATCTTTGATTTAATGAAATTTGATTATTTATGTGTTATTTGGATTTATTGTAATTTAATTCTGGGCATGCATAATTCGATAATAATCTGAGAGGCTGAATTGAGTGAAAAATATTAAATTAGGCTAACAAGAGTTAGGTGATTTAATAGAATAAGAATTAAATCAAATCAGTAAATTATGTGAAGAGAGATCTTGTATAGGTTTTTGATAGTTTATTATTATTTTTCTATATTTCTTTCTTGCTATTTTTGAAATCATGCTCTTGCATGAACACAAGAGTCATAAGAAGATTGATTCGTGCAGCTAAAACCTTAAATTTAGACATAACTCGATTAGAACGATCCATTAGGAAAGTTCAGCATGAAAAAGAGGAAATTGTGAAAGTAACAATGGCCAAGGAATTTTAGCAAGGTTTGGACCAGGAAGTGAACCAAGGACGTCAACAACGGACCCTTATAGACTTTAAGAGACCAGGGTTTAATACGACTAACCAAGGAGTAGCTTGGCCACCTGTACAAGCAACATCTTTTGAAATCAAACCAACCATCCTAAACATGCTTCAATAGAACGTACAGTTCTATAGACTGATGAATGAAGATCCTAATGCACATATAGTGAACTTCTTTGAAATCTGTGATATTTTTTGGTACCATCAGATGTCAGAAGATGTGATTAGAATTAGGCTTTTCCCTTTTACCCTTAGAGATAGAGCAAAGGCTTGGTATAATTCCCTCAACTCAACTAATGTCATAACTTAGGATCAACTAGTTCGTGCCTTTTTAGGTAAATATTTCCCCTTACCAAGACCATGAAGATCATCATGGAGATTACTAACTTCCAGTAAAGTGATAGCGAATCGATCTATTAAGTGTGGGAAAGATACAAGGATTTGCAACGAAAATGCCCACTCCATAATTTACCTAAGGAATTCTTGTTATAGACATTCTATAACGAAGTAACCCCATATGTGAGAGGCATAATTGATGTAGCTTCAGGAGGATCATTGATGAAAAAGACGGTAGATGAAGTGGAAGAGCTGATAGAGGAGTTAGCGAGTAATGGCTACTTATGGATGAACGAGCGGACCAGACAAACCACTACTTTCTAAGAACAAAAAGGAGTTGTGGATGTTGATCAAATGACAAAGATGAAAGATAAAATTGACAACTTAACAACATGAAGGCTTTATCCTCAGCTTCGATAAACGCTATTCAATTTAAGTGTGAACTCTATAGACAAATAGACCATAATACAATGGACTATTTCTTGATGAAGGAAGTAGATCCAGAGCAAGTTAATTATATGGGAGCTCAATATAGACGAGGAGGGGGGAACAATCCTTACTCTAACACTTACAACCCTAGGTGGAAGAATCACCCGAACTTCTCATGGACAAATAATGTTGGAGGAAAATCCAGACCTCAAGGACAACCAAGCTTCCAACAAGATAAATGAAGCTCAATGGAATCCAAGTCAGATAAGATTTTAGATAAAATTGGAGGCATGGAGCATGCACATAGGAGGATTGATAACAAATTTGAGTAAGTCACTAAAAACCAAGCCTCTTCAATACACAATCTAAAGGTCCAAGTACGTCAATTAATGGAGGCAATTTCTACCCATAATGTAGGAACCTTAATCATGTCCATCACTCAGACCTAGGAAAAGAAAATTGAACATGCGAAGGAAGACAGAGCTAAGGGAGAAGGACAAATAATTATGGAATTCCTTCCAAATGAGCTCATAATTGAGCAAATCGAGGAACCTTGACCTAAATTTTCATACCCTATTCTAGCTCAGCAGAAGTCTATTTCAAGTAGGGCGACGAGGAATTCTAAGGAGCTTGAATAAAATAAGGTTGAAGACACAACAAAACATCTACAAACGAAGCTCACACTAAAGGAATCAAACAAGAAGAAGGTTAAGGAGCACATAGTAGAAGAAAAACCTTAACATATCAAAAAAGAAAGAGGACCCAGGGATTTTTACATTCCTTGCAGTATCAATAGAGTCAAGATAGACTGGGCATTTGTAGATTTGGGAGCAAGTATCATTATGATGTCCTATACCTTTGGTCAAAAATTAGGGTTAGGATAGTTAGTAAAGATGACGGATAAAATAGTTCATCTCCCGAAAGGGATTATTAAAGATGTGCAAATACAAATTGGTGAATTTACCTTCCCCACAAACTTCTATATATTGGACATTGGAGAAGATGTGGAAACCCCTATGGTCCTTGGATGACCATTCTTGGATACTGCACACTCCATAATTGACATTGATGGGAGTAAACTAACTCTGTGGATTATCAAGGTTAATCAATTAAATTTACACACATCGAAATAACCCAATCATATTTCAAGATCATGACAAAGCTAACATGGTTTGTAACTTAAGAAAAACCATATATGGTTTGAAATAAGCCTCTATATAAGGATAAAAGTGTATTTTCAACCCTAACATTTACACAAAAATCTAATTTGAACCCTACATTTCGAGGCATTCAAATTAAACTACAACATTTATAAAACGTTCAAAATAGACCCTATAAAGACAAAAAATATAATAGAGGTTACCCTCCGTCAGTTAGATGACATAACAATGTGGCTTTTTAAAACTTTTTACATATTAGTCGGACCCACTTCTTGCTATATGATATACTTATTTTTAAATAAAAAAAGATCCTACAATTATGTATAAAACTCATCGTTTTGAGTCTAGTTATTCTTCAATCCTCACCATTTTGCTACGTATAAAACTTATAATTTCTATTTATTGTGATACTATTTTTGATTGTGTGATTGATACAGTTTTTCCTTCTTTGATTTATTTTTAGTGGATCATGTTAGGGTTAGAATGCAATCACTGCAAATATTAGGGATTTCACTTGCATATGAATTGGTTCTAGTAAAAGGCCAGAAAAGGCAATGTAGTTGTTGTCTATACTGTAAAGCTTAATGTGAACCATTTTATGGTGAAGTTAACCATAGGAGTGTTATAAGACAATATGATATTGATGTGAATCAAGAAATGGTTTTAAGGAGCGCTCGTGTTAGGAAATTATCGAAGGCCAAGCTTGTAATGATCATAGATTAGTTGTCACTCATCGAGATTTCCTCCTATATTAACAATTGCATACAATGGAGAGAATAGTATTTTTAGTGTCATTGAACTGCCTACTGAGAAATTCACAGTTGAATTCACAATGAGTGATGACAAAGGAACTTGTAAATATGTAGTTGTTGTGAAGCTTATGAATACACTTGAGCTTAGGAAGTTAAAGGAAAATGCAAATAGGAATATCATTTTTATTGGTTGTAGCTTTTATAGATCTTAAATGAATCGTGAAAATGAACTAGATTTTGCATTATAACATCTAAAGGGTTTCAAGATAGCCATAAACCCATGGTGAGTTTTATACATAGCCCAAAACGGTAAGGATTGAAGAATAACCATATTCAAATTGACAAGTTTTATACATAATTGTGGGATTTTTTATTTAAAAATAAGAGTATCATATAGTAAGAAGTGGGTCCCACTAATATGCAAAAATTAATAAAAAACCACATTGTATATGATATGGCATTTAACTAATGGAGGGTAACCTCTATTATATTTTTTTGTCCTTATAGGTGTTAGCGATCTAGAAGGGGTGGTTGAATAGATCTTTAGCTTTTTGTAATTTTCTACAATAAAATCAGAAGTTAATTCACACAAAAACAATTTAATCAAATCTAAATGTAAAAGAGTAGGGAAGAAGATCAAACACTGTTTTTATAGAGGTTCGGTGTTAAAACCTACGTCCTCTACCTAAGCTCCCACTTAGGATTTTTCAACCACTTTATTACACACTTTGTAGTTCAGTGTGAACTCTTACAGTACCGCTTGATTTCCGGCTCAAGCTACCTTACAATTTGATTTGTCTTCCGGCAC
>JAOTIZ010000001.1:20655129-20672611 GCA_027123425.1 Erythroxylum panamense | reverse complement strand
ACCACTTCCTTGTACCCATTTGGTACCAATATGCTTAGACTTCATGCTTCTAATTGTAAGAATTTTAAAAAGAATTGATAAATGGTGCAATATGTTACTTTCTTTTACAATCAGAGTTCAATATATTAATACAGTTTTAGACACATTGCACATACACTGGTCAGCTTATATTTCTTTTTAATAAATGATGATTTATTCATATGTTTAGTCCCATATTTAGTGCATTTTGATTTTTTATTTAAGTTTTAGTATTGATTTTAGTGCTTAAGTTGTTCATATTTTGTTTCTAGGTCTAATTCATTCATTTAGAGCAAAAAGGAACAAATTCGGACAAGTTTAAAGCAATTTGGAGCTTTTTTGATTCATTTATAAAGTGCACAATTATGTACATGGCTGTATAAGAGTGTTTGGAGATCTTTGAGGATTTCTTATGGTACACAACTATTAAGGTTAGCAAAATGCCTGTGTGAAATTATAAGAAAGCCATGTTAATGGTATATAGTAGTGTTTATGCACGTGTTAGCTCCAAAAACCCTTACTTGCTAAATTTGAGTTACATGGTTATTAACACACATGTGTTGATGCCCGTGTATCTCTTTGCACCTGAATTTAAAGATGTAAAAGGCATTTTAAGCAGTAAGAAAGAGAAATAGGTAGAAAATACATAAAAAGAAACCATAGAGCAATTGAGGGAAGAAGAAACAAGCAAGGAATCCCCTTTGGAGTGGATTTTTCATTAATACGGAGTGTAAATTTTGTAGATTTCAAGGATTCCAACCATGTTTTCTTATATTTCCAAATTTTCCTTAATTTTGATGTTTTATTTTCTGTTATCATGGTTTAAATACCTTTTAATATTTGGATTAGATGAACCTCGGGATGGATCTTGTAGTGATTTTGATTTAATTTCATTTATTATTTAATTTTACTAAGATTTAATTATATGTTCTTTTACTAAGATTTAATTATGTGTTCTTTGCTATGGTTAAATTAATATTGTCTGAATACTATTTTATTTGTGATTTCAAGCAATTGTGAAGAAGAAATCCAATGTATAAATAAATCTAGTATAATTGAAAGGAGTTACATGCCAATCTAGATATAGGTCAACATAAAATACTTTGGATTAGGGTCAAACATAATTGTGAAATTTATAAATCTAATAATACAATTTCAAGGTTTTTAATTATAAAGGGGTTTAAATTAATTAACTTCAAATATTGTTAATATATTTAAGAAAGATATTAGCATAATTTAGGAATTTCCATGGTGTAATGAATTTTAGAGTAAATTGGTTAATGAAATCATGATTGAATGAGAAATCCTAAAGGAGGATTTGAAGTCAAGTTACCACGATCTTATTGGTTTATTTTTCATTCTTTGGTTACCTTAGGTTTTTTAATTGTGTTGATTTGTTTTCATTCACCTAAATTATCAGTTAGATAATAGGAAAAGAGTCATTACTAGTACTTGTTGTCTCTTTAGGATTGACACTTAAAACTCCAAGCTCTACATTATAGAATGATAGGTGCAGTTGCCTCGAATAGTCTATAGTTGAATGAGTCAAGTTTTATATACATTGTATGAGAGTTCACTAAGTCTTTAACGTTATTGTCTTGGACTAGGATATTAGGAAAGCTTAAATTCTATTAATCTAGCCATTTATATTCCTTCCTTTTCTTTTATTGTTTATTAATTTTCTTTAGAGCCTTTTGTCATGATCTTATGTTTTGGCTTGTTTATAGGATTTGGATATTCAGTATTATAACCATTAAATATAATGGAGGGATGGAGAGGATAATGCTCTCACGAGGATTATGATATGCCATTAATTATGGCAGTTTTGGAAGCTTAACCAACATCTATGATTTTTTGTGGCATTTGTTGGAGTAACTAACCTAATTATGAATTTAAGGCATAAGACTATGTCTAGGGGCACCCAATTCTTGTAGAGAACTAACTTCAAGATAACATATATAGAAATAATTGTAATCCAAAGTAGTTATTATAATAGTGCATGGAATGATCATATCTCATCTGAGTTTCGACTAATTGATAACAATAGGATTATCAACATCTTGACGATGTCTTCACTAAATTTCTTGCTTCAACTGAGGTTACATGTTATTGCACTAAATAACCAGGTGTTAAGGAACGCATAAAAGGAATAACATTATAAAATGGAAAGGAGTTAGAGGTAGGAGAAAAGGAGAAAGCTATCGTTAAAGAAGAATAGGATGATGTTAACCTATGACGGAGGAACAAGTAGCCTATTGTGAGGTTAACGAGCCCATAGTGCAAAGGAATTCAAAGAAATTGATATGACTAAATAAATGAGGTTAAAACACTCTATTGAAGATCCACCTGTGTTAAAATATTCATTTTTGAATAAGGATTCAAAGTTACTAGTAATCACAACATTAAACATAAACAAAGACCAAAAAGAAAATTTATTAAAGAATTTAGAGGGCATAAGAAGGCTATAACATAGAAGATTTCATTTATAAAAAGAAATATATTTTTGTACACATAAAATTTTTATGGAGGATAATTTTGGAAAGGTTATGCAACCTCAATATAGGCTAAATCCAAATATAAAGGAAGTTGTGAAGGAAGAGGTAATGAAGCATATTAATGAAGGAGTAATTAAAGGAAGTTGTGAAGGAAAAGGTAATTAAGCATATTAATGAAGGAGTAATTTACCTTATTTTTTATAGTTCTTTGGTGAGCCTTATACAAATTATATAGAAGTATGGAGGGATGGTAATGGTGCCTAATAAGAGGAATAAGTTGACTCCTATGAGGAGCATTATTGGGTGGAGAGTGTGAATAGAATATAGAAAGTTGAATGATACTACTCAAGTGAATCATTTTCCTTTTCCTTTCATTGAAAAAATGCTGGAGCGATTAGATGGCCTTGTTTATTAGTTTTTCATGGATGGATTATTGGGCTATTTTTAGATTCTTATAGCCTAGAGGACTAGGAGAAACATGACATTCACTTGTCCAAATAGTATGCTCACTTACTAGAGGATGCCCTTTGGATTATGCAATGCACCAGCTACATTTTAGAGGTGTATAATGGCGATCTTTGATGAACTAGCTGAGGATATTATCTAGGCATTTATGGATAATTTTTATATTTTTTAGAGATTGTTTTGATTTATGCCTCCAAAATTTAAAAAAAGTGCTCAAATGATGTAAGGAAACCAATATGATGCTAAACTATATATAAAAAAGCCAATTTATAGTTAAAGAGGGCTTATTTTTAAGCTATAGAATGTTTTATTGAGATAGATGTTGATAAAGCAAAAGTGGAAACTACTAAGAAGCTACGACACCTATTTCAGTTAAGGTCATTGAGAACTTCCAAGGTCATCTAGGTTTCTTTAGAAGGTTCGCTAAAATTTTTCTAAAATTTCTAGGCCATTAACTATGTTACTTGAGAAGTATGTGCCTTTATTTTTCACTCAAGAGTGTCCAGTTCACTCTTCTTAAGAAAAAGTTAACTAATTCATTCATTATGGTTATGCCATATTGGACTCTTTTTTTGAACTAATGTAAAATGCAAGTGATTTTATAGTAGGTGCAATTCTTAGACAGAGGAAGGATAAGCATGTTTAGGCCATCTACTATGCTAGAATAACTATGATGGAAGTTTAAGAAAACTATATAACTATAAAAGAGGAGCTACTATAATTGGTTTTTATGCCTTATAAATTTAGATCCTATCATATATTGTCTAAAGTTGTTACCCACATTGATCACTCTACACTAAAATATTTGATAAATTAATTAGATTCAAAGCTAAGATTAATTAGATTGAATTTTTTTGTTATAGAGGCTTAGGGACAATAATATTGATGACGCATTTCCTAAAGAGTGCTTATACAGTCTCAATGAGGCCAGTGAACTTGAACTTCCATAGTTTATCAATATTGCTAATTATATTACTGCTAGTCCTAAGGAGATTTCTCATTAATAAAGGAAGAAATTCTTCTTTGACTTTAAAAGTTACCCCTTAGGAAGATCCCTTTTTGTTTAAGAATTGTGTATAATAAATAATTTAAAGATGTATTTCTAAGATGGAGAGGTAGAAGATTTTAGGTCACTACCATGCAGGTTTAGTTAAACGCCCTTACCATGCAAATAGAATGGTTAAAAAGGTTTTTAAATTAGGATTCCATTAGCCTACATTTTTTAGAGATGACCAAATGTACGCTCAACTTTGTGATAAGTGTCAGTGAATATTTAACTTTTCTTTTTAATATGAAATTCATCCAAATTTTAGTTTGGTTCATGAAATGTTCAATATTTAGGTCTTCAATTTTATGAATCTATTTCTAGTTTTGTATAGAAACAAATACATCCTAGTAGGTGTAGATTAAGTTTCTAAATGGGTTGCAGCTTACCTACAAATGATGATATAATAGTATTAAAGCTATTAAGACAATATTTGCTTAATTTGGCACATTGAGAGCAATTATTAGTGATAAGGGCACTCATTTTTGTAACGTCTAATTTGAAGAGGGTCTTAGTAAATATAGAGTTACTAAAAACCTTATCATCTTCAAACCAATGGCCAAGTAAAAGTAACTAATAAGGAACTAAAATGAATACTATAAAAGATGATAGAGCATCATAAGAAAGATTGGTCTAATAAATTAGATGATACTCTTTAAGCCTGTAAAATGACATTTAAGACACCAATAGGCACTACATCATATAAGTTAGTGTATGTCAAGGTGTGTCATTTGTTCATTGAACTTACATAAATCATATTAGGAAATTAAGTTCATTAATTTCAATATCAATCTTACAAGAGAGAAAAGGAGGCTCCAAGAGAATAAGCTAGAGGAATGGGGTATGATGGCTTATGAAAATTCAAAGCTTTATAAGAAACAATCCAAAAGGCATTATGATTGGAGAATTAAATAAGCTAAGCAATTTAAGAAGGGAGATCAAGTTCTCTTATACAACTCTCGACTTAGACAAGTTAAAATCTAGATGGTCTAGCCCTTTTATAATTGAGAGAGTTTCTCCATATGGCACTATAAAGGCAACCTATCTAGAAAAGGTATGTTTAAAATAAATGGCTTACGATTAAAGTATTACTTTGGACAGGAGTTTGACAACCTTAAAAGCAAGGAGTTCATTCTCCATAATGATAAAAGAGTAAGCTAAAGTGAGAAATTCAAGCTAATGATGTTAAACAAATGTTTCTTGTGAGGTAACCCAATCCTTTTAATTTGGTAATTTATTTTAAGTAAATTTATTCTAATTTTTAGGTTTTAATTTTTGTAATTTCTTTTATATCTATGTTAAATTTTATGGTTTAGTGCTAGATTGTAATTGCTTTATGGTTTTATAGGTGTTATATTCCTCTTCTAAGCTTTGGAATATATAGGGATTTAAATATTTAGAAGTAGGTCGAAAATTGGCTAAGTTAAAAAGTTATAGAAAGTTATACACCTGTCAACATACTCGTGATGATGGCCATATAGACTAACACGTCTATATTGTGTAGATAGATAACCATATTCTACCTTAAAAAGAGGTCCCAAAAAGTTATAGAAAGATATACAGGCATCAATATGCTCATCTTAGTGATTATGTTGTTGAAAAGTCCTAATAAGTTACATGCCCTTCTACGCTACCATATTGCTAGATTTATCTAAGTTTGAAGAAATAGAAAGATAAGCGGTCATGAACACACCCTTGTTGAATTTTTTTATCTTAATTTTTGCGGAAGTTATAGAAACATGCTCGTCCCCTCAAAATGCCAATGTTGGTAGCTATATATATTCTTTTTACAAGTTTGTTTCAACATAGTTGTGTTAAGTCTTAGCATGCCCATGTAATTTTTTGTCTTATTTTTTAGTTTAACATGTCCTAGAGATTCATCTATGCTCTAACCTATGTTAGAAACTGTCATAGCACGTTTGGATAACACATTCATGTAAATGCCTAATATGCCTATATGGTAGCCCAACATGCCTATGTCTAATAAAAGTTAACCCTAATATGTTTAACATAAACTAGCTAAACTATAATGTTTCCACTTGTATTAAGCAAAATCACTTTAAAATTGTCCTTTTGTCCCCTAAAGCTACATTTTCAAATTTCCTTCCTATTTCTCTCGTCTGGACCCCTTACGCTATATGAAAATCCCTTGCTAACCCTTTTTTTTTTAGATTTTATTCCATTTATTTTTGGATTGATTTGTAGATTTTTTGAGGAATAGTTTTGAGATTCCACTACTTTACATATTTTAGGATTATTGAGAATCTCCAAATGTTTGGAAGAGTTAGGAGGTTTAGTTAACATTCATGGACTATATGCATGATTAAATTATAAATTTCTAGGAATTTATCAAGCTATTGTTGTTTATCTTTGTAAAATTAAATCTTTAACGTTGTTATATTGATTTTTCATTAATTGAATTGTGCAATTGCTTATGTTTTGCATATTTTATTTTTGTTGGAATTTTTGTGCTATTTAATACTATAGTGTTTGGGCTATTTTAATTTCATTGGGTTTATTTGATTTAATTTGGATGTGACGATAATTTAATTATAATTTTTGGATCGACTAATACCTTGGGAATTTTTCTTGATTAATTCGAATGCTTTCAAGATAATGTCATTACAATTGTGACTAGTTTGGATTAAGTTACGGTTTATTAGAATTGTTTGTATTTTGTTATTAATTAAAAACTAATTGATGGTGAGATATTATTTCGGTATTTGTTTAATTGATATATATTATTGCACTTATTTTTTCAATTTTTGTTATTTTAACATTTTAGGGAGTAATGAGAAAAATATAATGCGTAAAAACAAAGACGAGGAAAGTAAGTACCAAGGAAGAGGCAGTGGAGCAAGAGTAGCAATAGAGGTTGGATACACCACAGCAGCACACGGGACAGCTTGAGCATCGAGACCAATCTTAGGAAAGCACTAGCAAGTCTAGGAGACCACAAGCATATCCACATTGGGCCAGTTGAAGATCACTTGATTGGAGAAATAAATGGGTCATATCCTAGTAATGTAGTGTACCATCCGAAAGGGACAATGGTAGTTAATAAAGTTTTGGTACCCCTCACACCGAAAAGAGTCACCCCATCATCATCGACTCCTCAACAATCGAATGCTTACGCTATTGTAAAGCATCACTATCAACGAAGACTTTAGATGTTTTAACAACACTTTTTTTCACTTTTATTTTATATTTATTTTTATGTATTTTCCTATTTTATTTTATGTTCATAATTAGTAAAGGATTAGCCCTCCTAAACCCATATGATGCCATTTATTTCTATTATTCTTTTTACGTTGCATATAATAAACCATAATTTCAGTTATAGATAAAGTAGATTTATGTTCATTTTATTATCTTTCCATTTTTTATGTTTTGTTTGTTTTATTTTATTTTTACCATGATGATAAGGGATGGAAATTAAGCCTTTAATTGGAACTTCTAAATTATAAGCTAGGGAAGTATTAATTTACTTTATTTTTCCCAATACATTTATTCTTTTTTGGGATTTGTTATGTACATTGGGAATAATGTACATCTTTAAGCGTAAGAAAGCGATAAAGTAATTTTATGGATTTAATGTTGACTCAAGCTTATTTTATTTCTTATTCATTAGTTTTTATAAAGATATTAAATTTGTTAATTCTTATGTGACTAAGGAATTAAGTTAGAATGTAAAAGAAAAAAATCTAATTAGATGGATTTTTATAGGTTATAGCATGAATGATTTTTTTCATTATTGATTTAGTTGAAAGTGTTTAAAATTTTTCACAAATGAGCTTAAATTGAGAGGTTTTAAGCCAATGAGCATTTATTATTATATTATGCTCCATTTTCATTATTATGTAAATATCATAAATAATAGATGAATTTACAATTTACTTTTGTTATACCTGCCAAGACTATAATTTTTAAATTAGAGGCACTGAGATGATAAAGACACTTAAATTAACCATTGTTAAGCCTTTATCTATGATTTTATCATACCTCTTTTTATCCCTTAGGTGTAACCAATTTTAAGCATTAAAGTTTTCTTTGTATTATTTCAACCATGATATTAATCATTTTTTTGTTAGTCTTATATTTATTTTTATACCTTGAAGGATTTTATTTACTTGATTATATATATAATTATTTGATTTGACTAATAAGTATGAAGAATAAGGAAAGGTGTGGGATTATGCACTTGATATTATATCTTCTCATATGTTACTTATCAAAAAATTTGTATATTCTCCTTGTTATTAAAGAATTTAAAAGTAATTAAAAAGGAAGAAAAATTTGTGTTTTAACATGTTAAAATTTTAAGGAGAAACAAAAGACACCTAAAATGTTTTACACCTTATTTACATTCTATGTGGAGACTTGAGTTTGTTTGAATCAGATTTTTATATGATCTTGATTATACAATTTTCTTCATTTTGATTAACCTAATTCTATCCTTTTTTTCATACATTAACTAAACTTCATTACACCTATATGTGAAGAACTTTTGATTTTTGCCTATAATTTATTTTATAATGGTGGAGATGTGATATGCTAGTAAGCTTACTGTTAAGAATCCATCAATGTATTGAATTAAGAATCTTATTGATATTCACCACAAAAACTTTAAGTTAATTGAATAATGTTTTAGAGTGTGAGGGTGATAAATTCTATAACACTTGATTTAATAAAAAAGTTATCAAATTTTCATTTGTATTGTTGGCTAATGGAAAATTTATTTTATGATTATTTAATTCCAATAGTATTTTGATTTGGTTCTTAAGGCATAACATTTGAAGTGTGAATAGATCAATTGAGATAAAAAGAGGTGGATATTAAGAAGAAGTCGTGAATGGAAACTACTCCTCACTTGAGGATGAGAAAATACTTACATGTAGGGAAGATGATAAGTGGTGATTTGGTCATATTTGGTCATATTTTTTGTTCCATATATAATGCATTTTGTTTGTTTATTAGAGCATTTTTATTGATTTTAGTACTCGAATTGTTCATATTTTGTTTCTAGGTCTAACTAACTTGGAGCAAAAAAGAATGGATTCGAACAAGTTTGAAGCAATTTGGAGTTGTTTTAATTGAGTTATGGAGTGTAGAACAATGTACATAGCCATGTAGGAGAGTTTGGAGTAGTGTTAACGATTTCTTGTGGTATATGTTTGTGTTGAATTGTGAGAAGGCCATATAGATTGAGATTTAATCATATGTTCATTGTTTTGCTTGAATTGATATTGTTGGCATATTATTTCATGTATGATTTCATACAATTGAGATTGGGAAATACAATCTATGAATAGATCTAGCATAATGAAAAGAGTTGCATGCAAACCTAGCGATAGATTGACAAAAATCTTTTGAATTGGGGGGTTAAACAAAAAAAATGAAATTTATAAATTAAATAATACAATTATAAGGGGTGTTTTAATTAATTAACCTAGATTAGGTGTCATTAGCTTTCAAAAAGATATTCACATGATTTAAAATTTTTTACTATCCAGTGAATTTTATAATAAATTAGTTAATGAAATCTTGATTTCGTGAAAATCCTAAATGGCATTCAAAGTATGGTACCACAATTTCATTGGTTGATTTTTCATTCTTTGGATACCTTAGTTTCCTTGATTGTGTTGATTTATTTTTATTTTAAATATGAAATATCACATTCACCTTAATTTTTGGTTAAATAATAAGAAAAAGAGTCATTATTAGTACTCATAGTCTCTATGGGATCGACATTTAAAACTCCAAGCCCTATGCCATAGAATGATAAGTGCACTTGCCTTGGTTAATAAATAGATTAAAGGATTTAAGTTATGTATACAATGCACGATAGTCTACCACTTTTCCTTCATTTCTAACTAAATTGAGTGAGAAGCTCATCAAAAAAATTTCTAGTCTAGTACTACCACTAGTTCTTATATTGCCGAGGTAACTTTGGAAAAAGTATATCTCCTTAATTATGAAGGGGAACTTAGTTTGGTTCTTCCAATACTAAGCAATGAAACTCTCTTGATAAAATGAATTTAGAGACTACTCTTTAGCAACGAATCTTTGTAGGTCAGGTAGATCGAGTCCCATTATTTGAATCAAAGTGCTTTTTGGTCTTGTGATTCAAAAAATGATATTTCATGAACTATTCAATATTTATTCAATTTAAGGAATCAAACAAAGTGATGGTTCTAGACTAAGCCAAGAGATGGTTCTAGATCTAATTTTTGTTTTAATTGTTCATATTCTTTAGGACCATTAATCAAGGATGATAATTTCTTCCACCTAAGGATAATCATTACAGCTGAAGTAAATGTTAAAAAGGTCATCTTAGAGACTAAATTAAATCTCAATCAATAGCCTCAAGACATCTCATTGGCTTCATCTCTAGGATAATCAGGTACCTCCAATCAAGTGATATTATCTAACGAGCAAACTACCTTTTTGATAATACTCCTCTTTTAAAGATACATCTAGGAATAAATCTCATAAATTTCTACATTTTAAACTAGTTTGTTTTCCTCAAGCTACAACAAAAATTTTGCATTCTCTTTGGTTGACCATTAATGGTAAACTCTCTACCAATGTTAGAGTTTTGGGCATCCATAACCTCTGAATCACTTAATCATCTATTTTTTTCAATGTAAATATTCTAATTTCTTATAGAAGAATGTTCTTATTCAATTCCTAATTTCGTATCCCTCCACATCTTCTCTAGAAGTTGAAGTCTAGATAGTGTAAAGGAAGTGGAATACTCAACAAGAGTGTACTAAATTCAAGCTTTTATTTGGAAGACTAGTTTTTGAGATTTGGAGAGAAAGATAATATTATTTATTTCAAGGAAAAAGGTGAGGAAGGAAACTAGTTCTTAACGAGCTTTTCTATTAGATGAGACAGCATACTTTGATACTCAATCAAGAATTTTGGAAAGGAGTCATTAACTTCAGTTTGAGCTAGTAAAATATCCTTATGACTTAACTTTGGCATTAATCAATCTAGTTTTTTACAAAGTTGCTAAGTCTACTAGTTTCAAACTTGGTATAGGTTACCAGCTTCATAGCTATTTCCCTTGTAATCTCTTGCAATCAATTCATTATCAATCTATTTATTTACTTTCTAAAAAAAACAAAAAAGCTAGCTAGAAGTTCTAAAAATATATATATATCTGAATATAAGGGAGTAGCTTTCAAGAGTTTAAAATGTAAACTTATTAAAATAAGTGATATTAGGTGTGAGATGCTTTAAAGATTCATATTGCATAGACTTAGCCCTTTATTTTATATAAAATTCCTACATCATGTCATGTATTAGCTTCAATATAATCATATTTGTAATTGAATTTAGTTTCAATTTTACCACATCAACTAATGTTGGAAAATATATGTTATTAGTATTCAATTATATAATTATAAATTTCTATTAATGATATGCAAACCTCTTTATTGATAAATGACTTTAGCATAGACTTATATCTATTATTAATAAACAAAGTGAAGAAGTCCTTTGGTTATTGAAAATTAAAAAAGTAAAAGCTTGATGTAGTATATATAAGTTATTGTACAACTTTTTTGTTTTGAATTCCATATAGTACTCCATAAATCAAAGACAAAACAAGAAATTTCTAGTTATGTTTAAACACTAATTATATTATATTATATTATATTATATTGAATGCAACTAATATAAGATAAAAACAAGGGTAAATTTAGATGCAAACTTATATACTGTCTAAATTTGGATTACAAGAACCTCATGTTAATAAATTTTGAAATTGAAGCTTAGACAATCTTCCATCAAAATTATTAATGATGAATGCTTATATGATATAATTTTCCCATAGTGTAATTCTATATGGTAATTAGATCTAATAAAAGATTATATTAGCGCTCATCAAATGATGCTTTCTCTCTATTCTAAAGATAAGAAAGGTTTTCTCAATTAGTATAAAGAGACATAATCATTTTAATGAAGAAACATGGACTTCTATTAAAGTTATTTGTTGTACAAAATGATGTTACGAGAGAATGAATTTTAATAGAGACTCATTATTGATATTACTAATGGAAGACTAATAAAAGGATACTTCAGTTCAAAATCTTGTTAATGAGATGTTCTTATTATATTTCAAATTTAAATCATAGGAACCTTTCCTGCAATGGCCCACGATAGGGGTGTATGATCTGATTTTCTATTTAAAATTTGTAATCAAATTATGTTAGAGGAACAATTTAGGGTATGATAAATATAAGTGAATAGTTGTTGACTTTTACTTTTTAAATTACAGAGAAAATCTCAAATTAGTTATATAAGCACTATGAATATAAATTTGTTCTCTATATTGATGTTAATTTCTCTTTTTAATATAATTGATTACTTTGTTAGTCATATTTCTATTATTGTAAATTTTAATTTATTTTTATGATTGAAAAGGAATTTTATTACTAATCATACATAGATTTTTCTATTCTAAATTTTATTTTCATATATTTGCAATACTTTATGCATAGAGAATGACAAATGTTTTTGAAGTCATTAAAAAGATCCATATATGTATCTTTATTATATCTAGCAACAATGTTTAGAACTTAAGTGATTGTCACTCACTAATAATTGGTAGTAGTAATTAATAATTAATCATAGCAATCATTCCTAATAGAATAAGGAAAACTTCAATAGTGGAACCTTAGGAATTTTTTGAAATCAATTATAATTTGGAACGTAGAAATCTTAATCATCCTTTTCTTTTTTACAATTTAAATTAAGTATCTAAATTTTTTTACTTACCTTAAAAAAAAAATACTTAATAGCTAATACATATATCTTATATTTATTGTGGAAATCAAGAAATTTAATATATTGGGTTTATGAATTTTTTATTCCACGTATCTTACATTTATTGTTATATACTTTTAATGATACTGAATAGATTATTCATTAATATATAAATAAAATCTAAAATTATAAATATTTGCATAAGCTTCAAGTTTAGAAATGTACTTATTTTGGAAAAAAATTCATTATACCTCAATTTTATAAAGGTTTAATCTCAAATTTTACTTACTTTTGTAATTATATTTCAAACTTTAAAAAATAACAATTAAATACTCAAATTTTCAATTTTTATAAATATAACCCAATGTTAACATTTTCGTTACCACGATAGACAAAAATTTAATGGCCTTTTCACTCTCACCATCAATTTCTTTATTTTCTTTCATCTTCGTAAACATAAGAACAAGACCCTCACTTCCTTAGCACGATGGAGTGATGGACACATTTTAATGCAGCTAAGCGATCACAGCCAAGTTGTTTCACCTTTTCTCTAGAAGATGAAAGAAAGAATTGACATCCAATTTCTCTTTATGAAAATTTTAATTGTTACATGCCATTTACATCATATGCTGGTAATATCCAATCACCAATTAGTTACATGAATGGGAAGATCTTGTAATCTGGTTGTAGTAGACCCCAAAAAAACATTAAAGTTTAAGGATGATGAAACTTTTGGAGCCAGATCAAAAAAGTTGCAGAGAAAGTTTGATATTGAACTTCCAGCATCCAAGTACATTAATGACGAGGACGATAAACAACAGATTGTTAGAGTGTCCCATATTGCCTAGACATGAAAATGTTAAAGAGTTTATAAGTGGTAAAGGTCAACTATCTAAATAACTAGTTCTAGTTATTTGGACAATAGTTGACCCAAGCCCAATTCTTGTAAGTGGACTCTATATTTTGCCTATATTAAAAATTTAATATGGCATCAGAGCAAGAACAAAGGATCCAGCTTAACACCAATTGATCCCTAATGTACCAAGTTTGGTACTCTGCATTCGGGACACCAGCAACCTCTTTGGGAGGTGGTTTGGTGTCATCAACATGATGGAACAGTTGATGACCATGGAGGATAGAGAGAAGCTGCGTTTTCCTCCATAAAAGATAATTGGAAGATGTGAGCTTAACAGTGAGTTGATTGTGGACAGAGGGAAAAGAGGAGATAGAGGGCGCAGCAGAGGAGAATGAAGCGGCAGAGGTAACCATGGTGATTGGTGAATGATGCGAAAGATTCAGGAAAAAGAAAAAGGTGTTTAAACCACATGGCTAAACTGATACCATGTAAAGAAAAGAGTTCTAATGGTAAAAGGATGAAGCCTCACTTAGACTTATATGTAGTCTAACTTTCCTTCTCGTGTGGACTTCTAGGTCCATTATAATTTCTAACATGATATCAGAGCCAACTCAGTTTGTCTCGATAGTTTGGGGCGATGCCCAGTTATGTCCCTTTGCTCAATATGTCCATCAGAGGTCCAGTCCTACTTTGGACTGAGGGGGGTGTGTCAGGAATCCCATATCGGACAATTATAAAGGCATTTAAGAATTTATAATAATATGCAAACCTCTTTCTTTTGAGTTAACTTTTGAAGATGAGTTAGGCATTTTCTAACACAGACACGGTGGGTTAAAATTGGATAGTTACTCACCGTAGGAAAATTATAAGCCTGTTTTAGTTAATGGTCTGAGTTTGTCTTGCCGAAGTGATTTGTACTCTCTCTCCAATGTTGAGGCGATTGGTTCCAGTATGAACTTAAAAGGGGACAAAACGGCTTTACTGATTTGAAAGAAACTTTTAAGATTGAGAAAGGATCTGGTACAACTTGCATCGGTATTCTCAGCAAGGTTACGTGGCATAAGCAAAGAGGGCACGTTCATCTGCAAATTCCTGCTCAATACCTCTACAAAGAGAATGACATCAGAGTTGATATAAGAATGAAAGTAGGAGTCATTATCCTATAGTCTCACGTCCGGTCATGCATGATGATTTAAACCTTATGGAATTTTGTTGATCTCAATTAAGGAGTCATCCGCATGAGATTGATGATCCTAGAAAGTCCACCGATTAATAGCCAAAAATGAATATCAGAAACTCAGGAGTATAGTCTAATGAATAAAAGTCTGCAATATGAAAAATAGGAAAAACAATAACTAGGCAAACTTATCTTCACATAAATGTACATCGACAATATAATCCTGTGTAGGCATGATTTTGTAGATTTCAGTACATTTTCAAGACTGGGGAGGATTTGGCTGTGTTAACCGTACTGCTAAGCATTGTTTTAAAAATCAGACCGGCCAGTTTGACTGGTGACCGGTCGGTTATCCGGTCCGGTTTACTCTTAAAAATCGGTTCTTAATTGAACTAGTAAGAACCAGTCAAAACCGGTCAATTGATTGGTCGAACCGGTCCGGTTCAACCGGTCCGACCACTGATTCAATAAATTTTTTTTAAATTATTATTTGGTATATTTTTGTATTTATTAATATTATTAATATTATATATAATTAAATATAATTATTTCATAATTATGAGGTCACACCGGTTCGACCGGTGGTTGAATCGGTCAAACCAATGACCAGTAAGGCCTCCGGTTCGATGTCCAGTCCGAATTTCAAAACACTGGTGCTAAGGATGCGAGGGTTTTGTTCTTATTGTTTATGGAGATGAAAGAAAATAAAGAAATTGATGATGAGAAAGAAAAAGACATTCCATGTCATTGGAAATATTAATGTCGGGCTAAATTTGAAAAAAGTTGAAGGTTCAAGTATTTATTTGTTACGTTTTAAAAGTCAGACTATAATTGTAAAATTGAGTAAAGTTTGAAAATTTTTTAATAACTCTTTTATAAATGTATTTATTGAAAATAGTAAAAATATACAAACAAATTAAGTTTTCATATTTTTGTAAATTCAATAATGTAAAATAATTTATTAATATGTCTTGATTTTTTTAAAAAATATTCATTCCGATTAGAAATAAATAAGAGTTCTTTTTCCGGCATCATTTGTTACTTGTTAATAGAATTAACCAAGGTTTTAAAAACTAGACCGGACCGTTCGGTTAGACCGAAAAAAGTTTGAACCGGTCAGTGATCCAGTTCGGTTTTACCAAATAACTCTCTACTTAAAAACCAGCCGGTTTAACTTTTTTTGGTCGGACCGGACGGTGTAGTCCGGTTCGATTCTCCTATACATAAATAAATTTATATAAAAAATAAAAATACAATAAAAATCTATTCTCCGCTGTTTCCTCTTCCTTCCTCTTTTAATCCTAATATAACCTAAATATCTATGAGTGCTGCACAAAAAACCAATTGACAGGTAAGCCAACCATTTTGTGCAAGTTATTTACTATGTTGTAAACTCTTTAAGGAAGAAGACTCCAGTGATAATCCCGCAACATACACTCATTTTTTAAATACTTTTTAGGTTAAATAATAATGGAGGATATAGAACCATTCTCTACTCGTGGTAAGTCCGATCCAGCGTGGAATTATTTTTTTCTTCTCAAGCATCTGATGTGAACATCCAATATAACTGTATGTTTTACGGTAGAATATTAAAAGGGGATGTAATTTTTAGAATGAAAGAACATCTTGCTAGTATTAAGGGTAATATTGTTTCTTGCAAAAAAGTATCACTTGAAGTACGTGATATGATTGGAAAATTTTTGTAGCAACAAGTGAAAAAGAAGAAGGAAAATAAAGAGGCTCATGATATATCTTTTGGAGATGATGAAACACTACAAGTATTAGACAAAGGAAAAAAGAAAAACTACTATTAACATAGATCATTATTTTTCTCCAAGAACTATTCCTGGTTCTTAACTTAGTCTAAAAAGTTTTATGGATGATAAAGATGTTGCTTTACGATGTAAAAGAGCATGGGCTAGATGGTTATATCATTCATGTATTCCTTTAAATGCTTTAAATTCACCGTATTTTCAATAACCAATTGATACTACAACAGTAATAGGTCCAGGATTTAAGGTACTATCTTATTATGAATTGCGTGTGCCTTTACTTCAATATTTAAAAAAGGAATGTCAGTTAGTTGTGGATACATATAAATCTAGTTGAGAATCAACAGGATGCACTATTATAACATATGGGTGGACTGATCAAAGACAAAGAACCTTGATAGATTTCTTGGTTTATTGTAATATTGGAACAACTTTTATCAAGCCTGTTGATGCTTCTAACATGGTAAAAAGCGCTAATGCTTTATCTGAATTATTCTCTGAAATTGTCGAGTGGATTGGACCAAAAAATGTTATGCATTTTGTTACAGATAATGCAGTTAATTATGTATCGGCTGGGTACTTATTACAATCAAAGTATGAGCATATTTATTGGTCTCCATGTGCTGCTCATTGTATAAATCTTATTTTAAAAGATATTGGTGGTATGGATCATATTTCTAGTCTTGCTTCACGCGCATCTAAGATCACAATTTTTGTGTATAATCATGTCACATTTTTGTCTTGGTTAAGAAAGCAAGAAGATTGGGTTGAGATCGTGCGTCCCGCTGCTACCAGGTTTGCAACTACATTTATTACTTTGAAAAGTATTTATCAACATAAGCATCAACTTCAAAATTTGGTGACAAGTAAACACTTTTC
>JAOTIZ010000001.1:20636143-20646325 GCA_027123425.1 Erythroxylum panamense | reverse complement strand
TTGTGAAATGAATTTGTGGTTTGGATTGTTATGAAGTGTTTAGGCATTAGAAGAAGTGAATTTGTGAAGATTATAAGGGTATATGATGTTAAATTGGAGGTAGGAAGCATTGGAGAGGTTTGGAGGGGTTTTGGAAACCCCCATGTCCGTTAAACAGACACGGACATTTATGGGTCAAAAAGGACCCCATGCATCGCCCATGTCCATTTAACGGACTTGATGTCCGTTTAACGGATTCTCTCGGGTGAGAAAGTGCATTTTCGCCCGACAGTGTCCGTTACACGGACACTCACAGGTCAACTTTAGTAAATCGCAATTGTTGACCATTTTAGAGGCAGAATCTAACTTTGTAGTCTTCATGAACGTTCTATATCTAGAAGTCTACTTTCAAATGGTGGAAGAACGAAACTAATCCGACATTTTTGGTGAAAGTTATGGTAATCGCGCCAAGACATGTTAGTGCTTGATTAAGGATATGAACATGTTAGATTATTTCGGTCATAACTCGCTCATCCGACCTCCGAATGAAGTGATTCTTGAAGCGATAGATTCCTAAGACATTAATTTATCTCTCCATGAAATTTGGTTGCTCTTGGTTTTGAGATGAAAAAGTTTGATCGTAATAAAGTGAGGGGCTAGTTTTGAGAGCATGATTGAGGTATAAACACACTTTGGAATTTTAAGAAAATCTTGAGCTATATATCTCCGATTGAGGCGATTCTTGCTTCAAAACAAAATAGAGGCTTAGAGATATGATTTATTTGAAGAAGCCTAACTGAAATTCTTGTTTGAAGATTTCCAAATTCTGCTCACAAGCAGGAAAAAAGATTTCCAAATTCTGCTCATAAGCAGGAAAATTTGAGTTTAAGCATGGTGACCAATTTTATGTGGGCACGCCATTGAACAAATTACGAGGGAAATTATTAGGATTTTTATGAGAATGAAGATGAACCGATGAAGGTCAAGTTTCATGATTAAGCAAGAGTTGGATTCTGGAAGCAAGCGGGGTCCAACAGAAATAAAGTTAGAAATCAATTTTAGAGAATATAAATAGTTCTTAAAATCATTTTGATCAATATAATTAAAATATAATTTTTCAAAAAATGATTCAAATATATGGAGAGTTTTTTTCGCTTTTCAATTTATGAGAAAAAGTGAACTATACTCAATTGAATCTTGAGATTGAAGCATCATAGGTAGTTAACCTCAACAATTGGTGGCCTTTTTCTAAAGAAGCATTATGGAATCCCTTGCCAATGATTTTTTGAGAAGCCAAGTCAGGAATTGATTTGAACTTGGATTGAATTAAGCTATATCTCTTCCTTCTAAGTGTGAGAATCTTTTTTATCTCTCCATATATCACTTTTCAGCTTACTAGTTACACCATTGATCAAACTTCCCTTTTTAATGGTTGTTACCAAAGACAAAGGCCTAATAGTAAGATATATATATACATTATAGCAAAAAGGAACTTTGGCTATATTTTTCTGGCGATGATTTCAAAATCGTAGCTAAATGTGTGCTTTTATGATTATTTTCAAAATCGTCACCAAAAATCAGTATTTGGTGTTGATTCAAAAAAGTCATTTCCAAATGGAAAGCTTTTGGGGACGATTTAGGAAAATCATTGCAACGAGCTTTTCCTTTAGCAACGGTTTTGACAAATGCATGACTTTTGGGGACAATTTTCTAATTAAAAAAAACAACTCTCTTATTTATAATTATAAATTCGCTAACTTTGACTTGATTAACTTGTGACTGAAAATCATATTGACAAAAATCAAATTTAATATTATTAACAGTGATTCTAAGTGTAAAAATTAAACTTAGCTAGTAAAAATGTCAAATCATTTAAATAATTTATGAAACTATAAACTCAAAATTAATTAATATTACATAGATTTACACTTTTTATTTTTCTCTTTTAAATCATATGATGTCACAAAATTTTCAAATAGTTTTAGCTTGAAGTTTGTAATATAATGATATGATTCTTACAAAAAAAAATAATGATGTATGGTAAGTAATATAATATAATGATATATGGTAAGTAATACAAGATTTTAATTAGAAGTTTAATAATTCTTGCATTCAAAAAAATAAATAAAGTTTCATGCCCATTCCATTAAAAAGAAAAAGAACTAATTATTTTTCTGGATTCCAAGTGTCATGAGACTCGGTAGATAAGGTAAAGCAGTTCCTTATGTCTGGATTCCTAAGAAGGCTCTTTACACGTTAAAAGGCATCAATTGAAACAAATAGAGATCTTCTCCCAGGAGTTAGTTTATTGATACCCTCTTCCAACAACTTCTTGGCTTTAACTAAACTAGCAGAGAAGATATAGTGAATGACTTCCCATATGCAATTTGGATCACTAAATTAGATGAACCGAACATACAATACATTTCACCTAAGGAGTAAATAGTATAAAACAATCAAGTTAATTTTTTCACCATCCTATGAAAAATTAAATCCAAAAAACATAAGAAGCTAAATCAAATGGCATAAGGAATGCAAATTCAAACTTATGCATACCCAATTGAATGACTTCATCATCGTCACAATGAACAGACATAGTTTTTGCAATGGATGACTATTCCAAAACAATTAATTTCCAAGATCCTATATGGACCATCGAGACATTGCCACTGCCTCCATTTTTATGTTCATTCTCTTGAAGATCTAAAGAAGCTTTACATAACACATAGTATACAATCACAAGTTCATCTAATAGCTTCCTAACAGAAAATGAGATACGTGTAATAAAGAAAGAGAGCTACAGATGAAACTAAAAACCTTAAAGAAGAAGATCGACCACTAAAGGCAAGCGGTGATTAGAATATGATAAGCATATTTGTTGTGCATCGATTTGTTCATAAGTAGAAAGAATTTTTCCAGATAGCTCTTACTGAAGCTCATTTTTTCCATAAAAACTATTTTCCATGTTAACAATTTCTCGACCAATTTATTTTAACAGTTTTATTATGAAAAGTCAATAGAAACAAAAACAAATCATAGATATAATTAATATAGAATCAAAAGATATCGAAAAAATAAGGTTAATAAGGAAACGAAAAATTAGATGAAGTTATATGCAGTTAAAAAAAATTTACAAAAGATGGGTCATTGGAACTTAATTTTTTAACTAGCCAAAAATCCACCGCACAAGCACATTATAAGTTTGCAAATCACCCTTAAAGATAAATAAAACCGAAAACACATGTTACAAATTAATAAGTGATTTGACATCTTTAATAATAGAAGACTTCTTATTTGATTGTTCCAACATTGTACCAATGTTAATTTTGTGATCTATTAACTGAGGCAACTTCATATGATAAGGTTGAGAATGTTAGTTATGTTTGTACTAAGTTTAAGGGATGCAAAATTAAGTGTGTCTTCCTCTAAAGCCACTATTTTAATAAAAAGATTTGGGTCCCCCGAGCTTCTAATCAAACATGGAAATAGCTGCTATCATAGAATTTAAAACAAAAGGAAGAAGAAACAGGAAGGTCAACCCTAGATAATTAATAAGATGTACAAATCAGAAAGAAAAAACATGCAAGAAATCCGAGTAGTTGAACTAATCAATTTTAGAGTAGTTAAGTACAAATTTAAAAAGGGAAGACTTACTTGAAGAGTTTAATGAAGATTGGGGATCGAAGCTATCTCTCCAAAGCAAGACCTTATGATCTCTAACTACTAGCTGGAAATATAGATTAAACAAGAAGACACTAAGTTACTATAAAAGAATATTCAAGTAATTTCATACCTTGAGGTTGGCTTTCACCTAGGATGGGAGTGAGATGTGACTCCTCTAACAGAAAAAAATATTACTAACTATTGTAAAACAATGACCAAACGTAAAAAGAAAAAAAAGGTTAGAAGCGAGATAGAGGGATCCATATTTAGCAACTTGACCAACTTGAAGAAGAAGATCACCTTCAATGGTTCTATCCTAATTATGAAGCATTTGGAGACTCTTTAGGCAGGGGAGAATTTATTTACCATAGTTACAAAGCACCATCATATATAGACTACCTTGTCAATTGCTCACAACAACGTTGTCTTTTTTTGCTTTGTTAGTAGCTATTGGTTACATTGTTTTTTTTACTGCTTTATAAGTAGAATGTTTGTTGCTTGCAGAAATGGGCCCTATTTTGGCCCCCTAATTGTTTGCATGCATTATCCGAACAATTTATGTCCTATGTTTGGGTAATTAGGTTTTCAATTTCATAAAATGACATGGTTTTGGCTTCACTTTGGTAATGAATACAAAAATCATAGCGAAATTGGCTTCACTTTGGTAATGAATGCAAAAATCATCGCAAAAAGATAAAACTCTATTTATAATTCGTTAGCAAACCCTATTCCTTTATAATACACTCTATATATTATAGAAATTATCTAATATATAAATTCTATATTTATATAACAATATAGAATTTATATATAATAAATAAAGAATCATGATTAAATAGAATATTGTGATAACTATGATATGACAAAATTTATCTATTATCTATACTTTCATAAATCATTATACTAATTACAGTTATTATCTATAAATTCATATATCATTATATTAATTATGATATATAATTATATTTATTTCAATATCATTAAAAAATAATTGCAATGTAGTAAAAAATGGAAATCAATATTAAATATTAATATCATATTCCTAAAAATCAAGTTTAATATTATTGACAATAATTGTAGGTCTAAAAATAAATTTAGCTAACAATAATGTTATTTCAAAAATTTATAAAACTAAAAACACAAAATTAATTATTATTACATAAATTTATATTTTTTATCTCTTTTAAAATATATGATTTAAAAAGTTTATTTGGTGTCATAAAACTTTATTTATTATATATAAATTCTATACTATTTTATAGAAATTTTATATTAGATAAATTTGTTTTATATATATATATATATCCATAATTTAGCGACATTTAAGGAAAAATGTCACCGAAAAAATTAACCTATGGTGATTTTTGGTTTTATTCATCACTTATGATTTACCCATTGGCGACGATTCCATGAGATCGTCACTAATGAGCTAACCTTTGGGTGACATTTTTCTGAATTTCTTATTAATGGTTTGCATTTGGTGACGTTTCCTTGAAATCATCACGAAATGTTGGCTAGTTGTTAAATATAAAATGAAAGTGACTTCATTTGTTCCACAATAAACAACTTCATTTTCATTTTATTTTAAGCACAAAAATGAAGCCCTTCATCGTTTTCATTATTCATCATCGTTTTGTTCCAAAACGATTGTACATTAAAGAGCTTCCAGTTTTGTCGAACCATTTCATTTGTAGTCCTTCATCTCTAGTTCTCTGTCCATCTAAGTAAGTCATCCAACGTATGTTGAGTTCTTATGTTCTACTTTCATTATCTTAGTTGTTATGATTGGGTTTTGTTCTCTAATGCTTGTTGTCTTGGTATTGTATATTGTTGTTTGGAAGATGGTGAATGCATGTTATTGCTTGGAAGATGGTAAATGCATATTATTGTTTGAAAGATGGTGAATGCATCCAGAATGGGAAGATTAAGGCTTAGATGGATTAGGAAGCTTATTTAAGCATAACCGGTAACATATTCAACGAAAGTTCTATTAAAGATTATAACATAATGAGTTTTTCAAAACGGGCTTGTAATGTGGTGACTAAAGAATTTGGAGAAGTCACTATTTTAATTAAGTAAGAGTCTCGTTTTAAAAATTAAAATATTATAATTTTTTATATTTAAAAATAAACAGCTTAATAAGATACTAAAAACTATAAAAAATTTACTTTCCTAAAGAACGTAAAATTTAAGTAATGTGAGTCTATAGTCTTTGTAAGATACTAATGAATGTGTGTGAGATGTGGTGATGAGAAAGAATTGGCCTAACCTTATTAGTTGATGTCATAAAAGATGGGATATGATTTTTTTTGTGTGAAGCAAATTCTCTAGGATTAGAATGGAAAAGTATCATTATATTACCTAAAGTGAATTATGTAGGACGAAATTTAAGATTGACTTGACTAGATTTAAGAATTTACAAAAGTTAAAAGGAATATTTACATTTCATATATGTACATTGTGAACTTATATTAAACTTAAACAAGAAAATTTAGTGAAAAGAAGCTTATGAGTTCATTTTATTGTCACCACAGAACATTGTTCTATATTTTGATCATATTTAAATCGAAATATCATATTATGATGATTTAAGAGGATATAAAAAGATATCATAATGTTCTATAACCTTTTAGAAGAAAATTTTATTTAATATCAACTATCCTTAACTCTAGTGTGATTTTTACAATGAAGGTGTCAATCTAGTCATACAAATTGATAGGATAGTTGAATCTTTCAAAAGCTAATTTAAAAAAAAACTCAAATCATCATTTTTTAACATTTTTCAAAGATAAAAGATGTAAAAATGAAAAGGAGGGGGCATTGTGAGAAGAAACTCTTTAAAGAATTATATATTTTTTAAAAATTATTTTTACTTTAACACATTTTGAAGTATCTTAGCTAGTTATGCTTGATTTAGAGAGAGCTTTATGGTATTTTTTTTTACCAAAAGGTAGTAGTGGTTTGAAGTATACCTAGCTCATTGGTACTTTCTTATCAAGAGGGAGTTTTACTAATTGACAGGTGCTTAATTGATTACGAAATTATTCCATAATACTTAGCGATTGTTGACATGAAATGTCTTAAGATACTCACTTTGACTCCTGTACGATTTTAGGTATAATTCGGAAGCAAAGAAGTTAAAGTGAGTCAAAGCTCTATATTTTAGCCATTTTTCGAAGATTAAATTTTACTTTTCTTCATGGAGCAAGAAGAAGAAAATTAAAAGAAAAAATGCAAAGAATGTGAGTTGTACGAATTATGCATACAATTACATTAATTAACAGCTGGGAATTAAATGAGACAAAATGGTAGCGCGTAAGGTGGATTAAAACAAGAAGCATGAAATGGCAGCATGATGGACAGTGTAGTAGCCACGATCAAGCAGTAGGAGATGATGACACATAACAACTAGAAGCAAGGAACTACTGTGTTTCACGCAAACTTCCTACGAAAACACAGATGTTTTAAAGACTTTGGATGCATTTTAAATGAAAACATATAAAAGTAGTGGAGAGTAGCTAGCATGAGACATGTATAGTAAGTTGGACTATAATAGTGAGGAGAGAGGAGTGAGTAATGTGAAATAGAAGAGAGCTTAGAGGCACAGTGAAGAAATAACCTAGGGGGTTTCAAGTAAGGTTTGAGTGAGGCTGAAGCATTTTCTTTGGGGACCCATAGAAGGCTAAGTTCCCGATGTCAGTTCAGAGGTGACATCATCGACAAGTCGTTTAAGTGTATTTTATTTTTTTGTTTTTTCTTTCTCTTATTAGAAATTGATTGTGTTATCCTATGCTAATTGATTTAGTTTTTGTGTATGGATAATCGAATTTTCATTATTGTTTAGTTATTTTTGTATGAACCCATTTGGTATTGTGAAAGGATGACTTTAAAGCATTCATTGAATTGTTTAATTGCAAACTCATTCCTACAGTTTTGATATAATATGTGATTGTTATGTTGAAATTCATGTTTAGTAACTAAAGCTTCGTAATCATTAGGGATAACATGACCTAAGTTAAATGACACACCGTTGTGATTGTTGCCTTGATTAATCGATTTTTCTAATTCGTAATGCTACTGCTTAATTAAATTTAGAGATTGTATCCTAAGTTATTCGATGATTAAGGTTAATTAATGACCATATCTTAATTGAACAAAACCTAAGGGAAAACTCAGGTTAATTATTAACCTATGATTAATAGCTGCTATGAGAAGTTAGAAAACAATAAATCTATAAAATATGTTAAATTAGGGTGTAGGCTGAGATTGAATCAAAGAACCATGTCCCTAATGAATTCACCACTTTTATCATTTTTTTCATGTTTTCTTTAATTTGTTTTCATTATGTTAGTTTTATTTTATTTTCTTATTCCAAAGTCCAAACCACTATTTTTCCTAAACACTGATTAATTTCACTTCAATAACTTTTCACACACTCTCTGTGGGATCGACCTAGACTCACCACTGCTATAATAATAATCTAGTTATTTTATTTTGACTAGCGTTATGACATGCTATTAATTATGCATCATCCAATAGACTCAATGGCATGGAAAGACTTTGATGGAAAGTTTCCATGGTTTGTAGAGGATTGTCATAATGTTCAAATTTGTTTAGCCTCTGATGGATTTAATCCATTTAGTAATATGAGTACTTCTTACAACATGTGGCTAGTAATTCTTATTCCATATAATTTACCTTCATGAAAGTGTATGAAGGAGCCATTTTTTATTGTCTTTACTTATTCCATGGTTTATAATGCATGCGGGCATTTTGTAGACTATAAATTATTTTTTAGCTTATGGAAATTTTTCTGGATGGAGTACCAAAGGGTAAATATTGTCATATGTGTAACCATCAAACTCATTCAATGAGAATGTGAAGTAAAATAGGTTATATAGGGCATCATCGTTACTTATAACATAGGTATAGATGGTGAAGAAGCAAATTGTTTAATGGCAAAGTAGAACATAGTGAAGCTCCTTTGCACTTATATGGTGATGATGTGGTTGACTATCACATTTAGGTGACTTTACATATAGCAAATACCTAAATAATAGAAAGAAAAAGCAAAATGTTGTTCATCTTAATTGGAATTTAAAAGAATTATTTTTCAGTTAGTCATATTGGAAGGAATTGCAATTGAGGCATAATATTAATGTTATGCATATTGAAAAAGACATTTGCCAGAATATTTTAGGTACTTTGATAGGAATTGATGGCAAATCAATAAATACAATTAAGGCTAGATTAGACTTGGAAGATATGAATATAAGAAAAAATTGCATTTGAAAAGAAAAGATGATGAGTTATACATCATTCCACCTACATGTTACAACATGTTCATAAAGGAGAAAAAACTTTTTGTCAATTTCTTAAATCAGTCAAGTTTTCTTATGGGTATGCATCTAATATAGCTAGTTTTGCCAAATGTTAATGAGGGAAAAATTTCAGGGTTAAAAAGCCAAGATTGTCATATACTTCTACAATGATTGCTTCTTGTTGGAATATCTGGATGTTTTCCAAAGGATGTGTCTATAATTTTGAGATAATTGGATAAGTTTTTAAAGCAATTATAATGCAAGAAATTGAAAGTTTAAGAGCTTGAAAAATGGAAAAAGACAGCTTTGATACTAGAATTGTGAAGTATGAGAAAGTATTGAGAAATTAGGAAAATGCACATCATGTATAAGTTAAATGTATCACGCTCATTTTTGCACATTCATATGATTATACATGCATTTATTGACATTTTTCGGGTTTAATTGAGTCATTAAATGTGATTTGGAAATTTTGGTTTATTTCAAGTATTTTGGAATTTTTGGTGAATTTTAGAAAAATATTAATTTTTGGTGTGACACCTGGCAATATATATATGCGACAAATGACTTGTATGTGTGATGACATGTGGTAGATTTATTAGGATGAAAAATGTAATACATGCAAAGTGGACACGTGGCAAATGCTTTTGAAAAGGAAAATGTTTGTAACCTTCTTTCCTTCTTTTGTTGTTTTCTTCATCGAAAGAACACTGTGTTTCCAAATTGTTTTCCTTGCTCATCCACCAAAACTTGTTCTTCAATATCATTACTGGAAATTTTGTTGAAACATCAAGTAAGTTGTGTTTAAGTTTGTTTTTGGGGGTTGTGTAAATGATGTTTTGATGGTTGAAAATGAGTTCATGCATGAATTAAGAAAGTTGAGTAGTTTTGGTGTAAATGCAAAGTTGATAAAAATATGCTGGAAACCTTGTTGAACCATTGATTGAGCCAAATTTATACTATAAATTGGCCCTAATTTCTTAAGTGATTATGCACTTGTTGACTCCTAATTCATGATTTTTGTGCTTAAATTGGTTCCTCATATCGAGCTTTTATAATTTACACATTGTCAGTATTTTGTTGCCATTTGATGTAATTTCTGCATAACTTTTATTGGGACAATTGATACTGCAAATGTGTTGTATTTTTGTAGGAACATGGAGTCAACCAGAAAGTCAACACGCCGCGAGATTCGCTGTGGCGAACCAAACCCTCCATT
>JAOTIZ010000001.1:20601518-20611700 GCA_027123425.1 Erythroxylum panamense | reverse complement strand
ATCATCTAATCATGCTTAATCAAATAAAAAAAATTCAGGGGCCAATAATACGTAGATGATATGTTCTTTTTTTATGTTTATTATCAATCATAGATTTTGATTTGCGTTTGAATGAGTTGAACTGAAATGTAAATAGGAATGAAGAGGTAATAATGAGGACATAAGTTAGAAATGATAGACTAAGCAAAAGGGATGAGTTAGTGATGATATTGTGTTGTTTCGTAAAATATGGGTAAGTTTTGTTTATCACGATCATGCACAAGCACGATTGTGACAGAGAGGGAACCTTAGAGGAGTTGCATGATTGTGCACAAGCATGATCATGATAGAGAGGATTCAACAAGCAGTGCACGATCGTGCACAAACACGATCATGATAATGAGAGTGCAATGTTGTTTGACAATTTTAAAAACCCTTCACTCTTTTGACCATAACTTCTTCTTCAGACCTCAGATTGACTTGAACTTTAAACCACGAACTCCTCACACATTGTTCTTCCTCTCCATAAAATTTAATGACCAAATTAATTAATTAGGAAAGGATTGATAATGATTGATTGATGAGTTTAGGATGAAAATGATGAAGTGTGCTAGAATTTGTTAAGCAAAATGTTTTCACTGAATAGTCATCTATATTTTGGCAATATATTGATCTATAGACATCCAAATCGAATGATTTTAAGTTCAGATTAAAATGTTTAATATGGCTGAAGAATATGACTTAATTCTATCTCTATTAGTTTCATAATTTGGCTTGGAGTTGAGTACTGAGTGTTGTTCTAGTTTGAGTACAGTCTGAAGTTTTTTGTGTATAACTTGCAGAATACTAAACTGAATTGTATAAAATTTAGTTCATTATAAATTTAATACATATATTAACATTTGTTTAGAAGAGTGGATTGCCTAAGTACTTCATTTTCTTTGTCGTAATGGCCATAAAAAATTGACCTAAAAATCTATTTTGAGAAAAGCTGGAATGATTGATTGATGATGTTATAACTTAGTGAATGAATTGTTGATATCAAAGTACAAAAGGAATGAGTATAATAGGAATTAAGATGATTATATGATAATAGTTGTGATTCAAAAGAGTTGAGTAATATGTGTTATGTAAAGGTGAATGAGAATTGGATATTATAAGAGCATATTCTGCTAGAAAAGAAATGATGAATAATTGAATTTTGACATTAGAATAACCAAGTGTTCTTAAAGTGTAAACCTAAGAATAAGCTAGACATATACAAACGATAAAGTTTGATTGATCAAAAGATGTGATTAAGGAAACATACTTGGAATAGTCAAATTAAGCATGCATTGTACATTATAGGAAGACAAAATGAACCAATATGGAAAGGAAAAACATCCTTTCAAGAAGAAGAATATGAAACATGTGAAATGTTATAATTGTGGTAATAAGGGCCACTTTGCTCGAGATTATACCAAGCCCAAGAAGGTACAACTTTATAGTACAAACATTTATTCTATGAATGTTTCTCGTTCTGTTTTTCTTATTGAATCACATCCTTTATAAATTGCAAATTGAGGAGCAGCCAACCATATATCAAAGGATAGAGATGCCTTTATTGAGTTTCGTAAACTCCCACATCGTAGTCAATGGCTTTATGTAAGTGACAATTCCAGAGTTATTGTATAAGGAATTGGCACATATAAATTAGACATGCGTGGAGGATGACCCCTCATCCTACATGAAGTATTATTTGCTCTATAGATTTGTAGGAATCTTTATCTATATTGATGTTGGTTAGACTTGGTTTCAATATAAATTTCAACAGCAGTGGAATGGATTTGTATCTTAGATCTATTTATTATTGTCATGGTTTTTTAAGTGATGGTTTTATTATATTGGATGTGATGAAGAAAAATAATAATATTAGTTATTCATTATTTACATCTAGTAATTCCAATAATGATGCAACTTTGTGGCATGCTAGACCATGTCATATTGGTCAAAATCAAATAAGTTGATTAGCTAAAGAAAGGCTTTTAGGTAATCTAAGACAAGTAGATCTACCCACACATGAGCATTATTTAGCTTGTAAAATGGAAAGAAAGCTATTTGGAAAGGAAACACAAGCTTTATATCCATTACAATTAATTAATTCTGTCATCTGTGGTCCAATGATGCAGGGGCTAGATGTGGGGCAGTTTATTTCATCACATTCATAGATGACTATACTCGATATGGTCATGTCTATTTGATTTCTCATAAATTGGAAGCATTCGATTGTTTCATAAAATACATGAACATGGTTGAGAATCAATTAGATAAGAAAATAAAAGCATTACGAATTGATCGTGGACAAGAATTCTTATCAAAAAAGTTCAAGGCTTTATATGATGAGAAAGGAATAGAAAGGAAATTAATAATTCCTAAAACCCGACAACAAAATGACATTACTGAAAGATGAAATAGGACGTTATTAGAAATCATTAGGTCCATGATGGCCCAAGCTAATTTACCAATCACTTTTTGGGGTGAAGCGTTGTTAGCAGCCACCTATGTACTTAATTGTGTGCCCACAAAATCAGTTACTAGCACACCATATACGTTCTGGACTGGTAGGAGACCTAATGTGTCAAGTCGCAGACCTTGGGGGTGTACAACCTATATTCATGATCTCTCTCATAAACATGGGAAATTATGCCCAAGAGTGAGAAAAAGTATTTTTATTAGATACTCGGAACACTCAAAAGGATACGTGTTCATTAGTGAACAAGGCAATGGAGGTGTAACTGAATTTGAATCACGAGATATAACATTCTTAGAGAATGATTTTCCTAAGCAAAGTGAAATAAGTAAAGACCTATTATTATATGAGTCGCTCAATCAGAATGATTCTATTATGAAGAATCAAGATGAGGAACTTAAACCAAGTGGGAGCAATTCTATATAAAGGTTCTATATGATGACTAATCCAAGTGGGAGCAATCAGATCAATCATGAATTTATTTATGATGAACCTCGGTTAAGACAAAATAATTGAGGAATAATTCCCTGAAATTGTTTTGACATTGAAGAAGAAATTAATATGATTATTCCATAAGAGGAAGAAGAGCCAAGGAATGTAAATGAGCCTTTTACTAGCCCTGCTAAAGAAGAATGGATGAAAGCAATGAAAGAATAAATGAATTCTTTAAGCTCCAATCAAGTATGGGACTTGATTGATCTCCCTGAAGGGCATAAAGCAATTGGGACCAAGTGGGTTCTCAAAATAAAACAAAAAGCTGATGGTAATATCAGAAGATATAAGGCATGTCTTGTAGCAAAAAGACATTAAAAAATGGAGGGAATTGATTACGAGGAAACCTTTTCACCTATTGTGAAGTTTGCTTCAATCCGTCTTATTCTGGCTATAATATCCAGTATGGATCTTGAATTTTATCAAATGGATGTAAAAATTTCTTTTCTCAATAGAGAATTAGATGAAGAAATCTATATGGAAAAACTTGAAGGTTTCATTAAGATAGGTGAAGAAAATAAAGTATGTCGGTTATTAAAATCAATTTATGGCCTGAAGTAGTCTTCAAGATAATGGTACATTCGTTTTCATAATGTAATCATTTCGTATAATTTTCAAATGATCGATGAAGATCATTGTGTGTATGTTAAGAGATTCAAAGATAAATTCACGATTTTATCTTTATATGTGGATGACATATTGATTGCTTGTAATGACTATGTGTTTCTTACGCAAATCAAAGATTGGTTATGATTTGAATTTGAAATGAAAGACATAGGTGAAGCGTCATACATTCTTGGAATTAAGATTTCAAGAGATCGTTTGAAGAGATTGTTATTGCTTTCACAAGTGATGTACATTCAAAGAATTCTTGAATGATTCCGTATGCAAGATTGCAAACTAATTGATAATCTTATTGCTAAAAATGAAGGCCTTAGTAAGAGAAATTGTCGTCAATGCCACAAGAAAGGGAACAAATGAAGAATGTTCCCTACTCTAGTGTAGTTGGAAGTCTTATGTATGCAATGATATATACAAGATTAGATATTTGTTACGTTGTTGGGATGGTGAACAGATATCAATCAAATCCAGGCTAAGCACATTGGAAAGCAATAAATAAAATATTAAGGTATCTAAAGGGAACTGTGGACTATCCATTATGTTATCAAGGCAATGATCTATGTATCCAAGGGTATACAAATGCAGACTAGAGGAGATTTAGATGAAAGAAAATCTACCTCATGATATGTATTCTTACTAAATCATGGAGGAATATCATGGAAAAGTAAGAAACAATCTTGCGTTGCATTATCCATAATGGAAGTTAAATTTATAGCATTCTCAACTGCAGTACAAGAGGCTGTATGGCTTCATCGATTCTTAGTACATATGGGAGTCATTAAAAGTGAAATTAATCCAGTGACCAACTGTGATAGTCAAGCTGCAATCTCTTATACAAAAGACCCCAAATTTCATTGTAAAACAAAGCACATAGATACCAAGTATAATTATGTGAAAGATATAATTGCATGAGGAGAAGTGAATATGAGATAAATATCTATGCGAGATATGATAGTAGACTCAATGATAAAGTCAATTTCTAGAGGTGTATACATTAGGCATATAAAGCTACTGGGACTACGTAGATGTTGAAATGTACTGATAAACATTTCTCTGTGTATGTTCACTTATTATAATTTCATATTTTGGATATAATGTATGATAAAGATTATAAATTGTGTATCATTTGACTCTTGAATATATATGTGTTTTACATAAATAAATTTTAGGATGAATCATAAGTATATGAGATAGATTATAGATTGGCCCTCTTAAACGGGAAATCACCTCTAGTGTTTATCCTCACTAGAGATGAGACATGTTTAAAGTTTATTATCTAGGTGATAACTGAGAGCGAGAAACCTAAACCATAAATGCCACAAAGCAATTGGTTCGACATGATTTCTCAATCACTATATCTATCTTACGTTTCCAGATGTGAGTTATGAACAGGTTTTGAGTAGATAAGTGAACTCAAGTTAAATATTGAGTATGTTTGAACTATCATCTATACGGTATTTCTTGAATGAAAGATGTTCAAGTTAAACCAAGTGGGTAAATAGCGTAGCACATGACTCGTACCATATGTGCACAACTAACCAAAGAAAGGGATTAATGAAAGTCACCAAATCTCATCTTACAATATGTGAGACCCTTAAGGTTGAAAAGAACCTCGTTATATACCCTTATAACTCTTGTTTTATTCTTAAGAATTGAATTTAAGGTTTGCTACTTTATGTTATTACCAAAAGATCATGCAAGATGTGATCCTATGGAATAAATCTAGGAAAGCAAATTAAATTTAATTCAAAAGAGAATTGAGAACAGAAGAAGGTCATTTATTTTAGATCATTGACTCGCATGAAAAGTATTCATAGATGGCCATCGTCTCCTTAGTAAAGAACTTGAATACAGTCATGACTCAAGAAACTAAATGAGATCAAAGAAAAATGCAAATGTGAGATATGACCTAGGGTATAGCATACAATGTCTACTCAAGGACTCATAATTCCCAAGATCCATTTATTAATTGAGATATCATACACTCCTAACAGATATATGGCAATGTGCTCTCATTGTATGTTGGTCACACCAGTTATTGAACAAGTATGAGCATTGCAAAGTTTATTTTTAATGAGATTAGATCCATCTTATGTGAGTGGGAGATAATCACTCTTATACACCCATAAAGGGTATAATAGTCAATGCTCTTGAAATAATTACAAAAGGTAGTTATATGAAGAACAAAACGTTATATGTATATACATCTGAGTGTATGTTTTTATTAGTGGTTCTTCTTCTATCAAGAGTACAGAAGGTAACAAGAAGATCTCTGCAATTAAAGTTGGTTACAAAAGTTCTTTAACTAGTGGAACTACAACAAGAATCCAAGTATGTGATTCTTTGTTTTATATGCATATGAAACGATCATGTTTAACATAATCTACGTGATAGTGTTTTATAAAATGTGAAATATCTAACAGTTGAGTTGGTAAAGTTTCACCTTTCTTATTTTTTAACTAGTACTAATAAAAAGCAAATTACGATGGAATTGTAATATGCCTTGTTAGCTTAATTAAATGTAATTTTTGATTTTTTTTCTTTTTAGAAGAGTCATTAGAAGTTCTTATAATTTAATTTATACTAAAAAATGTAAATATATTCATACATAATAATCTTGATTATACATAAAATTCATTCAACTCTTATACATAAAAATTAATTCATTTCAATGAAATTTGCTACATAAAGGTTATTCCAAATCTTTGAACCATCAAACCTTGGGGAAAAAATACTATTCCCAATGTTAATAAATAGTGAAACCCATGCGATATCTAATACTAAAAATCTGTTAAGTTCTTTCCTCTTTGGGAAAGCTACTATCTTTATCACTTTCTTCCCATCTTAACAAGTTGTTGGTTTATGTTCTACAACTAATCAGTTAGTTGTAGTTTAGTAAAATTATTATTTAATACATGTATATGATAAAATCTATTGGATAAGTAAACATTACAATTGAAATTATGAAGAGATTATATTTATGAGATTCATATTGCATTTATGCATCATCCTTAAATTATTTTTAGTCATTATACTATTAAGACTAGATATTAATAGAATCAAAAAAATTAGCACATGTTATTTTTTTGTTTATAAAAGAAGTAGTCGATGTTATAGACTAAAATATGAAGATATTTACATAAAAATATGGGTGTTTGTTAGAGAAAAAATTTACTAAACTAACCTCATATGAAATCTCATTGTGATGTTTGTATAAGTTATTATTTGATTTAAGATTGTATATCTATAAAGATTCTTATTGTGATGATTGTATAAGTTATCCTTTGACTTGAGTTTTCTAAAATTATCTTGTATAGAGATTGTTATGTTTTGATACTCCTTATAACTAGTTTTAGTCAAGGATAACTCAGTTGGTAGTCATTGGATATAGCATGAACTATATGGAAGTACTTGAGTGATCAATATATGATTCATCATCCTAAAGTAATTATGGAGAATGTTCCGTTGTTCTCAATTGGTATTAATTCAAGAAATCCTTGGCCAAGATAAAATGATGCTTTTAAATAGTTTATAAATGTCATTAATTAAATCAATTACTAATAGTGTAGAACTAACATGATTGGGCTCAAATAAAGCAAACATTAATTTTATGCTTTGTGTCTAATCAGAATATTGTATAATGAAATTATTGAATTATACAAAAAATTATACATAAAAAGGTTAGTAAAATCCACTTTCACTTTCCAACATATCTGTGTAGTCATAATGTATTGCTAGATACCAATTTTGATTTATAGATATAAATTGTTGAATTAGATAACTAAAGAAGTCTAATTTATTTAATCCTAAATATGATTTAAGGTTATAATTTATATCTATTGTCAATTTATTGATAAACATAATGGGTCACGTACAAACAACAAGTTAAAGAGAGTTACTCAAGTTGGATTTGATTATAAAGTTTGAAAAACTTTAATATTAAATATGAGATATTTAATAAAATTGATCTATAAGAGATATTGGATCTTATTCAGGCATAATCGGTATTTAATTAGAATTATTTGTAATTCTAATTAAAGTTTAATTGAAATTAGAATTTAATTTCAATTAAATTACTATAAAGTCTAAAACCTATTATAATAGGCTTAAGCTTTAAGGGAGCTAGCACTTCTTGCCTAAACTTCTTTAAAATAGTTGTAGAGTTCTTTAACATATTATGTGGATACCATTAGAGGCTGAATACTTATGTAACTAAGGTGGTTGAGATAAGCCTATTTTAGAAATTGTTCAAGGAAAAAGATAAGAAAAATTTTCAAGCTTTAAAATAAGTTACAAATTATTATTCATGTTTTATTATGATTTATATGCTAATCATTTTATAGAATTTTAAGTAATCTTGGATTTCAGGAAATTAAAAAAAGTTGCATAATTATTCTACTACATGTGGGATTAGATCCTACCCTAATTTCCTATCATTGGTACTAAAGATAGGTTAGCAAAAGTCTGATGAATAGAGATTCATAAATTTAAGTCAAATGAATGAGTGATTCATGAAGTAACTTAAATGGTTTCGCATGAGTTATGGGTTAAGAAGGAGCTAGTCCAATATAGATGGATCCATTTGTAAAGGGGAGATGGTGGAAATTCACAGGTGGATTAATCCTATATCGCAAAGAGACATAAGGATGAAGTGAGACATATACAAAGACTCATAACCCATTGCCTAAAGGTTTCAGGTTGAGATATGATGTCTTGGTTAAATGAGTGCTTACTTAAATTTGGTCCAATTTCTCCCCAGGCACCCTCAAAACCTTTCACTAGCTTCTTGGAAATGATAGTTAGGCTTCTTAATAAGATAGTGGAGTAGGGAAAATGATGTTCAATATTGATCACTTAAGATGCTACGAATAGAAGATTCTATTGAGTTATATAGGAGGGAAAAAATGCACCAACTAATATATATTTGATAAGTTAAAACACCTCGGACTATTCTAACATGTGGCTACCTTAGTGTAGTTATTTATAAGTGAGTTGTTAGGTGAAACTCTGGGTATAAATGAAAATCAGATGAAGACATGCTTTGCTCATTTAGGTAAAAACAGATGATATATGGCAAGAAGATTAAAGAACACCAAGGGTCACCAATTGGAGCCCCATAAAATTATAATTTTTAGACTTTATCTTTTTGTTGATTTATCAATGACCATTTTATTGTTGGAAAATCAATCATGATTTAATCATGAGAGCAACAAAAAACTAAAATTTTACAATTTTTTTAATCAAATCTTAATAATTGAATAACTTGAAAAACACAAATTATAAAAGTAGTAATTTTAAAATTGGAATAGATTGATCAGTTCAACCAGAATAGGTACGAATAGGCCTAATTTTTTTTCAATTTTTACTTATAACCATTTTGAATAAAAATTAGATGGTAAGCAATAAACTGACAATTTTTGCTTAACTATGAGAATCATTTAATCATAAATCCCTCTTTTTTTGTTTGAAGATTTTTGGATGAGATTTGTGGCACAAGTTGGCCTCCCAACGTTAGGTAAGACTTGGAAATTAGAGCAAGGAAGAGTGTTTAGGGAACATTTGTTCCATCATCACTAAAACTTGTTAAATGCTTTCTTTTGAAACTCTTATTGATAAGCTAAATTACAAAATCAACAACCAATTAAGTTAATAACTTTCAGTTAAATATACATATGATCTAGTCAGTTTGGATGACCCTACTAAATTCACTGTATAAGGTGGATGGAGGACCTGTGATTTTATTCCAAGAAGGCTTCAATTTATAGCTAAGCGGGAGTGGTAGTGTTCTATTACTTTGTGATTTCTTTATTATCTTGGTGCATACTCAACCTATTTACCCAACTCATCTTCAATACTTTCTCTATTTAGTTACAACGGGGTGATCTGTGGTTATCTGTTGAGAAAAAGATAAACTGGTAAAGAGAAATTAATAAGTACTAGACTTTGCTAGAGGATTAGATATGTATCAGACTTTGTTAGAGGATAAGGTACGTATTGGACTTCTTCCACAATACTTCTTTATGTATGATAAAAAATTCACTATTTTAAAAGTCAAGTCATACTCCTATCAAACTTTTAGCTTTAACTCAATTGTATTATTGCACACGTAACACTGCTCTCAATTGCATTATTGCACACGTAACACTGCTCTATCTATGATAACATATTTAAAGAGTCAAGTCTTCATACGTGAGTAGGATTTATGGTAATATTGTAAGTAGATACTTGAAATAAAGTAAAAGTTGTTAAGAATAATCACTGATTAAAGTTTAACACATATAATATATGAAAATCTAAAAGGATGTAGTTTCATAAAAATTCTGGTTCAATCGCAGTTGCTTTGAACTATATCTATGATTACTTGATATAAAGCAACTATGTCAACAACTGTAAATTTTCTAGCATAAACGAAAACAGAAAAATTAAATGCGAAATAAACAAATCAACACCTGAGATTTGGTAAGGCAGTTCGATACGCCTTGCCTATGTCTGTGGAGCCCTCACCCTGTAGGAAAATCCCGGTGTGAGCATCACATGCCCACGGTGCGGAAAACAAAACTTTTTTGTTCCGGGAAGTTCCC
>JAOTIZ010000001.1:20574579-20586254 GCA_027123425.1 Erythroxylum panamense | reverse complement strand
TATTTGTCAACAATATCTTCATCATCTAACTAACTTTGGGCATACATAAGGGCTTTCATAGTATGAGGATGAAGTCGAACACAATGAGGAGTAATAACTTTCATTTTATTGTGGCTTGTAGCATGGTAAAATGGGGACATGCAAATTCAGTTTTAATTTTTATCATTTTACCTTCATTCACCTATGTATTCATTTCTTACTTCACTTTTTCACTCACTTTCATTTTAATTTTATCTCTCTAAGTTTAGAACCTCCAAACTTTTTTACTTCTCTCCAACCAAATTTCGAACCTCCAGTCTCTTCCTATTTCTACCTACTAGAAAGCTAGTATGCCATGCATTAAGCAGTCAGCAAAGCACGATCAATCATCGAGACGAAACCAAGTCTCAGGATGAGGGAAAAGGAAAAGGGCTTTTGATTACAGGGCACCTTTCCTGATCTTTTCAAATGAAGAAGGTACTCGTTTTCATTCTCTTCGTAATAAGCAAATTATGGTTCTAAAATATTTTCATTTTGAGATTTTAGATAGATTAGAATTGCAAGACAAGGTCGAAAATTTAGCTGAGAGAATTCAACGGGGACAATTTATTCAATTTCAATACCCAGTTTATGAAGAACCTACCTTAGAATTCTTTACATCCATTCAGTAAGAATCTAATAAACCTAGGGATTATGGTTTAGGTTGCGAGGATAACTTTATGAGCTTAATTACAAGACTTTGAATGAAATTTGTGATTTTCCCGAATTGTCCGTAGTCGATCAACACGATGATTTCCATGTCACTCCTTACTGAACTGAACTAACTAGGTTAGAGCGTTTCGATGCTAAAAGCACACACAACAACATCATCAAGAGCCACAAACACTTGTTGCTACACAAATTCATGTGTCAAACTATTTTTGACAAAATGGAAACTAACAAGTGTTCAACAAAGGAATTTTTCATGTTGTGGTGCATGAACTATAGCATCCCAGTTTGCACAACCACCCACATCTTTAATGCAATTATTGCTACTCGACATAAGAGGAGTAATAACTTAGGAATGAGTTACTTGGTTTCGGCTATAGCTAATTACTATGGAGTTGAGTACAATGGAATTACAATCTATTGTCCCAAATTCATGAACCATCATCATATTTGGCGAGCTGAAATCCTAAAGTCCCACAATATGTAACTTCAGGATATTAATGCCAAGACGCACGTTAATATTGTCAAGCGAGTTCAAGTGCTCAGTAATAACAAGAAGAGGATTCAACCAGTGAGGAGTTTGAGGAGGAAGAAGAAATAGAAGAACCGAGTTGAAAGAAAATGCTTGATAAAATCTCTGCAAACACCAAGATAATTACGGATACATTTGCGAAGAACTTTAGAAGAATGAGTGAGATGGCCTGAAGACAATGAAATCAGAGCTGGGATATACATCATATCCATCGTTACATTGAGGCTCAAGGCGTCCAACTGGCACCTCTAACACCATCCCTGCCTCCATCTTTATGAGGCATTGTTCTAACCCTTTTCTTTTTAATTTTCGTGTTTATTTATTTTTTGCTTTATGTTTCTTCCTCCTATGTGTGATTGTTTGCCTCCTTCTCTATGGGATTTTAATTGCACATTATCGTACCAAGAAGTAGAAACAAGGTCTAACATGAAGTGTTGTAATCAAGAGCTCATGAGTTGCTTAAGCCAAATTGGAGTATCAAATCTAATATTCGATAAGAACTTGCTTATTTGAAGCAACGAATATTAAAGTGGAGAATGGCTCCTAAAAAGGAAACTTGATAGAGCTTTAATGAATTAGTATGAATGATAAAGAAAATTAAAGAATGATGTATTTTGAATTGAGGTAACGAGGAACAAACCTCTATTGTCTTGTGTATGTCTATGAAATTTTGCTTTCTAGAGGTTTTTTTTTGAGACTTGGGACTTAACAAACTTTTTAAATTCTGATGTTCTTGTTGAGAAAAAGAGGCATATATTAAGGCAACAATTAAAGTCCTCTTTGATTGCTAAACTCTAAGGAAAATTTTCAAATTTCATATGGAATAGTTGAATTACAGTAACTGAGCAACAAATTCTAAGGCATATTTTGTTGCTTTCTGATGTCTACGTGAATCTGCTATTCTTAGGTTTACTTTGTAAGTAAGAATTTAAAATCTAACAGCTTTAAATTAAAAAGTGCATGTATTTGAGGATGAGTTGCTGATGTCATTAAATAAACTAAGGATTAGTGTAAGAGTGTATAAATTTAATTAAATCTCAATCATACCCATAGGCTAGTAAAAATCATGAGAATATCCATTCTATTAGGAATATGCCACCAGCGTTGACTTTGGTATTAAATCTAACAAATAAATGAAAACCTAAAAAGCTTGTTCTTCCTTTTACTCTTTGCATGTACAACAATGGGAAACTAAAAAAGCAAAGAAGCTTGGAACTTTGCTCAGTCACAATTCACAGCACGTATTCCAGCATTGTGATTAAGAAACCTAACAATCAAAATCAACGGCAAAGAAATCGAAAAGCCCAAGCCCATAAAAGGGCAGAAATTTATTCCTCTCCTACGCTAGCTGAACCATTCCCTTTCTTCTTTTTGTCTACACTCCACACTCTTGCCCCAGAGAAAAGAAGAAAAACACTCAAGACGCTCCCTTCTTTCTTCCTCGGCAAATTTTCTCATCAACCAAACAAACAGAACAACCAGACTTTCCCTTCGTAACCACCAAAATCTTCACATTCGGCAAGTCCGTCCATCTTTAGCCAAAATGGGCAAGGGCGGATCTCTAAGCGACAACGTTCTGAAGAAGATCTTTCTCTCCTACACCTATGTGGCAATCTGGATCTTCCTCTCCTTTACAGTCATTGTCTACAACAAGTATATACTCGACAAGAAGATGTACAATTGGCCATTTCCCATCTCTCTTACCATGATCCACATGTCCTTTTGCGCCTCTCTCGCTTTTCTCTTGATCAAAGTCTTCAAATTTGTAGAGCCTGTGTCCATGTCTCGCGAGCTTTACTTCTCCTCTGTTGTACCCATTGGAGCCCTTTATTCTCTTAGCCTGTGGCTCTCGAATTCAGCATACATCTATCTATCGGTGTCTTTTATTCAGATGCTTAAGGCCCTTATGCCTGTTGCTGTTTATTCCATTGGGGTCATATTTAAGAGAGAGAGCTTTAAGACCGATACTATGGTCAACATGATCTCGATCTCGCTTGGTGTTGGTGTTGCTGCTTATGGGGAGGCCAGATTTGATACCTGGGGTGTTCTTCTTCAACTGGGTGCGGTTGCTTTTGAAGCCACAAGATTGGTGTTGATTCAGATCTTGCTCACATCTAAAGGGATCACCCTGAATCCTATTACTTCTCTTTATTATGTTGCGCCTTGCTGTTTGGTTTTCTTGTTTGTGCCTTGGATTTTTGTGGAGTTTCCTGTTTTGAGGGACACATCGAGTTTTCGTTTCGATTTTGTGATCTTTGGTACCAATTCCTTTTGCGCTTTCGCATTGAATCTCGCTGTGTTCTTGCTTGTGGGAAAGACTTCAGCTTTGACTATGAACGTGGCTGGTGTGGTCAAGGATTGGTTGTTGATTGCTTTCTCGTGGTCGGTCATCAAGGACACTGTGACTCCTATTAATTTGTTTGGGTATGGACTCGCATTTTTGGGTGTTGCCTATTACAATCATGCGAAATTGCAGGCATTGAAGGCAACCGAGGCACAGAAGAAGGCTCAACAGGCTGGTGAAGAGTCGGGGAAGTTGTTGGAGGAGAGGGAAAGAGATGGAAATAACATTAGAAATGAATCCAAAAACTGATCTGTTCATTCACGAGTTATATTTAGCCCATATAGTTTCTAGGGGGGTATGGTAATAAGAGCATATTAGAGATGAGGAAGATCAACCAGGGTATGGCACTGGGGCAAAAGGATTGATAGGGTGTCTCAGTTTCTTTTGCACATTCGCTATGTTGATTTTTAAGGTTACGGATCTGATTGGGGATTTGAGAATTCTGTTGCTGTACAGAATACTGTCTCTTGACTGAAGATAAATCTTGAAGGCCCTGTATTTTGATTTCACTTTTCTTTTTGTTCCTCTAAGTTACTCATGGTTATGTAGGAAACTCTTAAATTATAAATTTTAGCGCTTATTTATTCTTGTTATTTATTACTGAGAGCGTTGATGTGAATTGTTTGCTTTATTTTCGCATGTGTCATCAGTTGATCATGGGAGGTTATTTATATATCGTGTCTAAAGCTCTACCTTCCCGAAACATAAATGAATGAACTGCAATGTGACTGATTAGCAGAATGAGCTGGTTAAGGTTATTGCAGGGCCAAGCCAAGTTCTTATGACGAAGAAACTAAAGCGTTGAAATTATTAAGTACACTGATATTGGTTCTTTTTTTCTTTACTTGCACCGTAATATGCAAGTCAGTTGAGAACTTCCTTCATGTCAATTTAACGTAAACGAACCAGTAGGAAATGGCCAAATTAAGGAAACCACTCCAACAATATCCTGAAATAAACCACTGTTCAGGCAATTGGAATCCTAGTAACTAAAAACGTAGTGGGAACTTCAGGGCTAAGTTTGCCAATATCTGCCGGTCTGTTTCCCTTGTGGTAGCTGTGGAGGATGCAAACATTCACGACTGAATAAGTTTTTGATTTGATTCACTGGGGGGTTCAAAATTTACACTTGCAGATTGTTGCACTAGCAAGGAGTCATCTACATTCTTATTATCCAATTCTAGGATCACTTGTCTTAACATCCAGGTTCTGTAAAGACCATAGTAAGCACCCCAGCGTTCTGCGACAAAGGAGGAGCATCTTCCAATGTTGGCAGGCCATCCATCGTCCAGTATCATCGCGTAGTCAGGCCCCCACCACCGGTAGTTGACTACTTTCTTTACACGCTCCGTTAGTGTTGATCTTCAGCCAGCCAGTTAGAGGTGGAATCCATCTTATGAGTGTCTCTCGTTGTTGCATTGGAATTCCGTTTTGTCCCCAACGCATTGGCGAAGTTGATCTCTTTGGATTTTGCTAGTATACGAGCAATAATTGATTCCTCTGATAAATACACTCCTCTGAAGTAAGTTTGGCTTCTGGTATCCCGTATGATCCAGCATATGACTATAAAGATTGTCTTCCATGTAATAGTAATACGTAGTATATAGACTTTGTTACATACCCAAGATCATACATGAAAGGATTAAAAATGAAGGTAATGTGAAATACTTGATTTCAGTTCTTTCTCTGATTCCGATGTCGTTTCTGAGCTCCAAAGGATAACGAATCTCCTTAGACCTTTATGAAAAGTATTTCCCGACACAAGGTTTAGGCCTTTTTATAGTTTTCTCAATATGTAAGCTTTTTTATTAGATCAGAGACCCCTTATGCTTACGATTGATATGAGCAATTGTAGGAAACCTTAATCTTTATATATAGCTTCCATATCGACCTTGTGATGCATATCGAGCTTCCCTATCACAAGGCCAATATGGGTCTGATTCACACTAATTAAGATCAATTTTTCACCGAGACTTTGACCCATTGATTTAGATCATTTATTGAGCCACTTTATTATCTTTATCTGGATCAAATTACGTAACCTATCCGATAATTTATTGAAAAATCAAAAAATACAATTAATAGTTGTCCAACTTTATAGAAAATGACAAAATTGTCCAACATTCTCCCCTTTAGGTAAGCATTAATTGCAGTTTTGACTCTAGTTTAAAAACTCGATTAAGTCACGCTATTGAATTAGTCGACTAGGTTTAAAAACAAAACTTTTGATCCAAAGATAATGAAAGTCCATCATTTCGTCTTGTAAGGCTTTCGATACCGAAATTTATCAAATGCATGAGTCATGTGCAACATAGATCTAATACAATCACATATACCTAATACCTTACTAACATGAATGGGAAAATGGAGTATAGCAAACTAGGATGATACGTTTATGTTCTGAATTATATCATTTTTGTTTGTAGGTCTCAATTCTTCCAACTTTATTTTAAACCGCGTTTGCTAAACTACATTAAAGAAATTCTGTTTTCTCTTCCCGAATGCTAAACAACATTAGAGAAAATTTGTTTCTTCCACCAAATGCTAAACTACATTAGAGAAAACTTTTATGTTCTCTAACCGAATACTAAACTACATTAGAGAACCTTTATGGGATTAAAAGCTTATATCCTCCTATGTCATGTCAAATTCATGGATATCCGTACTAGAACTGTATACGTCTAAATGGCATAAGCATAAGATCAATTTGTATATATACCCAATGACCTTTAAATGCTTAAGATCAACACAAATCTTAAGACTTTCATGCATATTATGACAATATATGACAACACGTATTACTGAGGATAAACGATGACCATCTTTATTGATGAACCCTCATCCTATCATAATGCATCAAAATGTACAAAAGTACATGGAGCAAACATAACGATCCCCTAACTAACAGTGTCTAAGGATGTCAAACACCCATACTGTATACTTATGTCACAAACACAAGTGGGTGAAGTCTTTTAGTTAAAGGATCTACTAAATTTTCCTCAGTCCTTAAATACTCCAAACCTTAATGTTACATTTTTGTATCAACACCTTTATGACCAAATAATTGACCTTTAATTACTAAGACCCTGTGATATTCTTTGTTACTATTAAACAACACAACAAAAAGATTACAACAGTACAACCAAATGGGTCTAGCCACTGAAGAAATCAAGTTTCTGAGCTAAATCGTCTATAAAGTAGCCCTATAGCATGCACTGCATGCATAGTTGAGGAAGTTATCTGTGTCTACTTGACACACTTTCACAACATTATACCATCTGCAAATAAAACTATAATCTTAAGGGGACTTTCGATCATACAGACACATGGCTAAAATCTAAATCTGAATTCCCTTTGAGGTTTAGTCTGTTGACTGTACTATATATCAACATATAATCCTTAATTCCCTTTAGTATCTCAACATTTGCTAAACTGCAATTTATGAGAGGTTTGATGAGTTTCGAGATCTATCCTGATGAATCTGAATACTTAGGACAGAAAATGCTACACCAAGGTCCTTTATGTTAAAGTTCTTGACCAAAAGTTTATTAAGCTTATACAACATGATCAAGTAATTTGACGTGAGTAATATATCATCCACATGTAGTAATAGGAAAATAACTTTGCTCCCCTTGACCTCATAGTACAAGCATCTTTTTAACTTTATTTTCTATAAAGCCGAAAGAGGCTAAACCTTATCAAATGTAAGGTATCACTTTTAGGAGGTTTGATATAAACCATATATTGATCTGCATAGCGCATAAACTATGTCAGTTCCATCTAGATCCTGAAATGCTTCAGGATGTACCATATAGACCACTTTATAAAGGTCTTTACTCAAGAAAGTGATTTTGACAACCATCTGATGTAACTCTATATCATCATGAGCTACAACTGCCTTAATCACTCAAAATGTATTTTACGAGGATATCTGAAAAAAAGTAACATAAAGTCAACCTTTCTTTCTTAGTGAACCATTAGGAAACCGAGTGAGCCCATAAATCAATAAACTTTATCTCGAAATCCTTTAGTTCTTAAAACTTCATTTAAAGCTGAGGAGTTTACAGTTCCGCTGCAAATCAACTAGCTCCCAGACCTTACTATGCTTCATGCTTTGCATCTCATCATTCATTGCATCCCACCACACATCTGCATTGGGTCCATAAACAACTTCTATAAAAGTAACTGTATCTATAACATGTCTACTAGCATAGTCTTGTACACCTAATAGACTATGTAATCAGATGGGACAACAGGTCGTGGATTTAATTAACTCTATTAGGTCTTGTACCCCCAAGAACCTCTGTATATGCAGGTATAGGTTCCTGTTCCTTTAAAAGCATGGTACAAAGACATAGATCCTCTAGATCTAATTATATAAGTAACAGGTACATGATAACTGTAGTATCCACCCTGTTATCATTTGAAGGGTCAATAGGCCCATCATCATCATAGATATTGTACTCCAAAAACTTAGATTTTTGTGAGTACTCTATTATGTTCCCTCCTTCTCTACAATAAAAGTTGTAGCCTTAAAGTGGTCGAGATATCTTACTAAATAGTAGTTAGGGAAATGAGCATGTAATTTATCTTTATAAGGATTATACTACCTCAGTAGGGCAGCCTCATACACGAATGTGTGCTAGACTAAGTTTCCCATGCTTTTAGATAATTAGGTAAATTAGTCATGTTCTGCATTGACTTCTTCAAATCCTTTAGGCTACATTTATGCCTTTTGGCAACACACCATTTTGCTTAGAGCTACTTGGCATAGTGAATTAAGTCACTATTCTAACTAATTCCAAATATCTAGCAAAATGATCTTTTAAATTCCTGAAACATCATGTTTTTCATGATATTCTATTCCACGGTTAAATCTAACTATCTTGATAAATTTTTCCAATTAGTTCTCAACCTTTAGTCTTTAAGAAAGAACACGTAACTGTGATAGGAATAATCATCAACAAATGTCAGAATATATTTAGAATTACGCAATGCAACTATATAAGGTCTAACAATATCTTTATTTATCATACTCAACAAGTTAGAAGCACTGGTTGACTTGAGATCACTTACCTAAACTATATTGGCCAATTCTTCAATGATCCAACAAGCAAAATGGGAATTGTTTCATAGGGAAAAATTTAGATAGGGCATTAGTAAAAAAATGAATGGTTAATCAAACTCCCCACCAGATTTGCACAATTTGGCCCCCTATGTGCTTTGACCATTGTACAATTAGATTCAAGTGTGTGTATGCCTCATATACACTTAAAATTGCCTTTAAATTTTAAAAATTTTTATGCAGGCTAATGGATTCCAGGAAGCTGTTAAGAGAGGAATGAATATACTAGCTCTTGGTTGCAAAACATTTCAGCTAGTTTCCAAGTTGAAAGTTGTGAAAATGAAATTAAAGCCCTCAAAAGGAATTCCCATTCCAATACGGAAGCCTAGGTCAATTCCAATAAAGAAACTCTCAATTATTATTAAATGTAACTATACAATAACCCTAATGATGGGAGCTTAATAAGAATTAAAAAATGGCCCTACACACCTATACTCAAAAACTATTATGCTATAATTCCCTTCTAAAGTAGAAATCTATAATGAATTGGCTCAAAGAGAGGGATACATGCTCAAGATTCTTTTTCAAAACTTTGGATGCTCACAAAAACATTAAAAGGATCAATTCCATGATGGAATGTTGAAGGAAACCTCTACAGTGACCAAATTAAACTAAAAGTGATTGCTCACAGTTATTATAGCCAATTATTGGGTCCCAGATCTCAATGCAAATGCTCAGTCCAAGCTCTAAAAATCTTTATAGATTCTAGACTTGACCTACAGGTGCAAAGCCTTCTTACCAAACTTATATCTCCTAATGAAATCGTAGAAGTGATATTCAATTTCAAACTAGAAAAGGCCCATGGTTCTAATGATTTTAATAAATTTTTTTATTTAAAAAATGGGAGTTGATAGGGCATTTTGTGGTGGAATGTGTCCTAAAATTCTTTAAAACTAGTAGTCTTATAAAGGAATTGAACAAAACCTATCTAAACCTTATCCATAAGGAACACAATCCTACCTATTTGCAGGATTATCGTTTAATCTCCAGTTGTAGCTTGGCATACAAGACATAACCAAGATAATTGCTCAAAGACTAAAGCGGGCCCTCTCTCCACTGATTAATTCATGTTAAGGAAACCATAGGTGACAATATTTTGTTGGCACAAGAGCTCCTCAAATACTACATGAACAAATCCACCACAAGGAGTTGCTCCCTTAAAATAGACCTTTATAAGGCCTTTAATACCACTGTTTGAAAAACCGGACTGGACCGGCCGGTTCAACCGGTCCGACCGATAACCGGTAGGCTTACCGGTCCGGGTAACTTCTAAAAACCAGTTCTCAATTGAACCGGTGAGAACCGGTCAATTGACCGGTTAAACCGGAGCTGGTCGAACTGGTTCGACCACTGGTTCAAAAATAAAACCCACCTTTTTAAAAGTAAAACCCTTCTCATTGTCCTCGCCTTCGTACAACCCTTCTCATTGTCCTCGCCTTCGTACAACCCTCAAACCTGCTGCTGCTGCCACCATCCACCCGCCGGCACCACCTAGAAACGCCGGTCTTTTGAAAGTAAGTCTTCTAGTTCCTATTTACTGTCGTTTTTTCCTGAAAGTTTGAAGCTTTTGATACAAAGAACTGATCTTTATTGCTATACGCCCTGTGAAATCTCTGTTGTTGTTGTTTTCTTCTTCTGCTTTACTTCTTTCATTTTAACTGTCTTTTGTCTGTTGCATTGTTGGTCTGCTTCCCATTGGAGTGGTCTTCTTTTCTTCCGACTGCACTGCCGTTTTTCCCACTGTATACTGTCCTGCTGTTTTTCCCACTGTACAACTCCTCTGTCATTTCAAACTGAAAAAAGGAAACGGTTTGAGCTAAGCTCATAAAATAAAAGGTTTATCTCCACATGTACATAAAACACCAAGTGTCTTTAAAAGCTATCGTTGAAAAAAATAGAAGCAATCTCTTCTTTGTTCTTTCACATGTAGATGAAAGAAAGTTCTCCTAATTAGCCCTATTAGTAGGAATTCGCTCGTCTTCTTTATCGACTACATCATGTTGTGGACCTTGCCCATTGCTAGTAAATCACCATTGTAGGTTTTGCTTAGAAAATCTTGATTTCTGTGTGGTACGTACTATAGGATGCTTTGTAATGGTTACTTTGAAGCTTGAACACAGATGTAGACCCACCACATGTTATTACTGGTTGCTTACAAAATAAAGCTGCTAGTTTTTAATTTCTTTAGTCTCTCGTGTTATTTTCAATTTGTGAACAATTGACACGATTTGTAGTCAATACCAATCAGGTTTTTCTGTTTTAACGACTTTTTTATACTGATCCTCAAAAAGAAGAGACCAAAGAAAATGGAAGTTTTAAAAAAGCAAAAAAGACAGAAGCTGCCCAAAACTAAATGGAATTCATTACATCCTTCGCTCAAAGGTAATAGATCCCTTTGGAAATGTACTGTTTTTGGGTGCAGACAACTTGTTGATTGGATATCGTTAAAAAATTGTAATAGGCATTTTAAAGACCTTGATTTGTTTGTTCTACAAACAAAGATTCTGAGCTTAACAATGGCATCATTCAGCTAGTAAAAGTGTAAAACAATTGGGGCAATTCCAGAGAAGTGAACCACTGAATCTTTCTATAAGTCTTGTGCAATGATTACGTGGAGGTGTCTTTCACATATAGTGCAATCATCAGGTGCTTTCACATGTAGTGCAATGATTATAGTGTTCTTTGACAACTTGCTGTATTGTTCACATGAACTTGATGCACAGGACAGGCGTTAGAGTTCATTAATCCTTGCATAATGTACCGCGATGGTTCTTGGGATTTCTGCCTTATGTACTAGTTATAATGGTGTTAAAAAAATCTAGTTAGTTTGTTCTCTTCTAGATTCTTTTTAGTTAAGTATGAAAGCAAAAGGCACGATCTTTGTGGTTTTTTCAGTTTTCAGTTTGTCTATTGCAGTATTCACACTGAACTAACTTTTGTTGATTTTTTCCAAACCATATATATATATTGCTAGGCTAGAATCCACA
>JAOTIZ010000001.1:20540073-20555343 GCA_027123425.1 Erythroxylum panamense | reverse complement strand
GACTCTCATTATCATAATCTCCATTATGATGGCAAGTATATAAATTTAATCAAGGACTTATCATATTAGAATAATAAACAATAAATGTAATATGATAATAAAATCATTTGCTATGTTATTAATCAAAATTAATAATCACAAAACTAAGATGTTTAATGTATTATGTAATGATTGGGTTATGGGCATAATTCATACAATAGTGACAAACACTAAATTTAAAACCAAATAAGCTCTTGCTCTCATAACAATTAAGGCACTTTTTCTTCATGAAGAAGAATCTCATTTTAGTTTAACAATCTAAGTATTCATTCCTATCACTAAAAGTTTATCAACTATTGTTTTTTTCCATTCATATCCACCATTTTTTTTAATGTCGTAAAATTGAATAGCTATGTTGAGAGACTTGCTCTAATACTAATTGTTAGATCAAAGGGGATCAAAGAGGGGATGAATTAGGCAATTCTAACTTTAAAACTTTTCACAAAATTAAACAAACACTAAATAAGCTAAAGATAAATAGCTTAAAATTTCAATAATAAAGTTAGAAAAATCATAAGCAATATCACAAGTATGCGTTTGAGATTCAACAAGTGCCAATACTAAACTAGAGAAAATGAAAAAGGGGCAATGTTATAGTATCCTTAGTTTTCTCAAGCCAATAGTTCTTCAGTTTCTAATGTCTAGCCTATGTACTAAAGGATACATGTGCAATAAATATCATAATTTAGAAATATATATTAAATGTAATAATAATTTTTCAAGAGCAAATAAAATAATCATGAGATAAATGCTATTATTTATAATGGTTCAATCCTTTTTAAGTTACGTCTTCACCCTATGTTCATTTTAAAATTTTGAATTCATTATCTCCCATTCTTCAAAATGGTGAAAAGAAAATTTTCTACATTAACATTTTGTTTAATAATCAAGACAAATCAAACTCTTTTTTATTTAGAATTCTCTAGAACACTTTTATACTTTTCAATCATATGAAGAGATTTAAAGCTATAAAACCTTTTCATATAAAACTTTCTTCCTCTAATAAATAATAAATGAATTGTAAGAACAAGAATTTTTTTATATACATTGGAAGGCTTTTTATGGTTCCTTTCAAGTTTCTAGTCATTGCTAGGGTTAATAATTTTTTTCAAAGTGAGATATAACTGTTGGATCCCTACACGATGTAGCAACCTATTAGATCAAATTTATTTTACTCGATCACTTAATTTTTGGACTTTCATGCTTTGTCATGAATAGACTTGTTCGACTTCTTACATATTGGTTAATTGACTAGACACTTGCTTCACCTGATTCCTTCTTGATCCTTCAAGTCTTCTTTGATGCTTCAATGACTTGGCGCCTTTCTAACTTGATCTAAGGTATATAAATGACTACTAAAATATATTAAGTATCTTCTCGAAACTTTGCAACAACAGTTCAAGTGATGATCGTCTCATCAATTCATAGTTTTTCAAATCTTCCTTTAAGTTTTACTTGTAACTTTGTTACATATTAGCATTAAGCGAAGTCCATTAGTAGTTTAACATTTTTTTTATTAATGTGTTCATTTTCTACCAACAAAGTTTTCTTTATCACAAAATATATTACTCATAACATAAGGCAACTGTAGCTATCTTTTGGTAGAAATATAATGGTGAATAAAGTATCAATCTCACAAGGAAGTGATAGGAATTTAGTCAAAACCCTCCTTGCTACCTAGTCACTTAAAAATTTAAAACTACAACTAAAACTAAACCTAAATTTAAACCTAAACCTAGCTAAGGTAGAAAATAAACAACCACTAGAGATAAAACAAAGCATGTAATCAAATGAAGATAACATACATGAATATCATCTAAATAGGAACCCCTTAATATCATCTAAGTTGTTGTGATTCAATTAAAATATAATGAATTTATCATCTAGATTGGCAGAATTTTTTAGGCACTTGCACTCTCTCGAGTTACAATGACCTACTATCTTATTGGTTAACTAGTTATCAGCCAAGTTAACACCTCTTTTAATGTATTAAGATTTGTGAAATCTTATGCAATTTCACTTTAATATCAAAGATCATGTAGTCCTGAGAACCTTATTCAATCCCTTCTACCTAACCATGGGCTACTCACAAATAGGCTCTCTTGGGTCATCCACAAGTTAATTTAAATCAATTTTAAACACTCGCATAGTTAAATCATGTATTAAGATCAATCAAAGATAGTTAATAGATATAAATCCCAATTCAACAATTAGGTCACTTAATCTATACAATAATAACTACTGAGGTTCCCTCCTATATGAAAATATGAAATAATTATTCAATCATCATATTTAAACTGACAAACATAACGAAAGAAATGAAAAATAGAGAAAGTTTTAGCTGTAATTATGTTGTGAGCTCTAATTTTTTTAATTAAAGTAATATATTAAAAGACAATAATCAAGGAACATTCAGTTAGATTTAATCGCATTCATGAATGTCCAATTGTATTCAATTAGTATTCATCGGTATTGAATTAGACCCATTAAGCCAAGCCATGTTAAGAGTTCATCATATCATATTTAAATATATTTGATTATGTCTAGATTCTTTTAATTAATAGTAATTCATTGTTAATTACATTTAATCAAACTTGTTTCTAGTCATGATCATTGCCTCGTTATTTTAGCTTTTAAAATTCACTGTCACGTCCCTTTTTTAATAAAAAATATTCTTGTAGATCACAGCCCCACCAAAAAATTAAAAAGTAGAGAAGTAGAGAAGTACCAATTACATGTTAAAACAAAAAGATAGAAGACAAGCACAAAAAAATGTTAGACTAAATTATGACAGCTCACAACTAAATGTAATGCACATCTCACTGTACAAAGTGATAGTTTTATGAATAACATGTCCATAGCAAATGAAATAAGCACGTCATACAAAATTTAGAGCTTCAAAGTAAGATCAGGGGCAGCAGCTTCTGGCTTTGGTGTTGATGTTGTTTCTATGAGATTCAAATCTAGACGTTGAGTACTCTCTTCACCCAAGTTACTTCCAAGTGCTCCATTCACCTGTCTAAAACTTCCAGGCCAATATAGGGTGACATCCTCTTCTTCCACAAACATAGGCACTCCATAGTAGCCTTGATCAAACCTAGCTCCACTTCTTGCACTGGGAGACCTTGCTGATGCTATGACACTATTGTGCATAGCAGCATGAGCTTTGATTCCCAGCGACCGATATGCAGAACCATGCAGTGGCAGAGATGCCAAGCTAGTGTACCTATCCGTAATTATGCCCATACGCATTGCACGCTTTGCCAATGTTCGCTCTCTTTTATGAGCATTTTGGTGGCCACCAAGTGCCTGTGAGCTGTAAAACTTGCGCCTACAGTAATTGCAAGAGAAAACTCGGGGAATGGATGAAGCTGGATTAGAGGCAACTACTTCACTGCCAACATCACCCACGCTTTTCGGCCCCGTATCATTTGATCTAAAGTTTAGAGACAAGTCAAGGGAAATAGGTACTTGATTTTGTTGAAGCCTAGTTGCATCTGTGAGAGACGAAGGTGTGTTACTGTCCTTGGATTGATCAGGGGATGGTTCTTGCACAGAGACATTGGATGCCACGTTACTGCTAACTTCTGATTCATTCTCGAATTCCAGTTTAGAGTCTCGTCGTACCATGGCGAGGTAAAGTGGTCACTTATACCTGTCTGAACTATTGGACAAAATTTGCAGAAATTTAGATGGTTAGAGTTTCACCTCCATGAAAATGGGATCACATTATTACCAAACATAACCCCGACATTATGCAGCATCAAAGTGCAGAAAAGTCAACAACATATTCATTCACATCTTGCAAACTCAGAAAAGCCAATTGATATCCTTCTCGTTACGTGAGGAGTAAAAATAAGATTAATACGACATTCAGCAGCTTGATGGAGAAGAATGACATTACAAATCCTCCCAAGGGACTCCTTTGTGTTATAACTGAATGTTATCCAGAAAACCCACCTCTATGAGTTGATGAAATTCAATTAAAGATTCACTTGACAACTCACTGAAATTCTGCAAAACCAAAAATATCCCAGAAGTTTCACCCAACGCAAGACCTAAAGGATTGACATCGAACTGAGTGAAAGCTTTAAGTGATTTCCACTTAGATTCCAATACTTACAAGGCTTTACATGAAATTGTATCTTCAATAAATTCTCATACAACAGCCTTAATTTGTACCTGTATGTTGTTCCTCTTCGGTACTCAGTTACTTCCTCCAGTCCAATACCTAAAGACACAAGCTCAGGTTAGAACTGTGAGTACAACACATTCATCCTATTCTAATAGATGGCCTGATGTAAAATATGTAAATTGCATAGCATCTTTTGGGTTATCCACTATTAATCTAAATGCAATAATGGAAAACAAAGGCATTTTCTGGCCATTTATCAAATAAAAAGAGATGGTTGACAGGAAGTACACACAGTTATAATCCCGAAGAAATTTCAGCATATTTTGATCCATACAAGGCATCCAACATTGGAACAAAGAATTGCTATATGGGGCATGTAACCAAGAAATTTCTGAACCTGATGTAAAGGCCAATTTACCATGTGACCTATGTGCTTAGTGCATACAACACCTATGTGGCATTATGAGACTTGTAGCCAGTGAAATGTCTTGGATTCATGCATATCGCTCCAATTGCCTTGGTCAAATCAAAAGATGAGGCCGAAAATGCTGCTCTTAACCAACACATAAATCCTTTATATCCCAATTTTCCGTTTGAAATAAGTTCTTGAAAACAGGTAGGTATAAGATTCAAGACAGTATACATTCAATGAATATACTAGGAAGAGAACCTCGGCCACCAATATACACTCCTCCCACTTCTGTTCTCCCCCTAAAAGGCAGAAACATTTTGTCAGGAACCTACGCTACCTTTACAATTAGTAAGTTTCCAGTTGGACTAAGGCCTGCACCGTGATAGTTGGCAGTAACCTCTGTCTATGTGACAATTGAGGTCACTGTATGGATTGAAAAAGAAGAATATGCCTTGAAGAATTCCTTTACATAATAACAAACACCTCATAGACTTTTCACACACAGCAAGTTGTCCATGACTACAGGCCAAAAATAGTAAAGAAGCCCATGAAATTTGTAAAAGCCTACGTCTCCAAATTGCTATCCTCGTGTGAAGTCTCACGGATCGCCATAATGGTCAAGGACTTGATGCATAGAAGAAAGCTTTTGAAGTCCAAAAAGATTTGCTGGAAGCGAAAATGCAACAATAACAGGCTTAATATGGAATTGTCATCATGATTCAGCGATTTAGCTGCTTGCCTTGACTTGTGCTTGCTTACAAAATAGAATTGGATCAGAAGTATTCATCACAAAATGGCTCATATTTCCAACTAAAGAACTCCGTCCTTGCAATTTTAAACATAGGCACTAACAATCTTCGTACTTGCCAAAGCATCTATCCGCACCTCCCACCCACTTAAGTTTGGTACCTGAGTGTTCGTAGGAATACTATCTACCATCTCTTCTGTTCTGTGTGGTTTGGACAAAGCCCAGTGATCTTGTACAGTCAGTGGGCAACACAAATGACAACAGTTCATTATATTTTTAAGAATATCGGACCTTCTAATTTTCCTACTTATATAAGTACACAAGTATATACACTTAATATATGATCTTATCATCAAATCCAGTTCATTTTTCTGGTTACTTGTGAGTTCAACTCCACTTCCTTTCAAACTTGATTCCCCCCCTCTTGTACCTTCCTCCTCCCCCATCCCTGGATCTTTTGCCATTCCTTGTCCCTTCACAACAGCTCTGTTATACAAGTTGATACAGCTGCTAAGTTAATGGGAAATGCCTCACTAGAGGGTAGTAGAACTTGGAAACAAGTTGTGGGTGATAGAGATACCTGTCACAAATTAATGTATATCCCACCTGATAATGACAAAAAGTAGTCGCCTGTCCAGTGGAACTTCTGCATGAACAGCTAAAAAATGGTCATCCTCTTTGATTGTTTTTTTCACTGACAAGAGACTAACTTTTCATCTAGTCCACCAATTGGCTTCATCAACTTAGAAAAAAACTGGGGTTGGAACAAGTCTTGATTAATAAAGAAGAGTTGTTTATATTCAAGTTTAGCTCAGAAGCATCATCTTAGAAGGTTCTTGAAGCTGGCCCTTTGTAAATCGAAAGCCTTTATTTATCCAAAAGTGGAGACTGGGCTTAGATAAGGCAACCACAAGGAAAGAAAACGTCACTATTTGTATACATATGCATAGAATTCCTCTAGAATACAGGTTCACAAATGGTTTAAGTCACCTTGCAAGCTCGATTAGTAGACCTATATGTATGGATGAGGCCACTGCAACACTAAAGAGGATCAGTTATGTGAGGATATGTGTTGAGTTCCTTATGAGCAAGGAGTTGCCTGACAAAATCAATAATATGAGATTAGATAAAGAAAGGAATCTAACAGAAGATGAAACACCAATCACTTATCAATGGAGACCTACTATAGAGGAGAAGGACAAGATTTGGGTCCTCATAGGTAAAAAATTTGAATTTGGAATGAGTGATAAACTTCTGGCACCTCAAGAAACACAACCAAGCTTGCAATAAGAAGATACTGCCAAAAACTGTGATCAGATCACTGAGAGAAAAGATAAAGATGGAGCCAGTTTTGAGAATTCTGAATCTAAAAGGAATGAAAAAAAATCAAACGGAGGAGGTGTCTAAGGGGGGTAACCTAATGCAATCAGGTATAAGCAAGAACACTATCGATGATGATAACCTGGAAGCAGATCAGCTTGCCAAATCCTTAAAAAAAATATGTAACAAGTTTGTGTGGTTTAGACGGAAAAACAGAGAAAACAATAAACACCGATGATTTACATGTTTCGGTCAATGAGACCTACGTCCACGGTAACTTTCTTCTTTCTTTGTTATTTTTCTGATATTATTTCTGTACAGTATTTTCATCCATATATAGTGTACTATCATGGTCTAAATTAGGAATAAATACAATATAAGGAAGGGAGACAAAATTGCCTCTCGATTAGGAGCAAGTCAGGGAGACTGAAATCCTCCCTGATTTCTTGTGATTTCAACACTCCCCCTCAAGTTGGATTGTCAATGTTGATCATATCCAACTTGCTGATGAAATCATCAAAACTTTGCCTTAGCAACCCTTTAGAGAATATGTCAGTCGTTTGCTCCTCAGTGGGGATGTAAGTCATACAAATTATTCCTTCTTCAACTTTGTCCTTGATGAAATGACGATCCACTTCTACATGTTTGGTTCTGTCATGCTGAACTGGGTTGAGAGAAATACTGATTGCCACCTTATTATCACAATAGAGCCTCATAGGTGTTTGTACTATGGTCTGTAGTTCTCCCATAAATTTCTTTAGGCACAATCCCTCGCAAATACCTTGTGCAACTGCCTTGAACTCGGCTTTAACACTACTTTGAGCCACCACATTCTGCTTCTTACTTCTCCAAGTCACTAGGTTACCCCATACAAAGGTGCAATATCCTAAAGTGGATCTTCTATCCTCAATCAAACCAGCCAAATCTGCATCTGTGAAAATTTCTATCCCTTTGCTGTTAGTTTTCTTGAAAAATAGTCCCCTCCTAGGGAAACCTTTTAAATACCTCAAAATCTTGTAAACTCCTTCCATGTGAGCTTCCTTTGGTAAGTGCATATGTTGGCTTGCCACACTTACCACGAAAGCAATATCAAGTCTTGTAATCTGAGAGATATATCAGTCTACCCACTAATCTCTGATATCTTTCTTTGTCAACCACCTTTCCGTCATCATTTGTTTCTCTTCGAGTTTCAATAGGTGTATCACTTGGTTTGCCTCCTAGCATACCGGTTTTTTTTTAGGAGATTAAGCACATATTTTCATTGTGAGACCCTAATGCCCTTTCTTGATCTAGCAATCTCCATTCCCCAAAAATAGTGCATTTGACCCAAATCTTTTACTTCGAATTAAGTGGCTAGGGTCTTTTTCAATCTCTCCATTTCAACCACGTCATCCGTTGTTAAGATAATGTCGTCAACGTATACAATTAATATTGTTTTCTTCCCTTCTTTAGAATGTTTGAAGAACATAGTATGATCAGATTGACCCTATTGATATCCTTGGCCTTTTACCACTTTTGCAAATCTATCGAACCACACTCTAGCAGATTGTCTTAATCCATAGAGCGATTTTCTTAACTGGCAAACTCTGCCTTGCTCTCCCTCCTTACAAAACCCCAGTGGTAGAGTCATAAAAACTTCTTCTTCTATCTCACCATTTAAGAATGCATTCTTAATATCAAGTTGTTGGAGTGGCCAATCTAGGTTGGTTGCTAGAGAGAACCCCTTTGCAACGAGATGAGCCTTGTGTTGTTCCACTATTCCATTAGCCTTATATTTCACTATGGACACCCATTTACAGCCCACCGTCTTTTTTCCTCTAGGCAATTCTACTATTTCCCAAGTCCCATTTTTTTCAAGGGCCTTCATTTCTTCCATCACTACCGTTCTCCATTCAGGACTTTCTAGTGTCTCCTGGATATCTTTTGGAATCATAGCCCTGTCAAGACTTGTGATAAAATCATGATAACTGGTAGACAAGATATTATAAGATGCAAATTTTGAAATAGGATAAAGAGTGCAAGAACAGGTAGGTTTTTCCAATTGTGGGTTGCATCATGTTCACCAGCCATGCCACCACTAATGAATTTTCGGAACCCCATTGTTGCAGCACTGTCGTGCCAGTGGTAGCAAGTTTCCTTGTTTCTCCTGTAATGTAACCTAATTTTCCTTTTCCATCAACCACCAACTGCATTGATTGAGCCCACTCTCTGTAATTTCTTCCATTCAGTTTTTCAACCGAGAGGTTGAAGGATGAGGATTCTAGAATTGCTAGACTTACGGTAAAGGACACCTCCCTCTCGTTATCGAGAGCTTCGGAGGGAACAAAGCTGTCACTGGTAGTGTAGGCCATTGAAGATGATGATCAAGTAGCTCTGATACCATGTCGTTTAGACGGAAAAATAGAAAAAACAATAAACACTGATGATTTACATGATTCGGTTAATGAGACCTACATCCACGGTAACTTTCTTCTTTCTTTGTTATTTTTCTGACATTCTTTTTGTACAATATTTTCATCCATATATGGTGAACAATCATGGTCTAAATTAGGAATAAATACAATATAAGGAAGGGAGACAAATCTACCTCCTAATTAGGAGCAAGTCAGGGAGACTGAAATCCTCCCTTATTTCTTGTGATTTCAACATCTTATCTAGGTTCAAACTGCTCAGCTTGAGATGGCATCTAGATCTTCAACACGTAAGAAAACACCAATTGCTATGCATTTACTAGGAAAGCTACCAATTGCAAATCAAGAAGGAAGACTCAGCCTCTTCTCCTTAATCCTCGATGAATTTTATCACATGGAATTTAAGGGGTATCAATAACCCTAAGAAGCAACAAGTGCTTCATGATTTTCTCTTGTGTAAAAACACATATTTTGTTGGTCTCCTTGAGACCAGAATAAAGAATAAAGATGTTTTCTTTTCAAAAAAAGGCTTTGGTTCTTTCAGAAGGGTTGGACGTCTATTAGCAATCATGCAAAGCATCACAATAGAAGAATAATAGTCTCATTTGTCCCTAATGAAATCAAGATTGTTCATCAATCAATGTCGAACAATTTATTCATTGTCAAGCTCTATTGATTAGAAGTTCATTAAGAATGGATATCATAGTGATTTGTGTAGCTAACTTTGAATCTTAGAGGGAAAAACTATAGAAAGATCTAATGGATATTCATGTGGGAAGCACAACACGCTGAATACTAATGTGGGATTGTACAATTTCACATCAAGAAGGGGAAGAAACAAAAGCACAAAATAAAACCTATAACGGAGAGTTAGTGAAATGCAATGTCCAAATAGGAGGTGTGGATCTTAGATTCAAAGGGAATTCACTAACTTAGATCAATAACCAAAATGGAGAGTTGTTTCTTAGGAAAAAGCTTGATAGAGCATTGGTGAATTCAAATTTTCTGACTCCATTTCCTAGTAGTTAAGCAAGTGCAACATTCAAATTTGTTCAGATCATTGTCTCATTAAACTGCCTCTCAATTACATTCAATTTCACAAGGTCACACCTTTTAGATTCAATAATTATATGATCAATACTTCTAGTTTTTAGAAGCAACAAAAAGGAGACTAAGCAAGGAAGTTGAAGGACATGAAGCTTGTATATGTGTGGCAAAATTAAAGGCTATCAATGAGAAAATGAAGGTGCTTAACAAAAGCTCTTTTCTATAACAATGAGGTCACTAAAAAGTAGGCTTTAGAAGAACTTAACAAGGTTCAAGAATTTTCGTATAAATCCCCTAGGAATGGAGAATTGAAATAGGGTGAAAAAATTAGTCTAACAAGGTATGTGGAGGCTTTAAAAGCTCATTACTTCTTGCTTAAGTAGAAGGCAAGAGTCATTTTTGGTTCAAGGAAGGAGATAGAGATACCAAAATCTTTCACAATGCTATCTTGGTAAGAAGGAATCAAAACACCATTACATCATTGCAAACATCAAATGGATTCCTAGCTGATAACCAAACGGATCTCAAGAATGTAACCATGTGCCATTTGAAAAATCTTCTAGGCGTGGAATATCCCTCCTTCCTCTCCTCTCTAGACATCAAAAGCCTTATACCATATGGCATCAATCAATAGTTACCTGATTCCTTGGTCAGACCTTTCTCTAACTCTTACATTAAATAGACTCCATCCAACTTAAGACCAGACAAAGCTCAAGACTTGATGACTTTAATGCCAATTTCTTTCAAAGAAAAAATTGGCCCCTCACAGGGTAACATAATCACTTCTACTATTCAATAATTCATTGCCATTAGGAAGCTCCTTAATGAACTCAACAATACTCACATTTGTCTTGTTCTTAAGATTCCTAACCCCTTTTCTTTGGACGACTATAAACCAATATCTTGTTGTGATGTTGTTTATAAAGTGATCTCCAAACATCTTATAGTTAAGATTCAAGCCTATATTGAACTACGTCATTAATTTATGCCAAGGTTCTTTTCTTAGAGGGAGATCCATTAGTAATTATTACAGATTGAGTAGTGACGTCCATTGACTCTAGTCTTTATCACAAGGATTATAATCCCTTGATCATAGGGATTACATTCCCTAAAATCTAAATTAATATTGTGAATGTGTATATATATCCTTACCTCTCTATAGTGAATATCATGTATAATACAATCCTCTCTCTTTTACATGGTATTTGAGCCAAGTTTGGCTATTTGAGATTCATTATGTATTCTATCCAAATGAGTAGAAACTTCATTTCGTGTCTTAATTCTACCCAAGGAATAGAACATTGCATTTGCTTTTAGGTCACCATTTTCTGTCAACCCCCTCTTCTCATTTTCGGCACCAACAGGGTGCCCCTCATTGGTGAGCCAGCCCCAAAAGTCCGACTACCGGCACATCTAGGCATGTCCACCAACACCGTACACTTAGGCCACCATTTCTGACGTCTACTTTGACTAATCAATGCCTCTGATAGTCTAACTCTGTGTTTCCGCCACCCTTTTGCCACTACTCCCCTTGTTCTTGGTGTTTCCATTAGGATTTCACTTAGGCTTGTCACAACATCTCCCTTGGATTTCTACGTTGGGTCTACTTCTGGGTTTTTCCAAGGTTTTCTTTGCTTTGGCGCATTTTATTTGGCATCTAATTCCCTCACCTTGTTTTTGACTATTATTATTATAGTCAATGATAACAAAAGTTTTGTTGTAACAAATGTCATTCCTGTGATATCAAAAATCACGGAAGATAAGTTAACTGGCTTTAACTATTTTCATTAGTGTAAGATCGTTGAAATTTATTTAAGGATCATTTATAAGGATCATCACCTTACCCTCTAGTGGACCATACACACAAGGAATAGTTACGCGATGATGCTCGATTGTTCTTCATAATTCTATTAATAACAAAGTCATCAGTCTCATTAATTATTGAGAGTATGTCAAAGAGCTAATGGATTATTTGGAATTTCTATTTTTCTAAAAAGGGAAATATTTCTCAAGTTTATGAGGATTGTAAGGAATTTTATCGAGCTATCTTCTAAACAAGGAAATATTTCTCAAACTTATGAGGAGTGTAAAGGATTTTATCGAGGTGAACAACAAGACTAATCCCTTCAATCTTATTTTATGAACTTCAAAAAGATCTACAAAGAATTAAATGTTTTGTTACCATTTAACCCTAATATTAAAGTCCAAGAAACCCAATGAGAACAAATGGAAATCTTGTGTTTCTTAGCCAAACTTAACTCACAATTTAAGATTGCTAAGTCTCAAATTCGTTCCAGAACTAAAATTTGCTCCCTATATGAGGCCTTCACTTGGATACTTCATAACTATACTAGCTCTCTGGTTGCTCCCACCACTCAGATCTCTGGTACCCTTGTGAGTCAGAATACTATGAAAAATCATCCCAGAGAAATACTAGCAAAGGAGGAATAGGAAATTAGGATCAAGATATAAGAGGAATCATCTATCGATATTGTTATGAACCGAGTCACACCAAACACACTTGTAATACACTTGCATGTCTTCTTTCCTCTTCTTCCCAATGGGTTATTGATTCTGGTCATATGACAGGCAATCCCAATCTCTTTTTTATTTTCCAAATACATTCATCTTCTTCCTTTGTTACCTTAGCATATGGATCTACTTCCTCTGTTATTAGCTTTGGCACTATTTACCCTATTTTATTATCGTGATTATCATTTGTCTTACATCTACCTGAATTCTCATTTAATTTACTACGAGTAAACTCACTCATGGCTTAAATTGCTATATCTCATTCTTTCCTGATCATTGCCTTTTTCAAAATCTTATGATGAAGAAGATTATTGGTAAAGAACTTGCATTAGGAGGTCTCCACATTAGGAGTTGGGACTAATTCCCGATTGCCACATATGTTTAAATCCTAGAACGAGCATGCAAAATTAATTATCGCAAGTGGGATTTATGGCCTTCAACTAAGCCATTTCAATACATTACTGTTTCATGTAGCAAAGCGTCCCTGAAATAATAGAAACTAGAAACCATTTCTTAGCCGCTGATCCCCTGAAGCTTTATAACATATTGCTCAAGGCATTTAGCAGAAGATACCCAATAGAGACCTATTAATTAGTCAGACTATCACTTTCATTTCCAAAAGATAACATCAAAAAGCCACAAAAAATGTATTGCTTGGACTAAAGTTTGAGAAAAACAATCCTTAGAAGATTTTCATAGATCTGTAATTTTTGTTTTCAGTTTGAAAACCAAAATATACTGGATAGAGAAAACTAGGAGAGCAACGACCAAATAAGAATTCCAAGATTAGCAAGAACGATCCGGAAAGAAAAAGACCCACAAATTTAAAGGGCTGTGAGGAATTGCATGACAACAGTCTATTCATTGAACTGAACAAACCACATGTCCAGTACACACAAACTCAAGTAATTTGGAACGACCTATCCAAAGGAAGCACAGAAGGCTACAAAATATTACAGTTAAACAATGAAACAAAAAAGCATGAGAAAGCAAACCAAGTGATTAGAAAGCTAAATCCATAGAGCACGTCCTAAGTAGTAAAAAATGTTCCTTCCTTACATGGTACCTTGAAAACAGCTCAATGACTTTGAGAAACACGCTTCAGCTTGAAAGAGTGAGAGAGCATCAAGAGGAAAGAGACAGCAAGATGCGGGTATGTTTTAGTTTTTACCACTTATGGCAAAGTAGACGAAAGGGGACTAAACGAGGATAAGGCTGAGAATAAGAAGAAAAAGAGATGGACAATTATGGGCAAGCAAAGGCTAGAGTCTAGAGAGATGAAGAAGTGTCAAGTAAGAGAAGTCAAACAATTAATCAGTATGCATTGAATTGAGAAAAAATCGCATGGACGAAGGGACAGTGGACAGATACAAAAAGAGAAAGATAAAGAATACTTTCTTTTAGCCCCCACAAGAGGACACTGTTATGGCATGCACTGCACTGCATTCATTCTCTTATTCTTTTCTTTAATCTTTTTTCTTGTAAATTCGACAAAGTTGTGTAAGCTGCGGTCGGATTCTTTCAAACGTTTTTCTTTATTGTCAGATGTGAATTCCAGAGGCCACGAGACCTCCATCTCAAGATCCTCAAGTGGGCCCGCCCTGTTCTTGCTGTTTGTTAGTCTTTCTGCAAATGGTCACTTCCTTCCCATGTCATAATCAACGCAACGTCCCGATTTTATTTATAATGCGGAGGTGGCGGATTCGATATGGGCACCTCTGCTTTCGGGCACAGGCATCACTTCATACAAAATCCACCCAAGATTTTGTTATGACTTTTATATTTGAGATTATTGAGGCTGCTAAATGACGCGGCATAATATATACTATTATACGTAATCTAACCCAAATTATACACGTTCAAGAAGATACCGGTATAATGTATATTCTTAACTAATAAATGGTTTAGTAAGAGTTAGTTGTACAATTTTAAATATCTAAAACTGACAAACGAAAGTGTTTATAGCATAATACCAAATTTCATGTTCCTATAAATAAGTTTTTGGTATGATTTTAATACTAATTAATTATACATGTGTATAGGGAGAATAGAAATTTAAATTTTTCACTATTATATAAAGATAATAATGATTCAGAATTTGCACGCTATATAAATAATAGAGATAAAATTAATACAAAAAATTAAACGTAAAACAAATAAATTACAATTAAAAAATTATATAGCATCTTGGGAAAATATCAACGACCGAGCTCCTATTTCTCTTTAGGATTCCTAGTGGAGATTGACAATTCATGCTGCTGTCTGGTTGTTCCTAGTAGTTTTTTTTTCCATTCCTCATCTTCTTAGTTCTTGCCTTCCTGCTTTGTTTCAAACAATTACCTTTCGTGAGTTAATAAGAGACTCTTCTGATTTAAGCAAGGTCGCGAACTCAAATTCTTCTCATGTATCCATATATATTTATTCAATACCTAATAAATTAGGCCCAAGAGAATAAGCTCAAATCACATCACTCTTTGTGTGTGACCCTGTAGGCTCATTTGATGTTGGCCATGGGCTTGATCACATTTCAAGGCCCATAAGTCATAAGTGGCCTCTAGCAAGACATTATGACTACCCAAATCAAATGAGGATTGATAATCCGATTTAACCTGTAACTATGGTTATA
>JAOTIZ010000001.1:20504416-20517166 GCA_027123425.1 Erythroxylum panamense | reverse complement strand
ATGAAGCCAGGTGAAGTACGGTAGTGATTTTTCGTAGCTCACCCTTATCGTAGGATATGTATCGGAATGACCTACGGGCGTCCTGGTGTACACCCTACGGTAAGAGGGTGCTACAAATACTAACTAATGAAAAGAGTTATTTAGTATTATCTAGTAGTGTAATGCAAATCTCATAAAATTCTCTTAAATTGTTGGTCTAAGGATTGAACATTCCCCTTTCAAGTACTTAGGGCTTTCTCTAACAACAAAAAGGCTACAATTCTCTAAATGCATCCCTTTAACTGAAAAATTATATAAGAGGTTGAGTATGGGGTATAACAAAAAACTATCTCATGCTATAAGATTACAATTGATCAAATTAGTCATCAACCGTGCATATATAATGGCCCTCACATTTCTTTTTGACCAAGGGAGTTATTAAAATAATACAGAAGATTATCAAAGGGTCTTTATAGGCTAGTGCAAAGGAAGGGAAGTACCAAAAAATGGTAGCTTAGAGTGAGCTTTGTAGACCTATGGTTGAAGGGGGTTTAGGAATTGCCTATATCATGTTAACTAATAAGGAATATTTGGAAATAGACTATAGAGATTAATAAAGGATAAAGATGCCTTATGGATTAAATGGCTACATATCTACATCGTAAAGAACAGAGCCTATGGGAAATCAATTGCAACCCTTATATTCTTGGTGTATCAATCAACTACCTAAGATGAGAGAATCTATGGAAAGTAAAATCAAGTTTAATGGGAAATTATAAAACTACATTAATTTTCTTTGATAATTGAAGCCTAACAAGCCCACTATTTTGAATCCAAAAATGCATCCCATTAATGAGTTAATTCCTAAATAATACTAAGGTGAATGAATGACTATACGGAAAGTGGTAGAGAGGAGTACTTGAGTTAGTTGAACAATAATTGCCTTCCTGTAGACCAGAGCTAAATAAAGTTGATGAATATATAGATAGGATGAGGCTTATGCCATTATACTAATCAATAATTTAAAGAGGTATTAAAACCAAGAGGGAGCTATTAAGAATGAAACAAGAACATATTGGACATGTGTCTTCTACCCAAAGTATCATTCCATATATAGTTGTTAGAAAAGAAAAAAGGATTTAACACTCTTGATACATTGCAATCCCTATATATGACCAACATATGCCTTTTATGTAAAGGAAATGTAAAATCTATTGAACATATTTTCTTTAGATATAAATACCCTAATGTAGTATAGAGCATAGTTAAGAGATTATGCCAATAGGATAGAACCGGAGACCAATTTCATGAAGTTATATTTTGGCTTCTATCTAACACTACACTAAGAAAGGATAAGTCCCTTATACTGATAGCTTTTGGAGCTTGCCTCTACAGACTATGGGCTGAAAGAAATGGAAGGTGCTATAAAGGTGTAGAGAAATCAACATATTAGCTTCCTAATGAAACAGTTTAGTGGACAAAGGAGCATATTTTAGTGAACCCAGTGCCTAGAAATTATAATAAATTGTTAGCTATGGGATATGTAAAATTGGATAAAACCATAAGGAATGGAGCAATTAACTAAGTCAAGCATCTATATCATAATTGTTAAAGATACATGTCCACAACATGTTCTAGAATATTATGGAGGAATCTTGTAAATTAATATAAAAAATAAGTAAACAATAGTGGTATAAAGATTATGAGTATGGACTCTCACAGGTGAACAAATGCAGAGTAATGTAATGGTTATAGCACAAAGTTAGGGAAGATAAAACTAGTATGGAGCTTAAATGGTGGAGCCAACTATTAAGAAGGACCTTTAGAAAATAAAGAATGAGTTAGTGTACAACAAACTGAAAGCAGAAATACACTTACAGTATAATGTTTGTATACAGATCAAGAAATTAAAGTGTGATGAAAGAATTTAGGGTGGTACCTTGAGAGGAAATAAGGTTATGATGAACCAGACAATTAGTAAAGTGTGCACATGGAGAAGTAGTGTCTAGACATGGACCCTAGATGCCCCTATAGTGGTGCATAGGACAGATATCCAATAGTAAACAAGGCTTAAAGGTGATCTTGAACAATCTTTAGTATGTAGAAAGCATAATATTTTGTGTTTTTTATTACACCCCATCTAACGGATAATTATTGGTGTAAATGCTCAAAAATCCCATCTTGCATATAATTTAATTTTAATTTTTTCAAAAAAAAGTGGACTTCCATAAGGCCTATGATTCAGTAAGCTATGATTTCATCCTCCAACCAATTCAAGGATTTGACTTCCTTGAAAAGTTTAGGCTTTGGTTGAAATTGTGTATCACTAGTACATCTTTTAGTGTTTTGATCAATAGGGAACTTACAAATCTCTTTAAATGAGGTAAAGGCTTGAGACAAAAGGATCCAATTTTCCTTTACATAGTCATTCTATATATGGAAGCTTTAAACAGACTAATCAAACACAACATTGCACTAAAAGTAGGTTTTAAATATCATAACAAGTGTAGTAAAGTTGTATTGTTTAGCATGGAGTTTGATGATGACCTAATTCTATTCTCTAAAGCTAATGAAAGATTTATGGTTATTCTAATTAAAGCCCTAATTACCTTAAAAAAATTTATAGGATTAAATATCAAATATGAAAAATGTTATATGATGGTATCGAGGAGTGCATCCTAGTTAGAAAAAAAGCCATCATCTATATCTAATTTGAAAATTAAAAGCCCCCCTTTTACTTATTTTAGGTTGCCTCTATCCACTAAGAAACTCCAATATAGGGATTGTATTCCTCTTATAGATAAGGTCTAATAGAGATTAAGGACCTAGGTTATTGTTGATAAAAAAGTATTAAATTTTCATGCATATTTACCAATCCTTAAACTTTTCTCTTATAAAAAAGGGTGGTAAAAACACTAAAAAGTCTTATGAGGAAGTTCTTATATATTGGAATGGGAAATAGGAGAGGGATGGAAAGTGCAATGAGGCTTGCAAGCCAAAGGGTGGTGGGGGATTGGGATCATACTTATCTAATATGTAATTAAGTTTTATCTAATATATAATTATTATTAGTGATAAAAATATAACTATATTAATATTAACAACTAAACATGTTTTTATTTTATTTAAAAATATAAACAAAAAGTTGAAAACACAAATTGAAAATTATAACGAAAAAACAGAAATAGAACTAAACGGAACCTCAATTATTTTAGTAGATTATGAATCCCTGCGATAATAACATAAACAATATGGCTTTGTATTTTATTCTTTTATTGTATTTGACAGTAAATTAATGTCATGCAAATATGTAATATTAATTAAGTTAATTTAATAATTCAAGTTTTATCAAATATAAATTTATAAAAAATTTATCAGATTTGATTTTTAAAAATGTTCTCAGATTGAATCGATGGCCCGTCTCATAAAAGAAAAAGGAAAAAGCCCAACAATTTGTACCTTTTTAACCATATCGCGTTCCTAAGCGTAACTACCTTTCTGCAACGAACCCCTCCAAAGTCCAGAGCAAAGATCTGCAGCATTAAAGGTTCATCCTCTTTTCTCCTTCTCCTGCTGTTCCTTTTTGTTTTTCTTTCAATTTCAAAGGCTGCATTTTTTTTTAATCAATCTCTACTTCCTGCAGATCTGTGAATTTCTGCTGTTCATCGTTTATTCGTTGTTCTCCACCCTAATCAACAGATCTGTAATCATGGATTTTATTAAGGTCTTCGACCAAACAGTCCGTGAAATGTGGGTTTTTCGCTTCTCTCTATTTTCTTTTCTCTGATCTACTACTCAATTCCTTATGTCATTGATTGCTTTGTCATTTTCTGTTCTTCCCATTGGATTTCCAGAAAGAGGGAGGTTAATCTCAAGGTCTTAAAGGTTCCTGAAATCGAACAGAAGGTGCTGCATTCGTCTGCATAATTTTTCTGAATTTTCTTTTTCATTTTCTGATGGTTATTAGTTTCTGTAAGTTATGTAGTGTTGTCTCCTGAACATTTTCTCATACCATGAGCACAATCTGAGGATTTCAATTCATAGAGATCTTGCGCCAAAGTGTGACGGGATGTGATGATATAATTTTTTTCACTTCGATATCATTATAATTTTCTTACTTGATCTTTTAGTTTTGGTCTTCAAACACTAAGAAATTTAAATTAATTCATTTCTTCGTCTTCTTTATCACCATTCTACTATTACTCAGCGAGTTTTATGTTCAAGTTTGTCCGTTTTTCCATTTTATGAACTGAGAGCATATCAATGCAGGTGTTGGATGCAACCGATGATGAGCCTTGGGGTCCGCATGGCACTGTATTGGCAGAGATTGCACAGGCAACTAAGAAATTGTAAACTTAAGAAACTTATTTCAATTCCCACAAGTTTTTCTCATGTCCTTTTTCTAGCAGACCTTTTTGCTTTCGTTGTAACTTCAGTAGCAGATTGTTAGTTCCATTATAAATTTAGTAAGATTAGCTACTTTTCTTATGTATATTGTTCATATCATTGTGACTATTAGCACAGAGTGTCAGATGGTTATGAATGTTCTTTGGACTAGATTGACTGAGACAGGCAAGAATTGGCGTCTTGTGTATAAGGTAAAGCCTTTTCACACTCGACAAAGACGTTTAGATAATATGAATAGTAACATGTGTAGAATTTCAATGTTATTTCTTTGCAGACATTTTACTGACTTTATGTTTGATTTGGCTGGTATCAGGCGTTGGCTGTTATCGAGTATCTGGTGGCACATGGGTCTGAACGTGCAGTTGATGACATAATAGAGCACACATTTCAGATTTCAGTGAGAATCTTTTTATTGTAGTCAAATTGAATTGTTGATGCTTATTTCATTTCTCAAGAATTGGGGATCTAGTGGTAAATTTGACGCAATTTTATCCTATCTGTGCTTTACTGCTTCAGTCACTTTCAAGTTTTGAATACGCTGAGCCCAGTGGGAAGGATGTTGGACTAAACGTTAGGAAGAAGGCTGAAAACATTGTTTCCCTTTTGAATGATAAGGAGAAAATACAAGAAACCAGAAATAAAGCCTCTGCAAACCGTGACAAGTAAGTTCACTCTTGAAGTTACTGGTGTCACGTTTGAAATTAGCATTTTGGTAATCGGATTTTCGGTTTGCCACTATTTTTCCAGGTACTTTGGTCTCTCTTCTACAGGGTTAACTTATAAGTCAGGGTCAGCATCATATAGTGGTGGCAGTTTCCAGAGTAGTGATAGGTATGGCAGTTCAAGAGAAAGTGACTATAGAGATACTTATAAAGACACGGATTACTATACAGAAGAAAAGACGGATAACAACAAGTATGGAAGGTCAAGACGAGGTGATGTGAGTAGTGACCAAGGAAACTCAAAGATCAGCTCTGAACATATTGGCAGGTCTGAGTTCGTGGCACTTTTCTACTGAAGATCTTAATAAACTTGCCCATAAAGATGTATGCTTGTGTTTTGATGATTAATAGATAAAGTAGTTGTAAGAACATTATTGAGATTGACTTATAGTAAGTTTCATCACATAATAAGGGGCCCATGGCATCAATATCTTTTCATTTAAGTTTGACCTGTACGATTTTGACCAATATTTCCATTCTGAACATACTGAAAATGAGTCTAACTTCTGCTTGCATCACTTCCAGCTATTGGTTATGCTTTTATTAAATTGGAAATGTTTTCTTAGGCCTTTTTGTGGTAATTAGTTACATATTCTACTTGTAATGAGTTTTCTTTTAGGACATTTCCTCTCATCTAATGGTGCTATGCTCTTTGTGGTCTAGTTTTTTTTTGGCTGATGATCTTTTGCCATCATTTTCGTTGCACATAAACTAGTTATCATATTCTATTTCATTCTTGAGTGTTCATGACTTTGTCCCTGAAGCTAGTAAATTTTGTACTTTGCTGTCCATTTGCTTAACAGCAAGGATCAAAATAAAATGTCGCACACTGCATCAAAAGCATCTGCCAAGCCATACAAATCTGATGAGAAGAATTCGCTTCCTTCTCAACACTCCAGTGCCCTGGCAAGTAATTATGGTGACGATGATGATTTTGATCCTCGAGGGACTTCTGCAACTGGTGAGTACTCTAAACAATGTCTTACATGCTATGCCTTTGTGCTTCATCCAACTACACATGCTAGAAAGGGTTTGTCTGAGCTATGTACCTTTACCTCAGCTAATGTATTAGAACTCTATTGGTTCAGTTCTTACACATAAGTAGAAAATGAGCACCAACTGTCCTAAAGCAGAATGTATGCAATACCAACAAACTATGAACATCCCTGATGATTTGCCAAGTCTATAGATATTGAGGGATACTTCATTGATGCTATCTGGTGATAGGTAATTTTCTGTGCAGATACTATAGCAGTATATTAGAACAACTGTCTGTTATTTTTATTTTTGAGAAAACAACTGACTATTATTGTTGCTGTTGGAGTTGTAAATTTATTTGCATCACAAAGAACCCAATGTTGTACCTTGTTTCTATCTTTTCTTTTTAATTGCTAGAATTGTTGTTTTCTGCAATGTGTTTCTCATGTAGATGCATCTATTCTCTCATTTAAATATACGGCATGCTTCTGCACAAAAGGTCTTGTCTAAGATTGCTTGTAACATTCATGAATGTGGACTTGGTTGCCATTGATTCATATTTACCTGATAGAAAGATACATTTCTTCATTTGTTGTACTTTCTTCTACCTGACAGAGTCAGCTGCTCGTGTTACTAACAAAGTAGACTTGTTTGGGGAAAGTTTGGTTGGTGACCTTTTGGATGCACCCTCTGTTCCAGCAGAATCTGCACCCAAAAATGATGATTCATCAGAGACTGATCTTTTTGCTGATGCTTCTTTTGTATCAGCACCAGTGCAAGTTGAAAAGGGAACCAGTCCCCATTCTGAGGTCATATACCTTTATCTTAATGTACACCTTACTATTGTTGGTGCTAAATTATTGTGTCCTAATAAAAAAAGGTGTGATGAGTTCTGCAGCCTCAGGTTGATCTGTTTGCTTCTCAGCCTATCAACAGTTCTGCAGTACCTTCCACGATTGACTTCTTTTCAGCTATTGATCCAGTTGTGCAACCAGAGACTAAAGCTTCAAAATCTGCATCAGTTAACTATACCACTGTTGATCCATTTGCTGCTCTTCCTTTGAACAATTTTGATGGATCTGATCCTTTTGGTGCTTTCACTTCTAATTCCAATATGGCTACATCAGAAACCACAAAATCTTCTGAAAATGATGGCGCTTTCAACATTTTGAATGGACCATCTTCAACAGACTCCAAATCAATGCAAAAGAAAGAAAATTTCCAGGTGAAATCTGGAGTATGGGCAGATTCACTGAGCCGTGGAATTATTGATCTTAATATATCTGCTCGTAAGCATATCTTTACATGAACAATTCTTATTTCTTTAGGCATGCATACTTGCAATCCATTTGAGCATTTCATCTATGAGTGCTTAGCTTAGCAGGGATTGAGAAAGTAATCTGGTAAAAGTCTGACCATGGCAATCAATTCATGCGAGAATAATTGATTTTTCATTTCTGTATTCTTCTCATAATGCCTAGTAAGAGGACTTTCCAAAACTCCCTATAAGAGATTGTTATGGTTGCAAGATCTATTAATATAATCACAGACATGTCAAACCCGTTTATTAACTGAACCTGACAGCTATTTGTTATGGGTCTTATCAGGCTTTAACTTTCCAAATGATTCTTTCTCTCACATGGTTGTCGTTTATTTCAAACAAAGGATTGATTTCTGCATCCTGTACTTGAAAGCTTTTCCATTGAGGCTATACTTGATTGCAAAACCATAAAATCCATGCAAATGAAGTCAAAGGGTTTTGCTTAGACACAGAGGATTTTGTGTGTATCATTGATCTCACTGTTCTCCATTTGTGCAAGAGAACTGTATCCCGGGCAATAGTCTCGTGGAGGAGTCAGTTGAAATATATGTACCCTATGGCTGGGGCTACAAGATTGCTGCGAATACTGTCCTGTCCATGTTTTTCGATACAATGCATTTAATCTAGAGTCATAGTCGATTAATGTTAACCTCTTGTTGTTGATCTTCGGTTCTATATATTTCCATTCAACTATATGTTGTAGAATCCATTGATTTAAAAAACCCCTTGTTAAATCTTCCCTATAAGATTGAATGGGTTTCTCTTTGTGTATTCCTTGCCAGCCAAGAAAGTTTCACTGGTAGGAGTTGGTGTTGTGGGCGATCTGAGTGATGGGCAAGATGAAATGAAGAAGGAATTCCCAGCAACATTTTACATGGGGAAAGCTATGGGCACAGGGACTGGTATCGGCAAGCCTGGGTTCACATCGCAGGCTTCGCAGATGACAGGTGCAGATGACTTTTTCTCAAACCTTGGCGGCCAACACTATCAGCATGGCAGTTTCAAAAAGTGAATTTGTTAATTCTTTGATCCATTAACTTCTCCGTTTTCCTTTACCTATTCAAAGCTACGTGCTACTTTTGTGGTTAATCTTGTTTCGAGTCGTGAGTAAGGTTCATCGGGACTAGCTACTGCATCTTATTCTATCGTGGGATACTGTCATTTCGTAATGCGGGTTGCCTGCAGATGTCCATTTAGTTCATGTCAGCTGGCTATGATGTAATTGTATTTATCTGATCTATAATACTACTAGTTTAGGGAACTGCTTGTACCTGAATATTGGACCAACCGTTATACGGAAATCATTTTCTGTCTTACGAGTTCGTTACTCATTCTAACCGGACATCCGCGCAGTCAATGAGCCTTAAATTGGGTTATATTTTTAAGTTGTAACTGATACATCTTCAAGAAACACTAAAACCATACCTGGTTTTGAATGAGCATGGTAATCCAAGTTTTGTGGTAACTTGCCCTAGTGCCTGAAACAGGATAATGAGAATAGTGAACAAACAAATTAAAGTGCAATCAGATGGAACGATTGAAGATTATGCCAAATTTCGAATGCGATGATAGCTCGGAATTGAGTCTCTGAAGCCTAATTTTTAATCCTAATGTAACTGTTAAACCGGTTTGTCTCACTGTTTTTGCTTAGTCTTTGGTTCAATGAGCATGTGTAACAATCTCAACAAATGTTGCAGAATAAAAAGCATCGCGGGAGATCTAAAAATGGTTGAGCACGATTCTATTCTCATTGTTTAATTCTTAAAACAATTTGATATATAAGAGCAACGAACATGATCAAGAAAGAAATAGCCCCAAGGAATCATGGAGTTGAGCTGGGAGAATTGACGAAAATGTCAAAAGTTTGATCGAGGCCCAAGCTCGGAATGAGAAGATTTTGCTAGACACGTAGAATGGAGTCGATAAACAAGAGAGAGATGTTTGAGCTCAAGTCAATGTTCATCCAATGCAAAGATTTGGCGTACAACAGGGAATAATCAAATTAACTCATAAGAGTAAACATAAGCAAGTGCTTGACCCTCCCACAAAAAAGAAGTTTAGCATAATTGAATTTTCAGCATTTTATGGGGAGCATATCAAATTATGGTTGTATCTGTGCAAGCAATTCTTTATCCTGACGATACATCAAAACACTTAAAAGTGGGAATGGTAGCAATACATTTAGAGGAGCTGGTCTAGGAGTGGTACCGGCTCTATCTGAAGAATAAAAGTACGGTAGAAGCTGTAGAATCGAGAGAGTTCGTTGATCTTCAATGACTTGGTGGAAAATTTTAAGGAGTTAAAACATGAGGGGGTCATTTCAAGATTAATATGCCAAATTTAATCATTACTCCAATCAACTGTCATTCCATAGGATTATTTGGTGGTTTTTCCTAAAATTACTTAACCCTGAATTGGAGTTGTGAAATTGATGGACTTTATCATATGCTTCAACAAGTTTATCTACTGGCTAGGGAGCAAGAGGCAATGACGGCTACTAAGGGGAGCAATCAGGTGTTAAAAGGAGGCATGAGAGCACTCAACAATAGAGGGAACTTCAACACATGCCCAACACTTTGAATTGGAATCATCCCAAAAGCTCCTTCAATAGATGGGTTACTCCCTATGCCAAGTAATCTATCACAACCCTACTCATTAAAAGCTAATAAAATATCAAGATTTGTCAGCAATAAGGAGTTTGACGAAACAAGAGCTAAAGGACTTTGTTTTTTGTGTAATAAGAGGTATATATATCCTAGCCCACCACAAATGTAAGAAGAAGCAACTCCATTTACATTTAATGGAGGGGGAAGAAAACATCAGATAATGGGATAAAAGAAGAATGGATATGAGAGAATTATGCAGAACCTACTTCTCATAACGTGTCATTGTAGGCTATATGGGAATGGAAGGAGAATGAGAGTTCAAGCAATTAATGATTTTAGAGATGTATTAGAAGAAGTTGATCCACATTTTGATTAAAAAATGGGAATACCCATCTCAATGATCAAGAAGGGGAAGCGTGATGTGAGGGAAGTAAAACCATTTCCAGATCACCATCGGTTGGGGATTAGAACTAACATATAATTGACGCTGCATGAATTTCACATGGTTTATGCAAGGATTACAATTCACTGCCGATGTTTTGATAATAGCTTTAGGAGGTTGTGATGTGGTTGGGATTAAAGGATGTTATTTATACAACTTCAGGAGAAGAATATTGACTTTTAGATGGAAAGGGGAGTTGGTTACTCTTGATGGCAATCTGAACAAGGGATCTAAGATGGTTTCAGGGAGATAATTTCAAAAGGTTCTCAAGCATTTAAAGAGGAGACAACTTCATAATACAATTAACGTATCTTATTGAATGTTAACTACAATCAGTTGACATCAAGGAGAACCAATGAAGTGTTTTTTGATTTATGTAGTTTATATTATATTTTTTAGGTATTTAAGTATTTCTAGATGATTTATCGTATGTATAGGCCTAGAATTGTGTTATTGTTAGTGTTTGTATATGTTTTAAGAGTTTGAGTGATTTAGAGCATGAATTTGATTTTAGTTTTATGCGTTAAGATGTGTTTGATGTGTTTGTGAGTGCATAGAACAAGAAATTGAAGAATGAAGAAGATGTTGGATGTATGAACTATTAAAAAATAAGGCAAATATGATACAATTTATGCAACAATTAAATAGAAAATACAGTAAATAAAGAACAAATAAGTCAAAATACAAAAAATAGTAGACAGAAAATTAGACCAAATAACCAACATAACCAAGGCCCAAAAATTGTTATCAAAGCCTGCATCGAAAGAAATTACTTTAATTAAACCATGGAAAATATAGAAACCGTAGAGAAAGATGTACAAACACAACTTGAAGAAATTACTCATTTAGTTAATAAATTAACACTAGAAAATCATTCGTTAAAAAAGGAATTTATAAAACCTATAACAGATCAAGACGAAATCATCTATGGATATAAATATGATCAAGAAATTTTCATAGACCACGTAAAGAAAAATGACGATCAACCAAAAAGCAGTCAAGCAGGAGAAAAACAAAAAAGAAATCAACAAACAACTTATAATTGGGAATCAAAACTTGTTGAAACTGAAGAACTAAATCGATTTGGTTATTATTGCAAGGATAATAAAATAAGAAAATTTCCAACAAAATATATACCAAAACATGTACAATTAGGACCAGATGGAATATTAAATTTAGATTGCGTAGTATCACTAAAGAAGTTGATAAAGTAAATCACTTGTTAATATAAAAATCACGTATAATATGTAGAATACATAAGAAGGAGGTTGAATTGTGTTAAATCGTATAAGATATTAATCTTTAAATTTTTCTTGATTTTCTTTACAAATTCAGACGATTACAAAGCAATTCACTTAATTTGATGAGTAATGCAACAACGAAAATTAGTATATTCTTCTAACGAAAAGAAAATTAAAGAGATAAGAGTTAGAGAATATGACACCACGATTTATATTGGTTCATCCTTAACCTTGGGCTACGTTCAGCCTTCAAAGTTTGTCTGAGATTTCACTGTATCCTTCAACGTTACAAGTATTATTTCTACACTTGTAGAGCCTCTTCAGGTCTCCCTCACAAAGTATTCTTTATCTGCTTCCTTAGCTTCTCCAGGCTCTAGCCTTTCTTTTACTTGAAAAGATATTGTTTGAGCTTCACGTTACAGATGTATTTGCTTACTTTCTTTCTTCCTTTTCTCAGAATATTTTTTTCACCTGAGCATTTGAGCACTTGAATACAAAATTTCTCTAAGTCTGTTTTGTACAATCAGATTTTCTTTTCTCTTGTATATATTTTGTTTACGACTATAACTAATATTTATAACCTAAATCTTCAACTGTCTTCTTTGAGAAATCTGCTTGTTGAGTCTTCTAAAAATCGTTATTAGTTAAGTCCTGTAACCAATTCCAACTAACTGACTGATGTTCTTGAATATTTTTCAATTGCATCGGCTTGTATAGATTTCGTATGCTTCATCTGGTGTCTTAGACCAAGCACTTTGCATTTCGTTTGGTCCATCTAAGATGCTTTGTCTTATTCAGCTTTTACTTAAGTATCGTCTTAAATTGACGATTTGTGTTACTTACATTTATCTGCGCACTTAACAAATTCATCAAAAACAATTCACACACTTCTATAATAATTATTATTATTTGATTTTCTTCAAATTAATAGTAGAAATGAACTCTTCTTGACTTAACAGTTGATACTTGAATAGTCAAATAAATTAACTATAGCAATACAATTAGGGATAAAGATTTTCTCTTTGGTTTGCTTAACTTTCAACCCAAGAAAGAA
>JAOTIZ010000001.1:20383477-20393685 GCA_027123425.1 Erythroxylum panamense | reverse complement strand
AAATAAAGCTATTAAATCAAAATTTGAAATATTTTTTCAAGTTTAATAATAAAAAATCTAAATTTTAAAAATATTTAAATATTAAAAATTCCAAAAACAGTTATTATGTCTAAAAATAAAATATTTTTCTGTTAATATTAATAATAGAGCAATTGAGTCAAAATTCGAGATATTTTTAATTTTAACCATAAAGGAAAATCTATATTTTAGTTATAAAAAAATACGAACTGTTTATAATTTCAAAATTTGACAACATTAATTAAAATGGGCGAGGAAGCCCCATTTGGAGCTCACTCTTACGTTATCTTGGAGGTTCCTTAAAGCAAGGAGTTGAATACAGACGATGGAGATGTGTCAGAACCTTAGTTCATTAAGCTTTTTGTTATTAGTTAGACTATAAAAATAAGATGTAAAGGGTCTGTACTCTGTTGGGGGACCAAATGCTGTATGTATAGAAGTTGTTGGCAGACATGGAAGGCTGTGAGTTGACATAAACACCTAAAGCTGTAAGTTGCTATCATTATTAGGATTCCTCATTCCTGAAGTGGTAATTAAGTTCGGGTTTAGGAACTCAGGATCAATGATTGTTATGATTTAATATCAATAAGTAAATTAAGTTTAGGTTTGAATCCAGGCTCAGTTTTTATGACAAAGTGCCAGACAATGACCAAATTTTCTAAGATGCCTATTTCAATCCATTTGCTGCACAGAAAAAAAACCATTCTGCAGAACAGGTAACAGGCAAAAGCGATCAAAATCATTAAAAACAGGTTCTTGTAAACCCAAGAAACATTTCAAAAATTAACGTGATATTCATGTTATCAAGTCAATAGAACAAGTCCCTTAAACCACTTTAGCAGAAAACTGGGATGATTTAGGCATTAGATACATGCATATGGATCATTCTAAACCCCTTAGTTTTGCTCTACTAATGCAGATAAAGCAGGAAACATCTGAATAATTCAATTCAAAAAGATAACACACATAAATAAAAAGTGTTTGAATCACTAACAATCAGAAGCAGAAAAGAAAAGGTCAAGATAGAAAGCAGTATGACACATTATCTGAGTTTAAATTCATCATCATCATCACCCAGTTCGAAATCCAGCAATGAAGCAGGGTCTGGGAAGGTCCGATAGTACGCAGCCTTACCCCTACATAATAGAGAAACTGTTTCCGGTGGACCCACATGCAAATGAGACAATATAAAAATGATACAGAGAGATAAAATTTAGAAAATAGAATAACAATACCAAAAACAAGGTAATACGAAAATCAATAAAAGGATAAAAGTAGTGGATTAATAATAACAATAACAATAACAATAACAACAACAACAATAATAATAATAATAATAATAATAATAATAATAATAATAATAATAATAGTGAAAATATTGACAAAAGAGAAGATAAAGAGAAAAATAAAAATATCATGAATATAATAATTAATATAAGAATTAATAAAGAAAAGACTAAAATAATAATAAAAATAATACAAATAAAAAATATTAAAATATAATAAGAAAAATAAAAATAAAAATAAAAATAACACTATTAGCTTAAATAGCTTAAATGTATTTTGTAAAAATTAAACTACAAATCAACATTATCGCCAACCAAAAAATCCACTAAACTTAACTACTTTTATCTCCAAAAGAATATAAATTTAAACAATTCATCACCCAGTAAAGCAAAATTTGAATCTTGGTTCTACACAAGTTACTTCACTTTCAATCACACACAAACATCAACTAATGAACTCGATAGGCAAGTGAAAGAAAAGCCATAATCTTTTAGCAAAACCAAATGACCAACCAGCACAGATCTACATCCAGGAACTACAGATCAGGCAATCAAAGACAAGCCACAGATCATCAGCACAAGATCATGACTAGATCCAATCTTACTTCATATCATCAAACTAAAGCTAATGGTCTTAAAGAACCAACCTTTCACGTGAAAATCAAAGATGGACTAACCATGAAATCCTTTGTGATCTTTTTCTATTTCCATTTAGGAATTAGTAATGATTGTATATTACCAAAAGGTCTTTGATGCTTAGATTTTACTTAGTGGCAAGTTTGGAGACATATTCAACCATATCCTTTTTCATACCATCCCACTAATATATGTCTCTAATGTTACGATACATCTTGGTGGAACTCATATGTACATTGTAAGCTGTATAGTGTGTTTCCTCTAAAATCTCCTCCTTTAGGTTCTCTATATCTAGAGCACATAATCTCCTATTCATCCTTAGTATACTCCCTATAAATCTTGACATTTGCGCGACATCCTTCTTGTACTTATATATGAGCTTTCAAGCTTAGGATCTTAGCCTTGAGTAACCTTGATCTTATCCAACAATACTAATTGTACTCTGATGCTTGCCAATAGCACTCTTGAAATTGAAATATGAAACTGAGCAACTTAATAGGTCACTACTGCCATCTCCAAATCATGAGTATTATAATTTTGTTCATGTTTTTTCAATTGCTTAGAAGCATAAGTAATCACCCTACCATTCTGCATCAACACATAATCTAAGCCAACTCTCAAAGCATCCCAGTACAATTAAAATCCTCCACCTTTAGTTGGTAATGCCAAAATTGGAGTCGTAGTTAAACACTCTTTCAACTTTTGAAAGCTTTCCTTAAGCATCAGACTAAATAAACTAGGCATTTTTTTTATGTCAAACGTATCAACAGGGCTATTATCTTGGAAAAGTCTTGGACAAATCTTTGATAGTAGCCTTTCAATCCTAAAAAGCTTCACACTTTTGTCATTGTCTTTGGTCTTTCCTAATTCTTTATAACTTCCACCTTCTTTAGGTCCATTTATATCCCTCTTGAGATACCATATGTCCTAAGAATGTGAAACTCTCAAGACAAAATTCACACTTTGAGAACTTGGCTTATAACTGATATTCTCGAAGTGTCTGTAACACCATTCTCAAATGTTAGGTATGTTCCTTATATATTCATGAATACACCAAAATGTCATTAATAAAGACAATAAAGAACCTATCTAAGAACATTTTCAACACTCTATTCAATAGATCCATAAAAGTTGCTAGAGTGTTGGTAAGGCCAAATGACATTACTAGGAATTCATAATGGTCATATTGAGTCCTGAAGGCAATTTTAGGAATATCCTCTCCTCTAATCCTTAGTTAACGATATCTAGATCTTAGGTCGATCTTAGAAAAATACCTAGCACCCTAAATTGATCTAATAGATCATAATTTAAGGTAATGAATACTTATTACGAATGCTCACCTTATTCAACTAACTATAGTTAACACACAATCGGAGAGAACTATCCTTTTTCTTTATAAACAGTACTAACGCACCCCATAGTTATGTGCTAGGCCTGATGAAACCCATATCTAATAAATCTTGTAATTGTTTTTTTAATTCTTTTAAATCTACAGATGCCATTCTATATGGAGTTATAGAAATCAAAGTTGTACCAGGTAATAGATCAATGTAGAACTTTATGTCCTTCTCTAGAGCTAGCCATAGTAACTCTTCCAGAGATACATTTGACAACTTCCTAACTACTGGAACACTTTGGAGGCTATTAATTTCTACAGAGGTATCCCTGACCAAGGCCAAGAACCTTGACACCCCTATCTAAACATCTTATTGGCCACTAACACCAAAATTATGATAAATAAGATGGTCTTTTTATCTCCCTCAAAAGTAAACTCTACCTTACCTAGAATCTAAAAAACCATTTTCTTTTCTCTACAATCCAAGGTAGTGTAATGCCTAAACAACCATTCCATTCCTAATATTATGTCAAAATCTATAACTAGTAGTACCATAAGATTTTCCACAAATATCTTACTATTAATCTCCATGAGACACTAGTAGTAGATCAAATCCACCTTATGGCATCACTAAGAGTTGTGGATACAAACAAGGATTCTTTATCCTAGCTGGTACTATTTCTAGTCTTATAGTAAAGTTGAGCGACATAAAAGAATGGTTCACTCTTAGAGCTATTAAAACTCTAACTTGTCCTCGAATACCAAATACCACCACATTCAAAGCCTGTGCATCTTAGGGGATAAGGGTGAATACCTTGGCCTGACCCTAACTTGCATACTGAGAGCTAGAGGACTATCTCTAACTATGACCTCTAAATTTAACTCCTGAATGCCTCCTTCCAAAATCTCACCCCTATTAGGCACCAAACTGTGATCCCTCTTATGGCTGCTGAAATAGAGGCTATGTCATACTATAAGAGGTCTGCTGATATCTTGTCATACTATATATTAGGCTTTTGGTGGTATGTAGCATGGGCCTTGGTAGGACTGCCACACTACTACCAAATGAAGGATGTTTAGCATGAATTGTTACATATGGAGCTTTGCCCGCTATAGCTACTACCTGCTCCAAATGTGAAATTGAATCCTCAAACGTGTCTACAGCAAGATTCCTCCTTGTTATGTGCTTAAATAACCCTTTGTTGAAAGCCCCCACTTTGATTGTACCTTAGTAAAAAGTTTGATTATTGCTACTACCATTGCTGAAAACTGGAGGGTCATATTAAATGCCTCACACTATGCTCTCCAACTGATAAGCCACCATACTCCATGAGGATCCTTTCCAACTACTTGGCCTTATCCACCAGAGGAGAGAACTTTTCACGATAACTCATAGTTATGGTTATGAAAGGGGGTCTTAACCTGAGTATATATTGGTTGTTCTTCCTCAGATCATTTGAAACAATCTTCAGGGCATATCAACTCAATCAAATGAAGTTAGTGGTATACTCATCCACTGTCCTATCTCCTCGGTGTATATTTATGATGCTTCAAATTGGTTGATGAGCTGGAGAGATTCATGTGAAATTGTGGTATTGTATGTTGATGTCACAAAATTTTAATGATTTAATGAAATTCACAAAATATTCAGAATAAAAAAGTTAATGCATTGAATTTTTCAACAGATCATATTCTTTCATTGTTATGATAGTTTGCTGAATACTCCAGAGAGGGTAGAAATGATGCTTCAAATTGTTTGATGAGCTGGAGAGATTCTTATGAAATTGTAGTCTTATATAATGATGTCTTCACTAAATTTTGTCCTCGATAGTTAGCTTTATTGACAAATCTTGATTAATTTTTTGACTTTGTTGATAAACTCTTATGCATATTCTTATATTATTTAATTGCCATAATACTTTTTTCTTTCTTCATTTTCGATTTCTTGTTTATATGAAACTATATCTTTGCCATTCAATTCTTTATAAATTTCATTAGTTACTACTTGAAAGGCTTTTATAGGTTCAATTACATGAAAATACAAAACCATAAACTAGTTTTTGATGTCCACCACAAAAACATTTATTTATTTTTATGTAGTTTCATTTTTGAATTATGCCATGCAAATGCTTTTTTAAAGGCTAAATCGTTGCTTAGAGTAGGAGAAACCAAAATGTTGATGTCTTACGAAGTTACGCAACCAACAAATCATGGATTGGAAGAATCTTGTGTGAAGATTCATACGATCAGAATCATTCCTGGTGTAGGAAAGGATTATAAGTTCCAAAATGGACATAAATCGTGTAGACCAAGGGTGTTTAATGGGTTTTTTTTGTAAGGAAGAAGAAAAATTACACGACACACTTAACACACATCACAATTGCATAACAACTTTTGTATATTTCTCCTTCATGACAGCTTTTACATGTTTATATGGTCGAGGTAGTTAGCGAGAATCAAGGAGTTTGTTACCTCATATCACTGCTGCCACGTTGGCCTATTATAAACAACCTGGACCAAAGGTTTACACTGACTGCATGATAGTAATAGTACTAATACTGGACTACAAGGCCATCAACTAACCAGCCCACTTCTTAACCCTCTAATGACCCAACCCACACTTACAATTTAAAGAAGAATTCACAACTGCGCTTAAAGAAATTTCACAATTCATCCTGCCAAATCCCTACTTTCCAATTTCTACTAATTTCTTATATCAATACTCTCCCCTTAAAGTGTGTCCTTGTCCTTAAGGACGAAGATTGGTTACCTGATCTTCATCTCTTCCAGCCACTCCCAGGTCACGTCATTTACAGAACCACCTTCCCACTGAACTAAAATCTGTACCGTTGTCCTATTCTGCTTGCGATTAATCCTTTTTCCAAGAATGCACTTTGGAGTCCAAAGGAGCTCTGGTATGTATAGAGGAAACTCAGTAGCTTGCACAGGATCACCTACAAATCTTTTGAGCTTGGAGACGTGGAACACATGGTGGATAGACGTGTTTGATGGCAGATTCAATCGGTAAGCCACCTTTCCAATCTTCTCCATTATTTGATAAGGCCCAAAGTACTTAGCTACTAGTTTTTGAGTAGTCCTGGAAATCACTAATTTTTTCTTGTATGGCTACAATTTAAGTATCACCCACTCCCCAACTTCAAATGCTCAATCTGTCCTCTTCTTATTTCCCACTTGCTTCATACGATTCTGAGTTAGTGCTAGGTTTTGTTTTACCTCTTCCAACTTAGCTTCTTTAGCAATTATCATTTCATCTACTGCATTTACACTAGCATCTTTAGGAACATAAGGAATGTGAAGGGGAGGAGGGTACCTATATAGAGCTTCAAATGGAGTGACCTTAGTGGAAGTGTGATAAGTGGTATTGTACCACCATTCTGCTAGTGGCAGCCATTTGACCCAATTTTTAGGAGCTTCCCTAGTCATATATCGGAGATACATCTCTAGACAATGATTAACCACTTCAGTCTGGCCATCAAATTGTGGGCGGTAGGCAGTAGAGAAACATAGTTCCACTCTCTGTAAAGCAAATCAATCCTTCCAAAGATTACTTTGGAAGGTGGGATCCCTATCACTGATTATAGTAGCTGGCATGCTATGTAGCTTGAAGACATGCTATGTAGCTTGTTCCAATTGAAAAATTAATTTCTACACTTGCACATCCTTGTCCCAAGAGGTCTTAATTTGTTCCAATAAGTCAGTTGAAGCAGTAGAAATTGTTGTAGACAATAGTTCAGAACCAGAAACTCTAGAAAGGGCATCAGCGGCAACATTCTCCTTTCCCTTCCTGTAAATGATCTCATAATCCAACCCCAATAACTTAGCCAGTCACATATGTTGGCTATCAATGGAAATCTTATGATCTAGTAGGTATTTGAGACTACTGTGATCAGTTCTAATCTTGAAATGCCTTCCTTCTAAGTAATGCCTCCACTTACCCACTGCTTGTACGACTGCTAGCATCTCCTTTTCATAAATTGACAAGTATTGATGTTTAGGATCCAGAGCCTTACTCATAAAAGCTACAGGGTGACCAACTTACATTAACACAGCTCCAATTCCAGAACTAGAAGCATCTGTCTCAATCATAAATTCTTTTGATAGGTCTAAGTGCTAGGACAGGAGAGGTGGTTAGGGCCTCCTTGAGTTATTGGAAGGCCTTGTCTGCCTCATAATTCCACCTAAACCCATTCTTCTTAAGCAAGTTAGTCTGTGGCCTGCTAATACTGCCATAATTCTTCACAAACCTTCTGTAGTAACTTACTAAACCCAAAAATCCAACTTAACTGCTTCACATTGGAAGGTGTTGGTCAGTCCTTCACTGCCTAAATCTTTTTTGGATCAGTGGAGACACCCTTTGTTGAAATATAATGCCCCAAATATTCAACATTACTACCCCTAAAAATGCACTTACTTCTCTTAGCATACAGCTGGTTCCGTTTCAAGACTTTAAACACAATTCTCAGGTGCTACACATGCTCATCAAAACCCCTACTATAGACCAAAATATCATCAAAGAACACCAAAACATACTTTCTTAAATAAGGTCTGAACACTTCATTCATTAGCCCTTGAAATGTGGTAAGAGCATTGGTAAGCCCAAAGGGCATCACAAGGAACTCATAATGTCCATTGTGAGTCCTGAATGCTATCTTATACACGTCTAGTGCATGCATTTTAATCTGCTGATAACCAACCCTTAAATCAATCTTAGAGAATACAACAGCTTCATGTAGTTCCTCTAGTAGCTCATCAATGAGAGGGATGGGAAATTTATTTTTGACAGTCAATTAGGTTAAGGCTCTATAATCTACACATAATCTCCAAGAACCATTCTTCTTCTTAACTAAAACCACTGGGCTTGCAAAAGGGCTTGAACTAGGCTGCACTATGCCGTTAACTAACATTCATCAACCAATTTTTCTACTATATCTTTCTATAATCCTAAATACCTGATGACCTTTTGTTCACAGGGTGGGCATTATCTTTCAAGGGAATCTGATGCTTGTGTGACCTATCAGGAGGCAGTCCCCTAAACTCATTAAACAAATCCTGAAACTCATCCAGCAAGGTTGCAGTTGTTGGAGGAACACCAGCTTCAATACCATCATTAGTAACTACAGTAAGTAACTCTATCTTCTCACTTCCTTGCACCTTAAGACTACACAGTTGCATTGAAGCCATTTGATTAGGTTTGCCCAATAGTTTAGTAATATGCTAACTCCCAATTTGTTTGAGAGTTTTCCCTGGTTTACTAGTTATGGTTACCAGCTACCCCTCATAATAAAAGGACATCTAGAGTTCAGCATAATTAGATAGTATATTGTCTAAAGTTGATAACCATTGAACCCCTAGCACCATATTTGTAACATCCCGTCACCGATGGGATGGGTACAGTTCATTGCATTCATGAATTGGCATGTTCATGCATTATTAGTTATGTATAATTTGGCTATTTGGACAATTATTACACTGGCATACGTACGTACATACATGTATGGCATTTTCCCGATTTGATTTGGATAAATTGGTAATTTGGAGAAATTAGGTCAATTGAGCTGTGAGAAATGAAATTGGAATAAGAATTGAGAGTTAGGAGTTTGAATTATGAAATTGGAGTATACAATTGTGAGTTTTCTATTTTTGAGGATTTATAGGAATTTTTCTGGAATTTTCAGAGTAATAGGTCCGGACCGAAAAATTGACCTAATGATCGATTAATTGATTTCCGGTTCCGAAATTGACTATCCAATGGCATAGAAAGATTAGAAATTTGATTTGATGAATTAGGGTTAGAACCATTGGAATTCGGGAGAAATTAGAATCAGAAATTGGATTGAGGTTGTTCGGATTGGACTTGTGGCAATTAAAATTGCCAAACAAGCCCTTAGAATTTTGGTTTAAAAACCTAAAGCCTTTGAATTTCTCCCACGATGCTTTCTTCTTCCTTCCTTCATCGTGATTTCTTCGTGGATTTCTTCTTGGAGTTCTTGCTTGATTTCCTTCCCAACATTTGTCCCTTTCCTTTGCCTTGATCGATTCCCTTTGGCTTGATGAAGAAAAGATGATTTTTGGGTTGATTATTGGTGATGCCGTGAGTGTGGAGAGTGTGGAAAGTTGGTGATTTGTGAAAGGTTTGAGCTCTAATCAAGTAAGTTGATTCTTCCTTGTCTTATATAGTTAGATTTGTTGATTGATTGAGTTATTTTGATGATTTAGTTTGAATATTTGAGGATTTGGAAGTTAGGGTTTCCGATCGTTATTTTCGTTGATTTTAATGTTGGAATTTTAGGGATAACGGTTGTTTGATGAAATAGAAGCTAAGGATTAGTTGTATGATGTGTATTGAATTATTTGGGAATGGTTTGAAAGGAGAAAAATCGGATTTGGAGAGTTGCAGAGTCGGAAATCTGGAAATTTCTGGGTTTTTGGGCGTTGCTGCGATTGCACGCCATGACGTGCGCGAAGAACACGCCGCGGCGAGCAAGACAGCTCCTGCACGTCGCGATGAGCTTAACGCACACCGCAAGGAGCAGTTTGGTCCCGCACGTAGCGACGAGCGTGGAACGCGCGCCGCGGCGAGCGAGGATAGGTTTCGTCGCGTCAAGCGCAGGGCGCACGCCGCGACGAAGAAAAGGGGGCTCGCAGCGGCGAGGAATGCAAAATTTTGAAAATGTGATTTTTGAGGTTTTGAGATTGGGGATTTAGAAATTGGATGATTCAATTGGTTATGGATTAAATTCAATTTGGAGATTATTAACTAGGGTTTTAGAATCGAGATTGGGGAAATTTTGGATTTGTGTCGGAAAGGTCATAAACATGTATGGTACGCAATTAATTAGCTTCATGTGCATAATTGACATTGGAAATTGGATAATTAGTATTAATTATATGTTTTGATTGTTATAGAGGTG
>JAOTIZ010000001.1:20344098-20354732 GCA_027123425.1 Erythroxylum panamense | reverse complement strand
AAGACCTAAACTTAGCATCTATTCCATATATAAGGTACTACTTTGTCACGATACAGGTACGAGATTAGAACCTTGACTTTCTCTGTTTACAGCCACCAAAAGACTAACTTGAGCGTCGGAGGGGCCTGCCGGCTATCAACCCCCGACGTGCCTTGTGCTGTTTTGCAGGTATCCTCTTGCTAAAAACAACCAATCTCATTGATCCAAACGGTAGCGTCCTGCCTCACCAGAATTCGGCAGAACCAGATTTCAATTTGGTTTTGATCAAGACACCTGAAAAGCTCGGACTATATCCTGACAAGTTGAAGAGCGATTAAAAATTCAAAGGGGGGACAAAAGATCAAAAGTTTGCTAATTTGGTCTTTTGATTGGCAATCATTTTGACTGTAGCAACTCCAAAGACGCGTCAGCTATGGAGTTCTACTCCTCTCTCACTTCTACTTGGTTGAGGGGATTTTGCATTGCTATCAATACCCTAATTCATTAGTTTTTTCTTCAAAAAATGAATTACAGAAGTTGTCAATCTCATCATTTGTTTTTTTAATTGCTATTTGAACCTACCTATAGTTCAAAGTTTAAAAGTTGTTTTAACCAGCTTACAAGATTATTTAGTTGGAATCAGAATTTACCCGATATCTTAGATCTCAACTAATTTATTCATCTCAACAACTTGCAACTCTTTTCACACCTTTGAGGAGAGATCAAACATCATAAAACTAGTTGTGTATTGTAAAATATATCTTCTTTTTCAAAAGATTACCTTAGTTTCTTCTCACAACTTGAATGTTGTCCCATTTTCTTCAATGGTAAAACTTTGCCTTCACTTTAATCACATAGATTCCTAAGTTTTGATATATGTTTATATTTGGTTGTGTTTTAACTTTTAATGGCTTTTTTCTTATTTTTCTAAAATAGCTCCTGATAATTTTACACGACACCAAATAACCACAAATTTTATCATTAGGCAATGGGCAATGGCCATATAAGTTGAAAATGCTTTTAGTATTTACAAAATCTGTGTCCTAGTCCTATGTTTTTTTTGGGTGAATTTGGAAATAAAAAATTAAAAAAAAAGCCTAAGGCCTCAAAAAAGAAACAGAACAAGCTATGCATTGTTATTTTGCTTTTATGTCGATAAAATATTTTTATTTACACATCATTTTTATTTCTTGTTAATTAAATACTATTAAACCTTAAATTTCTTTGCTTATCACTTTGATATTTAATTCAATTTTTAAAGCATTTGCTAAAAAGGTCCACTCTACAACATGCTAAGATTTTTTTTTTCTTTTTCTTTTTCAGATTGCGCTTCTAAATTGGATCACATGAAAATGACTTGCAAAAGCTAACCTCACAGTAAAAGGGGAATATCATCAGCTTCACCCTATCCTCACATTAAAAGGGGAGTATCATCAGCTTCACCCTACTCATCTTTGTCTTGCTTTATTGCCAAATGAAGGCAAAGGCAGGGCATGGCAGCCACCAGTAAGCTCGACACCGGCGACACAGCACCGGGAAACTGTGCAGAACCCAGTCTTATCCCAGATGAAGTTTTTGGACAGATTCCAGATGCATATGAATTTAGTCTTCAACCTCGGTATTGAAAATAAAACTTGGGAATACGGTTGTTATATCCCTGAAGAATAATGATGTTGATAACATAATTCATCATTTGCTTTTTTATGAATTTCAAAGGACGTGTAGAGTTCATGATAAAGTTCAATGAAAAGCAAAAAGAGGATAAAGATAAATGGATGGGAGAGAAACTAAAAAGAGCAAAATAGGAAACTTTTCAGCAATGTAATAAAGCCAACTTACTTCAGATATGGAAGAGTCATATTTTTCAATAGTGTAGGATGTCGGATCACAAATTCTTTCCATTCTTCTTTACAGATTTTACCATCCTTATCGGCATCAGCATCAACAAATGTCTAAGAACAATTGTTGGCAGAATGAGCATCAAATGGAACAATAAGATGCAGCATTTAGAAGTCAACTAATCAAAATTTTGACAGCTGCTTGCCTTGTCTATAATATCCTCCAGAAATTCGTCGGGCAAGTTCACATCAGATTCCAACAAAATGGCCACCACCATTTGCTTAACCTTGAAAGGTAATTGAAAAATAACTCATCCGTTAACAATCAGTAAAACTTGAGAGCATAAGTTGGCTCAAATGTCACTAATAGAGATCAACATACTTCTTCTCGCTCAATATACCCAGTTTGTCTCAGATCATACAGCCTAAATGCAACTGCAAGAAAAATCATAAGAATAAAGATGGTTTGCGTTAAGAATTGTATTTGTGACTCAGAATCAATTTGTCCTGAACCCTTACAATTTATTTTTTCTTCCAAATCGGCATGTGGATGAAAGACATTGAGTGCGTGGACAAATTCTTCAAATTCAATTACACCATTTTTCTTTTCATCAAAAAGATCAAAAACCTAGAGGAAAAAAGGAAAAGAAGGAAGTCACTGTAAAGGATAACTGACAATGAGAAATAGAAAAACGGAAAGCAACCTAAATATTAAAAGAAAGAAGAACTACATACTTGCTAATGCATAAAAACTTAAATTTTATACTGCATATTAAACAGTCGAAATAAGCTAATGTTATCCAAATATTTACTATACTTCTTTACTTAATGCTATTACATTTATGTAAATTTTGCAATGCTCTATCTTGGCTTACACTCAGCAAATAACACACCCTAACAAGATTTTTAAAACATGCCTCACTTCTTTTAAGTATATCTGTTCTTTTGCCTAACTATGCATCAACTACATATAACTCATGAAGCTGCTAACTCAAGATCAATATATAGGTACCAGATCAAACAATAAAAAAAGAGACCAGATCCATCTATTGCTACATAAACTTGTCAAACATGTGCATCATCTCATTATATATGAGCACATATATATACAAAACATTCTAAATAGTATCTCTAATACAAAATTGCTTGGTCAATTTGCTCGTTTCCTATTGACCATATCTTGTTAGTAGACAATAATCAATTAAATCAATAGATGTTCAAATCTTGACAACAAAAAAGAAAAATAAAATTGTTTTAATGCATTACCCGATCTAGAAAAATATTCTCGCCAGAAGAAGTTCTGAGAAGTGCTAACTGAAGCTCTTCCTATAAAAGTGAAAGAAAAGGCAAAAGAAATCTGAGCACATAAACACATATCAACCCTAGAATCTTACTTATATATTTCACTACATGACCGATAATAATTACCGGCAAATAATGAATTCAATAAAAGCTTTTAGCACCCAAAATAAAACAATCAAGTTCTTTCGCCTCTATTCTTTTAAAATTTTCAGGGAATCAACCACACATATGTTAAACAGATAAACAGACCATATGGCCTCCATGCAACAATCGGTCCTAGTCCAGGTAGCCAAAGCTAATGCCTTAAATTGAAAAGAAAGTTCATATTAAAATACTGCTCATATTCTGGTTATGGCGAACACGAACTCGGTCATAATCGTGACATAAGAGGAAAAATAAATAAGTAAAAGTACAGAAGAGAAAATTCATGAGAGAAAAGAAGACATTAAGTGAAATTTTCAGTTTAAACTACTTAAGAAAAATTGGACGCCTAATTTGATGAATCTGATGCCTGGAAGAAACTTTTATACATTTCCGTACATAAAAAATCTTTTGTGAATAGCAAAACCTCACATTAATTAGTTCATTTCTCTATGTAATAGGCGTGTGAAATAGAGTAGTTGAATGAGTGCTTCATGTTAACATCAACAAGCATAAGAAAAAGTGCCCCTCTCAACACAAAGATTCACTTTCTTCGGTTCATCATGGAAGCAAAGAAGTAGATGGGTGTGAGAAGGGAAGAACCTCTCCACTCCTCAGTAGGAAAATTGTGACTTGAAGCAATCAAAAGTTGGGAAAGATATGAATAGTTCGTAATAATCTTACCTTATGAATCAATCCATCGTCAATAATCGAACTACTCAACTTCTTGAACAGCTCGTAAAGCGCCTCCACCTCGTTAACAGAAACTGTATCGAATCACTTCATATTGGGGGTATAGACATAGCCAAAAGAAGAAAAAAAATCAAAAGAAAGATACATCGAGTGCCATGGGCAACGCGAGAAAGATAAGCGAAGTCGTAGCCACGTGTCTTAAAAGTATGCGGGTTGCAACCGAAGCATTCAGTGACAGCAACGATCAACACCTCAATTATAGCTACCAAGGGAATAAAGGCAGCACAGATCCGTTCTCCAATAGTTACAGAGCTGGATCTCTGTTCCATTAATTCAATAACATTACTACATTAAAGGAATACAAAAGGAGTTTTAAGAGATTGGGACCAGTTACAAACGCAAACGTACAAGGGAATCGTTGAAGTCCATGGCGACTCTGCATCTGTCACGCAGGCAAGAGTAAGCTTGTTACAGATTTCAGCCGATGTATCTGTTTGCGACAAATGAGAGAAATATATACACGTGCCTTCGTCAATTTTGTGTCTTCTTTTCTTTCTCTTTTGGCAAATGAAACAAGAAACGTACGAAATCTTGTTCGATTGGTTGGTTTTTAATAAATTTTATTATTGAGTCTTGATTTTTTTGTTACTGAAATTAAATTCAGAAGTTATGTAATGACAAAGAAACTTGTGAAGGTTAACATTTTTACCAAAATACAGTTTAAACTTTAACATTAGTATTTTACATATTATATGGAAACGTTAATCAGATTAAGATTTTTTTTAAGATATCAACTCTTTTTATTTACAACTAAATCAGCTAGTAACGGTAGATGTCGATCCCACCAAATGCCAAATGCTAACTGGGAGATCAGATCCTCTGGCTCAGATATTTTATATTTAGCCTATATAAGAGGATCTGAGCCATCCATTCCACTTAAATAAATGGCTCAGATCCTCTGACACAGGCTAAGTACAAAATACCTAGGCCAGAAGATCTGAGAGTGCTAACTGGATGAAAATTATGCATTACCGTGCATTCGTTAAACGTCACTTTTCCGACCGAGTCCAGCTCGAGATCCATTTTTCACTCTCTTGTTTCTTTGCAATTTATCTAAGTGTTCAATTTGTTCCTCCATCTTACACTATGAATTTTCATGTCTTGACCCACCACGTATTAATAATTCAGGATTGTTTGAGGTGAGTTGTATGTAAAACATATAGACATTTCAGAGGCAAGACAGTTTTGGTGACCGCCAGGAAGTTCTTAAAACTCACGGACTATCTTATTAAACTTGAGGTTGAGTAAGACCGATCAATTGTTGGAAAAAAATGAAGATATTGTCGTCATTGTTGAGGTAGACAAAAGGGTATAGATTGTTCTATTCTCTATTGTTGGTTTGTGAGAGGAAATCAAACAAGTAGGTTTTGTGTTGCTTTTGCCATCAATGTACTCCTAGATGAAGGCATCACCACCACAAACCACCGTGAAGCTAACGTGATAAAGGTCTACTTGTTGGTTTATGTCTTATACTCAATTAATTGGTTGTTGTTTAATAACAAAATATTTAAAGAAATTCTTTATCTTATACATATTTAAATGTATGTGATAAAATTTGTGAGATAATTATCCTTTGCAAATGAAATTATGATGAGATTATAATTATGAGATTCATTTTACATTTAAATATTATCTCTAAATTGTTCTCAGTAATTTTTCTATTAAGACTAAACATTAATAAAACGTAAAAAGACTATCATACATTATAGGGATACTTATACAAACGTGTGTGCTTATTTGAGAACGAGTTTATTGAACGTACTCCATATGAGAAATCCATTTGAAACATACAACATTACGTGTATGTCTATAGAAATTCTCATTATAATGATTATATAATGATCTTTTAACTTGAGATCTCCAAAATTATCTTTATAGAGGTTGTTTTTTTTATACTACTTACGACATGTTTTAGTCAAAGATAGCTCAATCAGTAGTTATTAGATATGACCTGAACTATATAGAGATAGTTGAGTGATTAAGATATGATTTATCACTTAAGAATAATTAAGGAGAATGTTTTATTGTTCTCGATTAATATTCAATCAAGAAATCCTTGACCAAGGTAGAATGAAGCTTTGTAATATAGTTTACAAATGTCATTAATTAAATCAATAGTTAATAGTGAAGAACTAACATGATTAGACTTAAACATAAACTAGACATTAATTAAATGTTTTATGTCTAATGGAAATATTGTAAGATGAAATGATTGAATTATACGAAAAAAATGATACATAGAAAAGTTAGTCAAAACTACTTTGACATTTCTAAATATTTAGGTGGTCATAGTGTGTTGTTAGACGTCAATATTGATTTATGAATATAAATTGTTTAATTAAAGAATTAAAGATAAATTAAAGGAGTTTAATTTATTTAATCCTAAATTTGATTTAGGGTTATAATTGTATAAATTGCTAACATATTTGAAAATCTAATGGATCACGCATAAAAAATTGATCGGAGAGAGAAAAGATATTTTAATCCAGTTAGACTCCATTGTAAAGTTTGCAAAACTTTATAATTAAATATGATATATTTAATAAATAAGAATCAATATGAGATATTATATCTTCTTCAGCCAAATTGGTATTTAATTAGAATTATTTGTAATTGTAATTAAAGTTTAATATAATACAATATCGGTAGTTTTGTAGGTAATAAAATTCTACAAAGTACTTATATTTGTTAGTCCTTCAAAAGGTTTTTCTAATTGTATAGCTAAAGCTAATTTATTAGATCATTCAAGTAATAAATTTTCTAGTGATAATACATAGTCCAAATTGAGGATTCTATCTAGTCCTAATGTTGTATGTTTTGGTGTATATTCTGTAGGAAATTTTCTTATTTTATTAGTTTTATTTAAAATTAGAAAATAGTTTTCTAATTAAGGAACATTAATATCTAATTAGATTAATAATAGTTTCTAATTTGATTAGAATGTGTTACTTATATAATTTTTGAAAAAGGAGTTTTTATAATTATAATAAATAAGAAGCTTAATTTACTGAAAATTGTTTTCAATTAAAATTTTTAAAAGAGACAAGATAATTGAAAATAATTTCCATTTAGATTTGAAAATTGTTTTCAAATCAAATTGAATTCTATTTGGAATGGGAATTTAATTCATTTAGGAATGAATGGATTTAATCTATTTTATTTTTAAAATTTTGGAAATATTATTTTAGATTATGAAGATCAATAATTATAATCAAACGAAGCTTGATATTTTATGCATATAATTTGATTATGAGTGCGTAAGCTGCATACTTTATTTATGTGTTTTACATGTACACTGGATGTATGTTAAATTGTATGTTTTTTATGTTTGATATTTTGCTTGCAATTTTTGGTTTGATAAGACAAATGAAATTAAATCCTTAAAATATTAAGTACATGTTGAGAACGAAATTGTTTCCTTCCATTATTATACGAATAAACAAGAGTTCTGTTCATTGTTAGGCTTATTGAGAAAACTCAACAAGATTCATCTCAATGACCTCTATCCATTGAGATGAATCTTCTAAGCTTAAGCCTTTCATGACACATTGGTCTAATTCAATGCTTACCTATGTCAAGTTTATTAGCCACGGTCTATTCATTTGAGTATATACTAAGTCCTTCATAAATATTCATTCATTATTCATTTCATGTTAAGCATCTACTGTAAGCTTGCTTACGAATCCAATCTTCGCTACTAAATATTGAACACAAACATTAATCTGAAGGTCATTATTTTGGTCGTAATGGGGCCAATCTAAAGGTGGGAAAAAATATAAAACCAAGCTTTAAACCATATAACTAATTAAGCATTTAAAATGATACAAACCAATAAAACATAAAACATATAATTTTTTCTTTTCAATTACAAACTTAGCCTTACCAATCTCACTTACTTTTCCCTTCTCCCCTTTCTTTTCATTTTTTTTCCTTTTTTCTTTTTTGTTACCTTTGCAATTTCTTCTTCTCTTCCTTTTTTTCTTTTTCTAATTTTTTTACTTAATATGATTTTTTCCCTAATTTACAACAACATCAGTTCAAAAAGGGAAAAAATGTGGACAAAAACTGCCAATTATTACATCCCAACCCACCCCTAACTTATAACCTAACTATATGCTATGCTTCTCCCACAATTATTCCCTACAGTCGATTATACCATTTAAATGCTCAACTAGCCCTGATGGTGGATGTAATGAAAAGAGATTAACAATCAAGGCCAAGGCTTAAATTTTGGTTTTAACTAAAATAAGTTTCATATAAGCTCCAAGAAGGCCACTAAGGATAATATCATGATGGTTTTTTTTTGCTGTCAAGATAAATCCTAAATGTCTTTATTGATTCAATGTTTGCATAAGATTGTGTAATCTTGACTAGTATTTGCAAGCAAGTTCTAGATTTGCTTAACCATGAAAGAATACTCTCAGCAATGAATACTTTTAACTGGTGTCTAATATCTCAAAAAAGCCCAAATTCTTACCAAAGGATGTTCTCATTCATCAATCATAACAAGCTAATACCCTTTCAGTTGAAATCCAATTCAATTAGTTTAAGCATACAAATATATTAATTCACTCATATTATGCATTTATAATCCTAGTCAAGTTCATCTAATAACTAAACATCTCTAACTATTAAACAAGAAAACAAACATGTAATGTACAAACATACACTGTCAACATCATAAGAAAATAATTAAAGGATCTAAGATGCAAGCAACATAAATAAAGACAAATAATAAAACTAAAAATAATATAACGGCAAACAATAACAATAATAAAAAGAAAAAGATAGAAATACAATACTAAGATGAAGGTGGATGATGTCTGGAACGAGCATTTAAATTCACTAGGAATGTCCTCATCTTTGCTATGCTAGCCTCAATCTTGTCGAATCTATCATTCGTTCACCATTCAAATGCAATAAGTTGATTAAGTAATGATTGATATTCAACAGAATTAGGAGCAATGTTCCATTGCATAGCTTCGGGTGGCAAAACATCATCCTTATATGTACCTTCAGCCACTCTCATGCGAATATAATTACCTTATCGCCTAACAATCTTCATACACACTAAAATTGAAAGTTAAACTAGAGTTGCCTGAAACTAATTGCATAACTGTTCTCTTAGTTAGTAAACCAAGATGTTCTGCAATTTGGGTGACAAATACTCCAACTACTGTTTTGCTGGCTCTAGCTTAAGCTACATCCATTAGATACATACTTAACTATATACCAACATAAAAGTGTTTAGCATACATCATACACCACAACATAAATGATTATGCTTTAGAGATCGTACCTTGGCTATCTCCTCTATCAAATAATGTAGAAGTGAAAAACTATGAAGATAGCAAAGGCTAGGGTCCACTAAAGCAGACGATTTAAACTTACTTGAAGAAAAAACATTTATTGAATTAGTAATTTCATTCCAAAATTCTATAAGCCTAAAATCATCATGGTGATCACTATGTGAAAATCCAAATATACTATTCAGTACATCTAAAGTAATAACATACGGCATATTCATCAATCTAAATGTTATGTTATTCACAATGTCATCTTCGTTAAAGATCAATTGTAAAATAGTCAAACATTCAAGAGTTAATTCATCGTATGAATTTTTCTAAATTCAGCAAATATATCTCATCCTATGTTATGAAACAATTCTTTCACTCAGTTTGCTATTCCTAATTCAATAATAGCTCCATGATCAACAAATATGTTACATAATCTGATAATCTTTTAAAGTTGCATACCTTAACTAGCTCTCACAACTGTCAAATTGAAGACAAGGATTACTTAAAATGTGTTGGATCAGAAAAAGAAAGCATGTCATATTTGGAGAAACAGTAGATTTCAAATTTTTTTAGAAATCTAAATTGCAGCAGAAACAATATATCCAAATTATCATACCAATCTATATATTTATGATATAAGGATAATAATAATAAACATAAACAAGATAGAGATTATTACTGACTCCTTTGCTACAACTTTAACTTCTCACTTTGCTATCCTCTCCTTGTTCTTATATCCAACCTTAGCTTTACTTTTGCTTTTGTATCCTTTCCTTTGTCAATCTTTCCTCTCTTTGTTGTTGTATCCTCAACCAATTTGATCTACTACTTGTTCTTCTTGAATAACTTAGTTAACAAGATCCTTTGATAGGAAAGGAGAAGAAATGTTTGGAGGAGATTTTTCTTAGAAGAAAGAAGGAAACAATGAGACTCTTCTCATTCAAGCTTTCGACCATGCATAGGTGAGAGGAGAGAGTTGGTCAAAACAACGTAAGAACCCTCTCTTAAACACCTCAATTTCAGTTATGCATGAAAAGAAAGAAAGGGAGAGCATCTATTGCATCATACTAATTAATTAAATTAAACCAAAGTCCAACCCATTTCTAAATGTTCATTTGGGCTTCTAATTAATCATTAATTAGTGCAAGCCCAACATTCAATCATGGGCTTTAAAACCTCCATTTTTATTTCTTACTTAGCTTGATAACCTTCCTTGATGTTGGACACCCCACGCTTACAAGACGCCTGCCCAACGTCCTAAATGACATCTGAACATGCATCCTATAAAGGTGGCATGCTCACACTAGTCAATCACCAAAATCAA
>JAOTIZ010000001.1:20237316-20258738 GCA_027123425.1 Erythroxylum panamense | reverse complement strand
TGTAGCAAAGGAGTCGGTAATATCACTATCTTGTTTATGTTTAATATTATCCTTATACCATATCATGTATAGATTGGCATGATGATTTGGATTTATTGCTTCCACTACAAATAAGATTCTTAAAAGTTTTGAAATCTACTGGTTCTCCAAATATGGCATGCTTTCTTTTCCGATCCAACAATTCATTGTTAGTCCATCAATTTTTCTGCTCATTTCTTCCACTTGGATTGCCAACTGCACCACTGTATTCGCTTCATACACTCCTGATGGATTACTAATTCTTACTCTAAAAGAGCATCAATGGTAGTTGTTCATCATTATATCCTCAACAAGGTCATAGGCTACCTTTAATGTCTTGTTATTTAAATTACACCCAATTGCTACATTTATAGACTGCTTTTTGTTATAATTAAACCCATTATAAAAAGTTTGGATTTACATCCAAAGTGGAAAACCATGATATGGGTATTGTCTAACATCTCCTTAAACCACTCTCATATATCAAGTGATTTAGAATTAACCTAGGAGTAGGAGGAGATATCGTTCCTTAACTTAGTAGTCTTCGTAGGTGGAAAAAACTTTAATAAAAACTTCTCAGCCACTTGATCCCATGTAGTAAGTGATGATTGTGGCATCGAATTCAACCATTGCTTAGCCTTTACCTTTAGTGAAAATGGGAATAACCATAGTCTTATTGCATCACCATTTGCTCCATTTATCTTGAAAGAGTCACAAATCTCTAGAAAATTTGAGATTTGGGCATTTGAGTCCTCATCTCGTGGTCCATCAAATTGGGCAGACTATTGCACCATTTAAATGATACTAGGCTCGATTTCAAAGTTATTGGCACTCATAATCGGTCTAATGATGCTAGACTCCACTTTAGTTAAGTTCGATCTAACAAAATCGAACAATGTCCTCTGTTCGTCTGCTATATTGTATGATTCCTCAGTTTCTACTTAACCCCCAAGTATTATATTTGTCGATCTAACTTAGACTCTCTTAATTATGTCTTATGGATATTTTTGCTGCTTATTATCTCAATTTTTGGATCTTCATCAACTAGGTTCACTGTATTACTATGGTTAATAAACTAGCCAAGAGTTAAGATCTATAAGAAAAAAAGAAAACTAACGAATCAATCAAATAAAATAAAATAGAAACTAAAATAAAACAAAATAGAGTCAAAATGGCTAGATTAATAAATTATAAGCCTTCCTAATACTATTAGTCCTCGGTAATGATGCCAAAAACTTGATTTGATAGATTAAAATAGTTTGTAGGTACTAAATCCCTCTAAGAAATGCTTAAATAATAACCTTTTATCATGCAATTACATTATTTATTGAACCAAGAAAATTCCTATCTTATGTTAATATCTTTCTTAAGACTATTAACAACTAATTAATTAGCTGATTAACAAAAATCTTTCTAGTTAAAATCCCATTGCATTATCGATTTGTGAATTCCACTATTAGGTTTAACCCTAATCTAGAGGATTTATGTCAACCTATCTCTAAGTTTGCATGCAACTCCTTCCAATTATGGTAGATATATTCATATAAGAGGATTTCTCAATCTCAATTGTGCAAAATCAAATCATGCACTATTATTCCTGATATATTACAACAAGAATAAAATGCATAATTGAGTTGCAATAAACCAATCAATAAAATTGCATTAAATAAAAGATCAAGTCATATTATTATCATAACCTAGGGTGCATCACACTTAGAAACTAAACAAGTTTATTTCCTACTCATAGAAAACAAAACCAATAACAAATATGTAGAAGAATAACTAAAGAACAAAGAAATTATAATTGTAAATATCTATTTTTCTTTTAATGAATATTCTTGCAAGTTATCAAATCTCTTAACGTATTCTTCATGTTTTCCTTGTTCCTTGAATAGAAATGTCACCTATTTATGTCTATTACGACTCAAAATTACTTAAAAATTTAGCTTCTCTTACTTTGCCTATACTCACGTACTTTTATAGTAAAAACTATGGTTTCTAGGTTATACACGATCAATATACATGGGTGTGTGAGTGACCGTGTATCTCCAAAAATACCTGAATTTGCTATTTCACAATAAATATAAGTACATAATTATAATCAATTAAGCATTTATCAAACATCCCCACATTTAAGCTTTTGGTTGTCCTTAAGCAAATCATAATCTAAATTATCAATCTTACAAGTGATTATGCAATGGGGGTAGTTCTTGGACAAAGAGTGGGAAAAGCTACATATGCCAACTATTATGCTTCAAAAATTTTAAGTCCAGCCTAATTGAATTATTTCATAATTAAAAAGGAGCTTTTTTATGTTGTGTTTGCTTGGAAAAATTTTCAATCATATTATTAGGCATTAAAGTTATTGTTTACTCTGACTATGCAGCTTTGAAGTACTTGCTCACTAAGAAAAAAACAAAGGCAAGGTTAATCAGATGAATTCTCCTCCTTTAGGCATTTTATTTGGAAATAAAATATAAGAAAGGGACAAAAACCGTGCTGATTAGAAAAGAAGATGATATTCCTTTAAGAGAAACGTTTCCAAATGAATAGTTTTTTTCCTACCAATTTGACACCTCCATGGTATATAGATATTGTGAATTTTTTAGTTACTAACAAATTATATATAGGTTTGTTAAAGGCTCAAAGGGACAAATTGAAGAGTGAAGCCTAGTACTGTGTGTGCCTAAGAGCGAGACGCCTTCTATCTTGACCTTCTATCATTCATATGCTTATGGAGGGCATTTTGGGATAAAAAGGATTGCCTGTAAAATTGAGAGAGTGATTTTTATTGCCTTTCATTATTTAAAGATACATATGTCTTTTGCAAGTCATATGACAGGTGCCAACGATCAGGTAGAAATTAAATGCCATAAACTCCCACTCTTTTTTTTTTTAATTTTCTATGTTTGAGCAATTGATTTTATAAGATCGTTTCCTTTGTCTTTTGGCTTTCATTACATCTTACTTACAAGTGAATATGTCTGTAACTAGGTGGAAGCTACAGCCACCCAGACTAATGACACTAAAGTTATTGAGTTTTTGTCAGGTCTAACATCCTTTCTAGATTTGGGTAGTCATAAGTCATCATAAGTGACAGGGGAATACATTTTTGCAATAAGGTGATAGAAAAGTTACTCAAGAAGTACCATATTATGCACAAAGTTTTCACCTCCTACCATCCCAAACAAGTGGCCAAGATGACGTATCTAACAAATAAATCAAGTTGATCCTAGAGAAAATAGTTCAACCTAAGAGAAATGATTAGAGCTTGAGGCTAGAACATGCATTATGGGCCTATAAAAAAACCTATAAAATGCCAATTGGTATGTCCCCATATAGATTAGTGTTTGGACAGTCGTGTCACATTCCTATGGAGATGAAACACAAGGCATATTGGGATATCAAGTGTGGCAATATGAATTTTAATAATGGAAGAGTGCATAAAAAGTTGCAATTGCAAGAGCTAGAAGAGATGCGGAATAACTCTTATCAAAATGTAATAATATAAAGGAAAATACCAAAGCTTTCCACAACAAGATGATCTCAAGGAAAAGCTTTGTTATTAGTCAAAAAGTGCTTCTTTATCTTTCCGTACTCAAATTATTCCCAGGTAAGTTACGCTCTCATTAGGTCGGTCCTTTTGTGGTTTCCAGTGTTTTCCTATTTGTTGTAGTGGAGATACGAAGATTAAATGTCATCATTTGAAGTCCTATTATGATGGATTCCAAACAGAGAATGTGGAAGCAGAGATACTTCAAGACCCATATGACATCATTTAAAGAGTAAAATATGGAGGCAAGCTAAGGGGAGTTTGCTCTTTTTCTTTTACATTTTCGCTGTTATTGTTGTTATTGAATGCTCCATGTCTTACATTAAATGTTACATTGGGGACAATGTAAGATTTAAGTGTAGGGGTGAGGATCCTATTTATCATGTGTGTTTTTAAGTTTGTTTCTTATATGTTTTAAGTTAAAAATAAAAAATAAACAAACAAAAATCATTTTCTCTTTTTCTATTGCTTCTAGGACCATATACTTATAATTAGATAGTAGAATTAACTAGAAAAGTTCATGGCAACTTGGGGATGTATTTTTATTTTTGTGATTGGTCAATGTAAATTTTCTTTAGAAGAGTAATGACTAATGGATAAATATAAGCCAATGAGATTTAGAGCCTTTTTAGACTGAAACATTTATATCAGTTTTATTGTCTTTTGTTCATGTGTGGCCTTCATAATATGCACTTTCTAACTTTGCCTTGATTTTCTATTCGATACTACATTTTTATCGTACGAATTAACATGAAAATGATATAAACATTATTTGTTTTTTGAGTTACATTAGTCAAATAACTTACCTATAATTTTATATTCCTTTATTAATGAATTTATTTTTATCTTATTTATTTTATCAAATATCTGTATATTTTATATATTCATTTATTATCAAATCTCAATTTTTATAAATTAATTAAAATTTGTAGCTTCAATTAATTTAATTTCTCACTTTATATGTAATCTTTTTTTTATTTCCTATAATTCTATCATCTTTCATCATGTACATTTTTTTTATTCATTTATTATGAATTTTTAATTTTTATTAATCAATTGAAATTTATAATTTCAATTAATTAAATTTCTCACTTTAATTTTTTTCATTTCCTATGATTCTATCATAGTTTATTAATGAATTTAGTTTCATTTTATTTATTTTATCAATATATGTATATTTTATATATTTATTAATTATAAATTTTTAATTTTTATTAATCAATTGACTCTTATAACTTTAATTAATTAAATTTCTCATATTATATTTTTAATTAAATAAATTTATATTAAAATTTTCTAAAAATTAAAAAATTATTTTAAAAAAAGTCTGCCAACCCCAAGGGCCGCGCCGTCACTCATTTGATAATCTATGAAAAGCCACATCTCAACTTTCAAACAAATATATGGATCGTCATCATAAATTTGTCCTCATTGTTTGGTTTAGTGTTGACTTTCACCTCCAACTCTCTCGACTGGGAATAGTACTTCTTTTGTTCCAAAACACTCTGCCTCTCTCTGTCTACCTGCCTCTAGGGAAAGGCACAAAACTGTTGTTATCATAGAAGAAGAAGAGGAAGAATGGCGACTATCTTGGAGGAAGAATTCCCCTACAGAATTCTACGGGGGGATGTTGAACAACACGACTCATCTTCAACTTCGGCCACGAATTGGAATCCATCGGACGCAGTCATCTTCTTTGGATTGAGTCTGGTGCTTGGAATCGCATGCAGACATGTGTTGCGTGGTACTAGAGTCCCTTATACTGTTGCTCTTCTTATTATCGGCATTTCTCTTGGCTCTGTGGGTACTACTACTCAATCCCTTTTCTGCTTTTCCTTTCCCGTTTTTCCTTTCTTTTTTATGATTTGATTCCGTTTCTTTGTATGCTCAAAAGATTTAATATCTCCTTATTTGTTGGTTGCTTTTTTGGGAATCTGGAGATTGAATTTTCTTTTGCCCACTCTGTTGCAGAATATGGTACACATCATGGATTGGGGAAGATTGGAGATGGGATTCGGCTTTGTGAGTTTGTCTTTTGTTCATAGTCTTAGATGCTCTGAGCTTACTTATTAAGCTAAATAATTTTCTTAGACATATTGATTATTGAGGTTTAATTAATGTTGTTTAGTGCTGCAGGGTCACGGATTGATCCTGATCTCTTGTTGGCTGTTTTCCTTCCTGCCCTTCTTTTTGAGAGCTCCTTTTCAATGGAGGTCCACCAAATAAAGGTTTTTCTTCACTTGTTATTAAAGACCTTAGGAACTTGCTATGTTCTTTATCAAGTGATGAGAAAAATGAAACATTAAGTTACCTTTAAGTGTGTTGTCAAAGGATTTTTTTTTATCAATGTAAGTCAATCTTTTTGATGAAATCTTGGTTGTTGTTTAGTGCATGATTCATGATGCTTATGCTCACAAACATTTCACAGTTTAAGAGGTGTGTTACTTTGTAAATTGTTTCTTTGATGATAAGCAATTTAATGGAATGCTTAGTTCTTGAATGTTAAATGCAAAGACAAAACCTAAATGTGGTTGTTAACAACTAAAGGTATTCATTCTGTCTTTTGTGGATTCCCTTTTGCATTGAAGGTATATATTGCTTTTGAGTTTGAAGAATGTCTTTTAACTTGGATTTTTTCCACCGATCCTAACTAGTTCAATCAATTTACTGAGTTTATAATTGCTTGGTTTGTTGATTTAATGCTATGATTATAAACATGATAAAAAATAACCAAATACAAGAAAGGTGGAAAAGGTTGTGAGACGAGGTCCTTGAAAAAAGAATTCATATGGTAACTGCACCAACTTTGTAGTTTTGACCATAAGTGTTGATAATTAAGACTTCATTGTTCATTTTGGTGTAATCGTAGGCTTTTTTAACAATATAAAGTTAGAAAATGCTTTATTAACCTGTTTTAGATTGTTGGTGATAAACTTTTTTTTTTTAAACGGAGGAACCAGCTGCTATCCTTTGGATGCGCACTGGGTAAACCTCCAGATTGACACAATAGCCTGCAAATCATGCCAACTGGGTACTCCACATAAGCAAGCGATGTACGATAAACTTGATCGAGAAAGCGTAAGTAGAGGGATTCAAACACAGGTCCTTTTGGCCCCATGCCCCCCACTCCACTAACTCGACCACCCCCTAGGGGGCTGTTGGTGATAACCTATTGAATACTTGTAGCAAATCAAGCCTTCATATTTAAAGGGTAACATATTACATGGCATAATTAATTCTGTTGTTGTATGGAAATCTTGGGAGGAGTCTAGCTGTATGTCATTGGAAGTTGAACTCCTTAAATTGTTTTTTTCTTGTAAGATCTTTTTAGTTGACATATCATAGATCACTTCTTTTTGGTTGTTTCTGCTATGTGTTGATTGTTTTCTTTTGTTATTTTATTTTAAGGTCGTTTCATGTGCTTTAATTTCTTAGTCCAAGGATATGCCAAAATTCAATTTTTGATAACTAGGGGAAAATGTTATCATGAAACTTTATGGAATTTTTACAATTTTATTCTCCACTTCAAATGACTAGCTATTTATGTTGAAATTCACACAGAGATGTATGGCACAAATGCTTCTCCTTGCTGGTCCAGGGGTTTTGATCTCTACATTTTGTCTTGGTTCTGCTTTGAAGGTATATAGCTCGGTTAGAACTTGCGATAATATTTTATGGTACTCTTGCAATGAATGCAAATTTTATTTTGCAGCTCACTTTTCCATATGATTGGGGCTGGAAAACATCATTGTTGCTTGGGGGACTTCTGAGTGCTACTGATCCTGTGGCTGTTGTTGCTTTATTGAAAGAACTTGGTGCAAGTAAAAAATTGAGCACAATAATTGAAGGAGAATCTCTAATGAATGACGGGTATTTCATTTTTTTTATCCACCTTTGTTTCCCAGTGTCACGTAGTGCATCATAATTGACAAATTTGAGTTGGTTATATAAGCAATCTAAGAATATATCTTTTTTCTTCTTGATTATTTATGTTTTTTACGCATTTTAATTTCTAACTTTTTTTAATGTACTTAATGTTGATATCTAGCACGGCAATTGTGGTCTTTCAACTATTCTATCGTATGGTACTTGGGGAGAGCACTAGTGGGGTTGCCATTTTCAGATTTTTGATACAAGAATCCCTTGGAGCGTAGGTATCAATTCCTTAGAGTTAGAAATTCTAGAAGGAATAATTTGATTTAAGTTTCTCTTATTGTTTCAGTATAGGCATTGGTCTTGCGTTTGGAATTGCTTCTGTCTTATGGCTTGGGGTGATTTTCAATGATACTGTGATAGAAATTTCTCTAACACTTGCTACGAGCTATATAACGTACTTCACTGTAAGTTCCTTGTTAGGTTCTTTAGAATTATTTGCATCATATGTCTTATTGATGAACTGAAGGCAATCATCTTCTAGCAAACCATCTTCATACTTTAAAAGTCAGTACAAATTTGGTGCAAGGGTAGTGCTTGTCTCAGGGTATTTTCTTCTGGAATTTATGTGATTGACGTGTTCTCTCATTTCTTTTGTTCCCTTGATGATCTTCCTCAAGGTATCTCTTTGATTTTAGGAGCTCTTTAACTATCAGGAAAAGAAGTCACTAACTAATCCTTGTTGCCATTCAACTATCTGGAAATGATGATTTTGTTGGTTTTGTTTGTTTTCTTTTAACTTTTAACTTTTAAATATCTGTAAAAGTTATATGATTTGCAATTTGTTGTGGAAGAAGCTTTTAGGTTATTCCTTAATTAATACACATCTCTAATATGTTTTAGCAACTATCTTTATTCATGCTTAAAAAAAAATCAAAATTCATTCCACTTTACTAACATCTATGTATTGCAACAACATAAAATTTTTTTCTCAAGTTTAAATCCTTTCGTAATACTCCTTTTATGTATGGAAACTAACTAGCAATACTTTTGTGATAGGCGCAAGAGGGAGCTGATGTTTCTGGAATTTTGGCAGTAATGACCTTAGGAATGTATGTGGATGTCGTTTAATGGTTTCTTGTATATCTAGATAAGTGCAACCCTAAGATTTCATTTTTACAGGTTTTATGCTACATTTGCTAGGACTGCTTTTAAGGGTGGTGGTCAACAAAGCTTGCATCATTTTTGGTATGTTGAACTCGTTATCTTTTCAATCTAAGTAGTTTATATGCTCAGTGAAGCATATATAAAAGCTGTTAGGAAGTTTTTCATTAAATTGTTAAATGTGTTGGAAGAGAAATAACTAAAAAAAGTGAAGAGTAGAACGACAAATAACATGTCAAATAGCAAAATGTAAAGTAGTTTACTAGAGATTCGTATGATGCTATCCTAAATCTTATCAAGTTGTTTTGTGTTTTGCATAGAATGGTTTTGCAAATGGTATTATGTACTCTAGTCTTTATGCATCAGGAAGCCTTGAAATCTGTATTGTGAAATGAATTCCCCTAGTTGATTTTGGCATGGAAGTTTTTTTTCCCATACTGATCAAGGAGAAGTTCCATTTGCAAGTTCAAAGTTGATACACTCTAGCTATTTTGAGGTGGGCAAATGCACTTTCGAAAATCAAAGTTTTTATAAGTAGGAACCAAATTGAATGTCTTAATTGTAAAAGGTTGTAAACTTTAGAGGTTTAATATATTCATTAAGACTTAACTTTATGATCAAGCTTTTGATCCAATAGCTTTTGACATGCTATTGGGAATTGTCTATTAATTTATAAGATTTTTAAGTGTAAATTAAATCAAGGAACCTTATTATGTGATTTTTTAAAAAAAAGCTAGAATTGTTTCTAGATAATTGGCAGAGCAAAACTTTCCTTGAATGCATTGCTATTCTATTATATAGAGGCCATTAATTAGTCATTATGCATACCTTTTTTCTATTTTACATGGTATTAAAGTTAAAGAAACCATAGAGGAAAAAATTCACATAAGAGAGGGTTGTTATGATGTGGTAATGATCATACCATTGTTTATGGGTTGTAAACTGATACGAGCTAAACTTTCACCTAGCAAGTGCACTAGAATTATAATATAGTAGCATAGATATCGTTCCCACGAGAATTGATCACTAATACTTAAAATCACACTTTTAACTACTATTCAAGTTGTCGATTATGCAGTTATTGACTAAAAATTAATGCAATATTACTTAAAGAAACAATTAATTCACTAAAAGCGTACCAAAGATTAGCTTTCCCCCACCCCCTCTACCATGAAAAGCTCTAAACATTCTTTGTTTACATGAATTTGTGTAGTTTCCTCTAGTAAAGTCAGCCATATTTCAGGTTTTAACTGTCTAGACCAATTTTTGACATCAAACACCCAGTTTTTTAGGTCATGTAATCAATTAAAAACTATCTAGATGTATTATTATGATGCACCCCATATTTCTGAAGTAGGATTGAAAATTGTTTATTTGTGAAATGAGTCCCTTTATCACTAATTATTGTTTTAGGTGTGCCAAATCTAGTGAAAATGTGTTTTCGTACAAGTTGTCACACAACTTTAACATCATTAGTGCGTGTAGGTATAGCCTCAACCCACTTAGAAACATAATCAACCGCTATTAAAATGTACAAATTACCAAGTGAAGGAGGAAATGGTCCCATAAAATCAATTCCCAATACATAAAAAATTTCACAAATTAAAACGTTGGCGAAGCATCTCATCTCTTTTAGAAATATTCTTGGTATGTTGACAACTATAATAAGAGGAGACAAATGCATAACCATCTTTAAAGAGAGTAGGCCCAAAAAAACTGATTGTAGCACTTTGGCTGTTATTTGATTTGCTCCATCATGGCCTTCAACTTCTCGTGAATGACAATGTTCCAAAATGCTTTGAAACCCTTCTTCAGGGATGCACCTTCTCATCATTCCATCTGCACACCATTTAAATAGATATGGTTCCTCCCAAAAATAATACTTGACATTCGTAAAGAACTTCTTTCTTTATTGGTAAGTGAGGTGTCATGGACTTAGATTACCTGCCAGATAATTAGCAAAATCTACGAACCATGATAATTATTAATTGTTGAAATTGAACAAGGAATTGACATAGAGAAAATTGTTTCATCAGGAAACTCCTCTTATTTCTGTCTCCTCCACACCTCTTTTCAATCCTTGAGAGATGATCAATTACTCGGTTTTCACTTCCCTTCCTTTCTCTTATTTCAAGATCAAATTCTTGTAAGAGAAGAATCTATCGCAATAATATGAGTTTGACATCTTTCTTTGCAAAAAGATATTTCAAAGCAAAAGGTCAGTCAAAGCAATAACCTTAGACCCAATTAAATATGTTCGATTCTTGTCAAAAGCAAACACAACTGCTAGTAGCTCTTTTTCAGTTACAGTTGTAGCATATTTAATTTAGGCCTTCATTAAGTGTGCGACTAGCATAATATCATAATATACTGGCTTAAAAATTTTATCTTCTTGTTGCCTCCGTGCTGCCCCTACAACATAATTGCTAACATCACACATTAATTCAAAAGGCTTTGACCAATTTGGTGACACCATAATAGGGGCAGACACTAAAAATTCTTTCAACACCTTAAAAGCGTGTAAACACTCATTAGAAAAATTGAACTTACTATCTTTTATCAAAAGATTTGAAAGTGGTGTTGCAATTTTTGAAAAATCTTTTTTGAATCATCTATAAAAACCTGTATGTCCCAGAAAACTCCCGACTCCCTTAACAGATGTAGGTGTGGTAATTTTTCAATCAATTCAACTTTAGCCTTATCAAGTTCAATACCTTTAGAAGAAATCTTTCACCATAAAGTGACATTTTTTCCCAATTAAGCACTAGGTTAGTCTCTTCACAACATTGCAAAACCAACTTCAAATTATGCAAACAATTATCAAAAGATTGACGAGACAGTGTAAAATCATCCATAAAAATTTCCAGAAACTTTTCAGTCATGTCATGAAAAATAGTAGTCATGCAACGTTGAAAAGTGACAGGTGCATTACAAAGATCAAAAAGCATACGCATGTAGGCAAAAGTACCATAAGGGCATGTAAATGTGGTTTTTTTCTTGATCTTTAGGTGCAATAGGAATTTGATTATAACCCGAATATCCATCTAGGAAATAGTAATATTCAAAGCCAACAATTCTCTCCAACATTTGATCTACAAATGGCCTTTCCTCGTGGCATCATTAAGCTTCCTATAATCTATGCACACACGTCGTCCAATCACGGTTCTTGTAGAAATTAACTCGTTATTTTCATTAGTTACTACAGTCATACCCCTTTTCTTAGGAACAACATGCACATGACTAGTCCACTCATTGTTAGAAATAGGAAAGATCATACGTGCATCGAGTAGCTTCACAACTTCTTTCTTTACCACTTTTTGCATCTTAGGATTTAGCCTCGTTTGGGGTTGGATTATTGGCTTGCAATTGTCCTCCATCAATATTCTTGCAAATCGAAGGACTTATCCCTTTTATTTCTTCAAGAGTCCATCCTAAGGCACTTTTGTGGTTTCTGAGGACATTCGGTAGCTTCTCCTGTTGTTCACCTGCTAAAAAAGCATAAACAATTACCGGTTTAGAATTATGTTCAAGAAAAGCATATTTGAGATGTGAAGGGAGAGTTTTAAGTTCAAATTTAGGAGATTCTTCAATAGGTTTTAGCTGCTCTTCTTCTTCCTTTGTCATTACAGAACTTCAGTTTCCTCAATCCTTGAATCCTCCTTGTCAAAAATCAATCTCTGCTCATCTAACTCTTCTTGTATCATCAATCCATTATCGCTTTTTGGCTTGTCTTCCAAAAAATATCTCAAAGAATCATCATCAAACAGTTAAATTCTTTCATCAATTCATCAATTGTATCTATTTGAAAGAAAGTGGACGTATAATAAGCAGAAGGAAATTTCATTATTTTGTGCATATTAAATTGTTTCATCATTTACACGCAAACTAAGTTGATCTTTTTGAATATCAATTAAAGCACGTCCTGTGGTCAAGACTGGTCTCCCTAAAATTAAAGGAACTTTACAATTCTCTTGCATATCAAGCACACCAAAAAATCCACGGGAAAAATAAAATTGCAACTTTTACAAGTACATCCTCAATTACACCTTTAGGCTTTTTTAATGAATTATCAGCTAATTGTATAGTGACGTGTATTTTTAAGTTCATCCAAGTCTAATCTATCATAAATGGAAAGAGGCATCAAGTTAATACTTGCTCCCAAATCACAAACATCTTTTAAAATATGCATCACTAATAGAGATGAGAATAGTATAACTCCCTGGATCTTCCATCTTTTGTGGCATGTCATGTTGCAAGAGCATGGATGTCTCCTCAGTTAGCTTGACAGTTGACAATTCCTTTAGCTTCTTCTTATTTGACAAAAGATCTTTCAAACTTGGCATAAGAAGGCATTTGAGTATTGCTTCAACCAAAGGAATGTTAATGTGCAATTGGTTAATTAAATCAATAAAATTTTCAAACTTTTTATCCAATTGTTGCTGTTGTAATCTTTGAGGATAGGGAAACTTACCTCCATGTTGCGGATCATAGACGGAATCTTAAGTCTCCTTTCCTTTCCTTTCTTTGCTAGTTTCTCCCACCTTTTCTTTTCCTTTGTCTTTCACTTCCTCCCCCTTTTGTTTCCTTTGATAATGATTTTTAAAAGGCTTAACTTTAGATTGTTCAACGGTAGGTGTTGGATCAACATTCACAGAGGTAGGAGTATTTTTGACTTCACTATGTATGGGTTTTCTGTTACTTCTCTCATCACTCATCTCAATGGCATGAAGTTGCTCTCTAGGATTTTTCTTAGTGTTACTACAGAGAGTTCCTAGATTCCTACCAGATACTTGGTTTTCTAGTTGTCCCATTTGAGTTTCTAAGTTTAGGATGGAAGCTTCTTGACTTGTAAGGCAGACTTTGTCTCAGTCATGAAAGTTTGAGTGTTTTGCATAAATCCTCTTAATTCAATAAGGAAGTTGTGGTTAGGCTAAGTGTTTTGAGGGCTTCTTCAAAATCTAATTTCTTTTCCAGTTGTTGAAAACTAGAAGGAGGTTGATGGATGGTTTGTGGGGGAGGTCTATTGTTGTTGTAGCTCGAAGAAAAATTTGGATGCTTCTTCCAATTGGGTTTGTAAGAGTTACTATAAGGATTATTTTTCCTAAAATTTCCAGCAACAAAGTTAGCACTTTCAATAGATTGAACATTGTTAAAGTGATTACCTGATTGACACTAGTGATTCGGGTGCCCTTCCCCACAAAAATCGCATTTGGGCCTCCTTAAGTCCTCGATTTTCTTAGCCAAAGCATCCAACTTTGCAATAACTGCTATAGAATCATCAATTTGGTGGAGTCCTCTCTTTGTTAGCCTTTTAGTAGGCCAATTATAGGCATTGGATGTCATCTCCTCCAGTAAGTACCATGCAGATTCAGAAGTTCTGCTCATAAAAGATCCACCAGAGGCTGCATCAACATGACTCCTTGTATTTGCATTTAGCCCATTATAGAAAGTTTGAACTTGAAGCCAATCTGGAAGACCGTGATGTGGACATCTTCTGAGCAATTCTTTAAATCTCTCCCACGCCTCATACATTGGTTCTCCATCAAATTGCACAAATATGGTGATATCATTATGCATTTTGCCAGTCTTTGAAGGAGGAAAATATTTGCCCAAGAATTTTTGTACCTTGTCTTCCCATGTGGTGATGGATCCTACTGGCAGTGAAATTAACCAACTCTTAGCTTTATCTTTTAGAGAAAATGGGAACAACCGAAGTCTTATGACATCATCACTAACTCCATTATGCTTGAATGTGTCACATATTTTCAAAAAATTAGCTATATGCAAGTTTGGATCCTCGCCTGCTCTACCAACAAATTGTACTACATGTTGAATCATTTTAATAATGGTAGGTTTTATTTCAAAATTATTGGCTTGAATTGTAGGCTTGCAAATGCTAGAACTTGCTCCATCAATTGTAGGTGTTGCATAGTCCCTCAATGCACGCTTTTTTTCTTGAATATTACCCTCATATTAAGGACCTTGATTACCCTACTGACGTTCAGCCAAGACCTCTTGATTGATAATTTCCCTTTGTGGTCTCCTTAAAATTATGAATGTACGCTCAATTTCTGGATCTAATGGATGAACCTCGCCCTCTCCTGATTGGGTCATAAATTTTTACCAACTTGCTGTAAAAATAGAAAATATAATTAAATAAAGAAAAAATATGCTTGAATTAGTAAGTGCGCTTATAAGATTGTGTATACAATCTCTGGAAACGGTGCCAAAAACTTGATACAAGCTAAACTTTCACCTAGCAAGTGCACTAGAATTATAGTATAGCAATATAGATATTGTTCCCATAAAGATTGATCACTAATACTCAAAATCACACCTTTAACTACTATTCAAGCTGCCGATTATGAAGTTATTGACTAAAAATTAATGCAATAGTACTTAAAGAAACAATTATTTCACTAAAAGCATACCAAAGTTCAGCTTTCCCTCACCCCCTCTACCATGAAAAGCTCTAAACATACTTTCTTTACATGAATTTGTGTAGTTTTCTCCGATAAAGTCAGTCATAGTTCAGGTTCTAACTAACTATCTAGACCAATTTTTGACATCAAACACCCAGTTTTTTTAGGTCACGTAATCAATCAAAAACTATCTAGAAGCATTAAAAATCAATGAGAATCATGTAATATCATCACCAAAATTATCCAACAATCGAATATTTCAGGTTGTCTTAGTAATTCTAAGTATGCTTTATCATGATCTAGTAATCAATTCACTTAAGAATTCCATGCTCAATTAAAGGTCCATGTTTCAAGTTGCTTTAATGAACAACATGCATAAAAATCAAAGAAGCATTGGAAACGAAATAAACCATAAATTTGTGTATTGAAAGAGAACACTTAAACAATCAAATCATGGCAGAATGAGGTTCGGTTTAGCCTCCCTTTGGCACTAAAAAGAAATTAAGCTAACATGTTTGTAAACAAAAACACAATTGGTAATAAATTTAGACGAAACATGATGGAAATAATATAATGAAAAACCCTGACACTAGGATAATTGCCTCCTCCCAGCCTCCTCTCTTGAGTGTAAGTTGTGCAGATTATGTCGATTATTCTCTCTAATATGTGGAAGCTCCTTTTTATGCTGCAAAATTCGTAGCTCCCTTGCTCTATCCTGATTAGGAAGTTTTTTCTTAATTTAGAAGACTTTTGTATGCCTATTTTGGAATCCTTTTGCATATAGAATTAGTATCTAACCTTATCTCTTCAATCCTTCCTATTTTAGCTCCAAAATTCTTAAATTTCAGCAAGACTTCTGCAAAATAAAATAGAACTAATCAAGCAATGAATTGGAAGTCTAAGTTAACAAAATAGGGCACAAATTCATGCTAGAATAGAGAAAACATTCTAAATATTATTGCAGAATTTTTAGGCATCATAAACAATACCATTTGTTACTGCTCATGAGTGCTAAACAATACCATATGGTTCTCTTCACCTGTTATACATGGAATGAACAGTATTTCCATGGTACTATTAGTAGTTTTCATTACATATTGAAGTTTTTTTATATTGTTTTAGAATATTCAAAACCTTAATTTACTAGAGTTAGAAGTAATTATAGAATCTCCAATAAAAGGGCTTATTATGGAATAGACATAATATGTGCATCATTCCTCTCTTTAGATAAGGCTTTATATACTATGTAATAATTACGATGTTGGACAAATATAAGAAATATTACCTAGTAGCTAAACTCACAAAATTCAGGAAATATGTCTGATATTAGACTGATGGATTATCAAGTTTCAGGTTTGGATGCTGAAATTTCATATTTTAGTTTGGAATACTGAAATTTCAGATGTGGTAGCTGGGTTTTTAGGGTTTAATTGCTGGAAATTGAGGCTAGAATTTCAGGGTTTGATATGACTGGAATTTGGTTTTTGGTTGCTAGAACCTTAGGTTAGAATTATTGGAATGTAGTGAAGAACATAGGCAATGGAGGCTAGAAAATTAGGAGTCACTCCTAGGGTCGAAGAATCACTCTTAGAAGAAAGCATCACACCTTCTAATTGAAATCTCAAATTTGTAGAAAAATTCAGGATAGCTTGTTCATAAAGGGTTGAGTAGGCATATTTAGTTCTTCGAATTCTTGTAAGTGATTCTAAGCTAAACTTGTCTTCTCAAATTGATCTCCCTTTATCTCTTAGTAAAGGTATTAGATCTTGTACACGACATCCTCTCTCTAACTTTCTGTCCTACAAAAATATTTCACCCATGTATTATACCTTTATTTCACAAGCATCTAGTATTCCTATTCAACAGTATTTAGGAGGATCTAAAAGTTCCGGAGTGGAAAGAAGCTATTTTTAAAGAGATGAAAGCCCTGGAAAAGAATGCAACTTAGGAAGAAGTCAATATATCGAATGAAAAAAGGTTGCTGGATGTAAAAAACTCAAATTCAATTCTGATGGATCCTTAGAGAGGTACAAGGCTCGGCTAGTTGCTAAAGGCTTTACCCAGACATATGGCATATATTATTATGACACTTTTTCACCAGTGACAAAATTAAACTCGATTCGAGTTCTCCTTTCGATTGCTGTTAATCTTAACTGGCCTATAAATCTGTTAGATGTAAAGAATGCTTTCTTAAATCGAGATCTAGATGAAGTATATATGGAGCCTCCCCTTGGATTCTCTGAAAATTTTTGAACCAAGGTATGCAAAGTAAAAAAAAACCTTGTATGGTCTTAAATAGTCTCCCAGAGCTTGGTTTGAAAGATTCACAAAGTTTTTTAAGGGTCAAGGTTATTGTTAAGGACAATCTGACCATCCTTTGTTCACTAAGAGATCCATCAAAGACAAAATTTCAGTTATGAGTGTCTATGTGGATGATATAATTTTAAATGGAGATGATATAGAAGAAATGAGGAAACTTAAGCTAAGACTAGCCAAGGAGTTCGAAATTAAGGACTTAGGTCACTTAAGATATTTTCTTGAAATGGAAGTAGCAAGATCAAAAAGGGGAATTGTGGTTTTATAATGGAATTATATTTTTAGATCTCTTAAAGGAGACTAACATGAGTGGATGCAAGCCTTCAAACACTCCAGTGGAGTCTAATGCAAACTTGGAGATGTTAAAGATGGAATCCCAGTAGATACAGGAAGGCACCAGAGATTGGTAGGGCGACTGATCTAATTGTCTCAATATTTAAAGGGCACTCTTGAAAAGGGCCTTTTAAAAAAAAAGAAATGAAAGTAGAGGAGTGGAGGTCTATACTGATGCATACTGGCAGGATCAACTACTGACATAAGATAGAAGTTTGGATATTGTACATTTCTTTGGGGCAACTTAGTCACATGGAGATGTAAGAAACAAAGTGTAGTTGCTAGAAGCAGAATTTAGATCAACGACTCAAGGTGTATGTGAAGTTCTATGGCTACAAAGACATAAGACATAAGACAAGTTGCAGACATAAGACAACCATTCGAACTTCAAGTTAGCAAGTTGGACATGATAGAGAGTTTTGCACCAACTTTAGGGAGAGTGTTGCTAAATTAGGAAAACTGATATCTAGTAGATAATGATCTCAATAAAACAGGAAAATCTTATCCTAGATTCAGAATAAGATATGTTGCAGATTAGTAGAAATAAGTAGTTAGAATATTGATTATATACTGTTTGTATTTTAGTTAGGATATTGATTATATATTGGCTATATTTTTCTTATTTCAGATGTATCAGTCAAAGAATAAAATCACATAACTTGAGTTCTGGTTTTCCTAGTTAGTTTTGTCAACACGAAATATAAGTAGTAGTGAGAGCCTAGACTCCGCACATCATATAAGTTATAATTCTACAATTTTTCTTCTTCATGGCTTTTAATCTAAAGTGCATGCTCGATAGGTTAATCTTGATTAATTATTCACTTTCATTTTTTTCTCTCTATTTTGTAGGGAAATGGTCGCATATATAGCAAATACATTAATTTTCATATTGAGGTAAGAGATTCTTATATTAAATATATTGTGATTAGTGGATTATCAATAATCATGTTATCGCAAAAACGGAGCAATTAAAATATTTATAAATATGTTATAGTAAAAGTAAAGTTTGAACAGGTTCCTACTTTTCACCCTCTGTTGAATCTTTCTGGGGTTTATGTTGAAACTCAAAGTCTGTTTTCTTTTTGCTTACTCATTGATAATGGTATGCTTATCCAAAGATTAGTTTGACTTGAACAAATTGCCAAAATGACTTAATACTTTCTTGGAAAAACTAATTGATTATTTGACATTGACATAGTTTTGTGGAGTCTTTTTAGGCTCCAACATGTTCAATTCCTATTTTTATATAACATATTGAAATCCATTCTCTCTAGAATTTGAGCCATCTGGAAGTTAAAAATATGTTCAAAGATGGTAGGGTTTTGTAGGGATTTAATTGATTGAGTTCTTTTTGTGAAACTTTATGTATTGGACCTCCTTCTTCCCATAATTCTAATACTATGTGAAAGATGGTTTGCTAGATTTATTATATTTCCTTGAACTTCATTACCTTACAAAGTAGGATAGTTCCTTTTTTTGTTATATGCTCTCGATCAGTATGATCAGAGAAACAAATCAGGGTTTTTTAGGAAAGAGCCAATAGCTCTGATACCATGTAGATTAATAGTAGAGAAGAATACTTTCATTCTCATTCATCAGTAGGTTACAGCCATAGTATATATATACAATTACTAAATATACAGCAGATTCCCTAAGATACATGGAAATTTGTATCTTATTATAATCCCTAAAAATAGGGATTTATATAAATCCTATACAATCTTCTAGATATTGCTACATAATCCGACATGTACTATTGCACCCGATTGAGAGGTTTGTCTCTTATGATGCTCTATTTTCTCAATATATAGCTTTTATTGCTAATCTGGACAGAATTGACATTCCCAATAATATCCAAGAAGCTCTTAAAGTTCCAGAATGGAGAGAAGCTTTTCGTTTTTGAAGAAATAAGAGCACTTGAAAAAAATGAAATGTGGGAAGAAGTTGATTTGCCAAAGGGGAAGAAACCCGTGGGTTGTAGGTGAATATTCATAGTCAAATATAGGGTTATGGCTCCATTGAGAGGTATAAAGCGAGATTGGTAGCAAAGGGCTATACTCAGACCTATGGAATGGACTACACTATCAGACTACTGCTATCTGTTACTGCTAACTTCGATTGGCCCCTTCAAAAACTTGACATTAAAAATGCCTTCTTGAATGGCAAATTGAAGGAAGAAATATATATGAAACTTCCTCCAGGGTTTGATAATCGAGGAGGAGGAAATAGAGTATGTAGACTAAGAAAATCCCTATATGGGCTGCAACAATCACCACAAGCTTGGTTTGAAAGATTTGCCAAAGTCCTAAAAACAGAAAGATACACACAAGCTCAGTTTGATCATACAATGTTCTTCAGAATTAGAGAAGGTAAGAAGACGATTTTGATTGTGTATGTAGATGATATTGTTGTAACTGGTGATGTAGAGGAAATTACAAGACTCAAGTCAGCCTTGAGGAAAGAGTTTAAAGTTAAAGACCTAGGAGAAATGAAGTATTTCCTAGGCATGGAAGTAGCTAGATCAAAGAAAGGGATTTACATCTCACAAAAGAAGTACATTCTTGATCTCTTGAAGGAAACAGGAATGTTAGGATGTAAACCCAACACCACTCCTATTGAAAGTACAAAGTTTGAAGATGAAAAGGATAAATTGGTTAACCGTGAAGAATACCAGACACTAGTGGGAAGGTTCATTTATTTGTCTCATACTAGACCAAATATTGCTTTCGTCGTGAGTGTTGTAAGTCGCTACATGCATGCACCAAAGAGTAAGCATTTTGAGGTGGTCTATAAGATCTTACAGTATCTAAAGGGTACTCTTGGGAAAGGATTATCATTCAAAAAGGGAGATCAAAGAACAATTGAAATATATATTGATTCAGATTGGGCAAGTTCAGAAGAGGATAGACGATCAACCACTAGATATTGCACTTTCATGTGGGGAAATCTAGTAACGTGGCAAAGTAAGAAGCAAAAGGTGGTAGCCAAGAGTAGTGCAGAAGTTGAACTTAGAGCAATTGCAAAAGGAATTTGTGAAAGTCTTTGGTTGAAAAGAGTGCTAACAGAATTGGAAATCATTTTTGAGTCACCTATAAAGCATTATTGTGATAACAAGGCAGCCCTAAGCATGGCACACACTCCAATCCACCATGAGAGAACAAAACATGTTAAAGTTGATCGACATCTCATCAAGGAAAAGATAGAAGATGGAACAATATGCCTAACTTATGTACCAACGAAGAAGTAGACAGCAAATGTATTTACCAAAGGACTTCAAAGACAAGTATTTGACGAATGTATTAGCAAGTTAGACATGATTGATATCTATGATCCAACTTGCGGGGAAGTGTAGTCAAGATATGGTATTATCACATAATATTGTGATAATATGATGGTAATCAAATTATATTGATTAGATAACATTATCTTAGGATTATTTCCTTTATTTGTATAGATTCTCTATCCTATTCGGTATCCCCTATTCATGTATATATGTACTGCATTCTCTAAGAAATACGATATAGAGCAAAACAGCTCTTATTCACACATATTCTTCACATATCAGCAAAAGATCATCCACAAATCAAAGTTAAGAGATCTTTAACTTCCCACATCAGTGATGGTACTTGAAGTTAGGATTTCTTGTTGTATTCTGTTTGGAATATGAAATCTAGAAAATTCGGCAGTGTGGGGTTTTGAGGGTAAAGTGGGGAATGAGAGGGAGAGATGAGTCATGTGAGTGT
>JAOTIZ010000001.1:20195981-20227550 GCA_027123425.1 Erythroxylum panamense | reverse complement strand
GTCCCAACTTGCTCCTACGGGAATACACTTTAATGGGCTGAGTTAATATGGGCTGAGGAGAGGGTGGAATGTTAACATTATGTTTTGGAATTATCAAGTGACATGGAACTAAGTCCTATCTTTAATATTGTGGACTTAACTGTTTATCATGGACAAGATGAGCAATCCCCTATTGTAGCTATAAGACTTTCAGCCACTCCTTATCTTAAAGAGGAAATAGAGGATGTTCTTTATGAACAAATTGTAGCCACAAAACATGGAGGATATCGACAGTTTCTTGTCAAGTAGAAAGGAAGACCAACATTATAGTTTCTATTAATCGACTATATTATATATTTGCAACTATTGGTTATTTATTCTAACATTTGTTTCAAGTGGTAAATAGGTCAACTAAGTAGTCCTTGTTGATAAATAAGTTCAATATGTGTCCTCATTTATAGTTAGATTCAGATGTTCCTCTTTAATAAATAGCTTTTAGTATGTGTCCCTTCTTATAGTTTTTCATTTATATTTGAACTAATTAATTAATCTTCTTGTTTAATTTGTAAAACTTACCAATTAGATGACCTACTAGAATGGTTAAAATCCCTTGCTATTCCCATTAATAAAAAGTTCACTAGATTGTGAAAGGTTGAAAGCAATTGTTATGTTGCAGTCGAATGAAACCTTTATTTGAAGCTGTATATTTCAACAAGCCACTATCATTTATTTTCACGGCTTTTAAATCTTTTAACATTTAAGATCTTGTTTTTGAACGTGACATTTGACCATAGTTTCCAAAGTATGCTCTTACCCTATACCTGCCTTTCTATTCATTTGAAAATGAGCTGCATTTGTACCTTTGCATCGGACTAGGTTATTCATGTAAGCGCTCAAGTGAATAAAGTTGGGAGAATAGTGTTGAATAATTTGAAGCATTATATTTGGCTGGTCCTATTTTCTTACATTTCAATTAGGACAAATATTGTTTATCTTTGAGCGTAATGCCGACATTTCTTATTGTTATATTTCCTTTGCAGCGGTGTTGTCATAGCCGAAAGTGTTTTAAGCAGCAATAATATTTTTCATAATAAAGGTACTAGTTGTTTTCGGGTTTCTTATTGTTTTAATGTGTAGATGCATGGATCAAGATTATTATACATATTGACTTTTGTATGTAATGCTTGTTTTATGGACTTACTAATTGAAATAAAGTTCTTGAAATGAAAGTTTAGAGGAAAGGTATTGTCGTCTTCATATATTTTACAAGTTCTTATCATAAAAGGATTTATGATCTTTGTATGTATTGCTTATTTCATGGACTAACAACAGAGATATATGATGCATTTACATGTTAAGATAGCACTGATTGAAATAATTTTCTTGAACTGAAAGTTTAGAGGAAAAGTAATACTGTCTTCATATCTTTTACAAGTTCTTATCATAAAAGGATTTAGGTCAGTTTTTTGTTTTGTTTTAACATGCTACTAATGAGAGAAGTTTAATTTGTTGTTTATATTTTACATAAGATATTCTTTGACAAGATTCTTTCGAAGTTGAAACAATAAGCTATACAAGAAGACAACTTATTTGTTAAGGTGAAAGTTTTGAATGGTCTAAGTTCCAATTACCATTTGTGTGTATATATATATATGTATACCTATATATAATATGGGTAAAAGACCCCAAACACTTGTCTAGTTGATCCAATTCCCCTAAAACCCATGTATTTCAAAATTCTCGTCAAAATTTTTTTATGCTTACTCAAAATTCCATCACTTCCCTCTCTTTTAAAGTTTTCCTCTAAAGATAATGGAGTATAAACATGGCAAGTTTTGCTCTCTATGGACAACTACGTCATAAGAGGATGATCAAGAATTAGAAAACCATAAATTAGGTAAGCATTAAATAGTTTAATTTTTAATTCATCATATTTATATATTATTACTTATACAAAAAATAATTTTTAATTTTTTTATAATATATTATTTATTTTAATATAATAAATTTAATATTTCATTAAATTTGTATTATAATATAATAATACTAATAAATAAGATTATTAATTCCTTATTTATAATTTATAAATAGTTAATAATTAATGTGAATATAAGATTGTAAAACTTATTATTTTATTGATTTATTATATTTATTTATATAAAAAATATTAAAATATTTAATATGTAGTATGTAATGTTAATTTTTTATAATTAATAATATATTATATTATCATGTTTAATAGGTAATGAATAATATATTGATAGTAAACTAATTCTTTATTTTTTTATTTAGTAATAATTAATATATGAGAGGAACAATTTCTTCTTGTTATTTAGAATATATTTTTATGAGTAATTAATAATTATTTATTTTTACTATTAATAAGTAAAATTATAAGAATTCATATTTTTTTATTTATTAATATTTATGTATGATTACTGATATTTAATAATATAATAATGTTTAATATATGATATATGAGGCCTTTATACCATTTCTCATACATCTCCATATTTCCAGTATTATCATATTGTGATGGCTTTGTCACAGGTTGTTTATTAACTGATCCAACATTGTAAATATTTACTTCATTTGCTTCCAATAATTTTATGTTGTCTTTTTGTGAATGATCATGAGAGGTATCATTCTGAACAAACTCAAACCTGAGATTCGAACCATCCAAGAACTCATCTTACTGATACTTTGCTCCCCCTAACGGTGGTAGTTATTATCGTATGAATTAACATCCATAGACACAAACATCTTTTTTCAAATTGGATCAAAACATTAGTGCCCCCTTTGATTTGTGGGATAACCTACAAATATGCATTTATTTGCTCTTGGATCTAGTTTTGAAAATTTGGAATCATGATTATGAACAAAGGTCAAGCCACCAAAAATTTTTAGGGGAATGCTTGTAACGAATCTAGTAGTTGGAAACTACTCAATAAATACCTGAATTAGTGTTTTGTAGTTAAAGATCCAAGTAGGTAATCTATTTATCAAGTGCTTCCTCCCAAAGATATTTAGGAACCTTGGTTTGAAGGCTCAAAGCCCTAACTATTTAAAGAAGGTGTTAGTTTTTTCTCCCTATCACCCCATTTTGTTGTGCTGCAGCTCCGACAAACTATTCCTTTCTTACCAAAAAATTTCCCAACATATTGTTAAAGAATTCTTTCCCATTATCACTTTGAAATATTTTATATTCTGAAATTGTGTTTGAATCATGTTATAAAAGTTTTTGAAGACTCTTTTAGCAATAGATTTTTCTTTTAAGAGAAAGACTGTTATGGTCCCTGGTAATGGATCTGGTTATGGGTCTAAAGGTGGGGGTTTTCGAACTTTCGGATGTAAAAATGACACGATTATTTCTTTTACGACCTATGGTTGCTATTTTCAGGCTCGTCAGAGAGAACCTGAGACCTCTTGAGTTCGAAGTACTCAAAGACTTGAGAAATTTTTCTACCTCCTTTTCCATTCATCGAAGGTCAAATAAATAGTTCTGAAGAAAACAACTTCCCCTACAACTTAGGGGTCCATAAACAACATGATAACTACACTGCATAAAACTAGGAACATGAACAACTGATTAACTGTCAAATAAATACATAAAAAACGAAAACTATAAGAAACCAATTATGCTACTGCTGCGCTGGCTTCTTCCTAAAGCAATTCTGCTACTGCTGCGCTGGCTTCTTCCTACTGCATAAGGCAATTCTGCTACTGTTGCGCTGGCTTCTTCCTAAGACCATGTGTGAACCTTTTATAAACGTTTATAACAAAGACCCAAGTGACTCTAGTATGATCAACAATAAAGGTAATAAACCAACGTTTCCTAGAAAATGTAGCAACTCTAGAAGGCCCCCAAACATCACTAAGGATGATGGTAAATGGTTTTGAAGTTTTGTAAGGTTGTGGTGGAAAAATGGCTTAATGATGTTTTGCTAATTCACAAGACTCACACTGAAACATTGAAGGATTTTTATTTATGAATAACCTTGGAAACATATGCTTTAAATAGTGAAAACTTCAGTGGCCTAGTCGATAGTGCCATAAACTTCATTATTACTAGAAACTGAAATAGAATTGAAATAAGTTTGTTGGTCTTCTCTTCCAAAGGTTCGTCCTTTGTGATAAACATAAAGGCCATTATTTTGTTTAACACTCCCAATCATCTTCCTGGAGGTTAAATCTTGAAATTCACAATTAGAAGACCAGAAAATTAGTCGACAATTATGATCAAGAGTAAGCTTACTCATGGATAAGAGGTTATATGATAGGTTAGGAACATGAAGGACATCTTTGAGTTTTAGGGAAGGAGAGACATTGTTCCTTTTCCAGCAACTGAAGCAATGGAACCATCAACAATTTTAATGTTTTGATTTCCTGTGTGACGAAAAAAAAGTGCAGAATACAAATCATGTGATTTGTGGCACTCGAATCTATTATCCAGGGGCCATTAGTGTTGGTATAGGCCAAAGACATAGGAAAAGTATTTCCTGAATGAGCTAGAGAACATGATGGATTAGGATTATTTTGAGATTTAAACATTTGGTGTAGATATTGTATTTGTTCCTTAGTGAAAGGAAGAGATTCTAAAGATGGTTGTTGCCCTGAATTATAATTGCTCACTTAGAATGCTCTTATTTCTCTTCTTGTCTTGGTGTCATTGCCTGGTTTCTTTACTAATTGACAAGTTGTAGGACAATTTAGGAACATGAAGAACATTGCGAAGTGTAAGATTAGGGGAAAGAACAATTCATCCTTTCCCAGCTACTACTGAGTAGAATCCTAACTATTGCTGAGTAGGAACCATTTGCTATTTTTTATTTTTTGATTTCCTATACAAGAATTGTAGAAAGAAAACAATTTAAAGAACTCAATCATATGATTTGTTGCCCCTTAAGTAATTATCCAAGAATAATCTAAATTTACACTGAAACAAGAGACAACTAGATAATTATCTTTCTGAATCAAAGAACAGGAAGGATTTGAACTAGAGAAATTTTGAGACTGAAGAATTTTACAAATTTGTTCTATGTGTTCCTTCAATCTCTGATTTGATGTTGACAATCATCACTTTTTTCCTCATCTCCTCTTCCGTCACTACTAAGAAAACCTCTTTGATAGAGAGTAGAGGTTTTCTTCCCAAAATTTGGCCTTTGACTTCATCCAATTCTTGATTCAATCATGCAAGAAAAACATAAATGCTATCATTTTCTTCCCTTTTTTTAATGTCAAACACTGTTATTCAGATAGTCCAATCATCTTTATAACATGTGGCAGGGTTACAATTTCATTACAAAACAAAGGAATGTCACGATCTCCTTGCTTGGCCTTCCACAACTTCGTTTTTTGTTTGAAAATTTGAGCATTTTCAATATCCAAAGACATCTCTCGAACCGCATCCTATACATCTTTTGTTGTAGGCAAAAACATAAGAGATTTTCTGATTGCAAGTTTTATGAAATTAATCAACCAAGTTGTGATCACAAATTTTTCACTGCCATGTTTTCCTCTGCCATCAACATCCAACTTTATTGTTTGCGACTCTAGGTAATTATGACCGTTCAACCTGTGATTTGTCAATTAAAAGGCCAAGTTCGAGCCAAGAAGATCATAGCTATGTTGTGCGTTTGCCTTCATAACATTGGGATTAGTCACACTCGAACTGTTGAAAACATCATAAGAGAATGAGGAGTTTCTCCACCAGTCGATCATCGCTATACGATAGTCCATTTAGGACTTATATGAATGAAGAAAACAAATATTGTGAAAGAGTCGTGGCTCTGTTACCATGAAGAAAGAGAGCAGTAATTTTCCTTCAATAGTACAAGGAACATGTAGGACAATACAGCCCTAGTCACCACCTTAAATAAAGGAAAATCTATTTATTCTCTAAGAAATAAAATCCCATTAATTCAGCCACTAATTTATAGAATATCAACTAATTATCTCCGGAGAATCAACTAATTATTTCTATAATATCAACAAAGACAATGCCATAATATGAAAGACAGTTAACCGAAGAACTGAGGGCTCTAATACCATATTATTTAGTAATGGTAGGACTTATATACAGGTCTAGTATATGTGACACAAAAAGGGGGGAAAAAACTATACAATCCCTAAGATTATGATGTTACAAATGTATTTCATTTTTTAAAATTTTCTAGATGTCATTGCCTTTCCTTATCTAGGAATGGATAACTTAAGTGATTGATCAATTGATATTCTCAATCTTTATAATTTTTTTCCAGTAATTGTAATAGTAATTATTGTTTTTTATATTAACATTTGATTATATGATCTCTTAATTTATAGCTAGGTATAAATGTATAAATAGAGAGCTTGTAAACATCATATGTGCAAGAAATTTCTGATTTGCCAACACAATTATAGGTAAAACATTCTGGCAACTTTTATTTTACATTGACACCGAGTTAAAGATGGCTATGAGTTGAGCATGAATTATTATCTTCTATGATTGCTCCTTTAGATACCTGATGGTTATCTTCATTTTGTTTCAGGAAATTCATGGGGCCATTTGATTCTTTTGTATGTATATGTGCAATTGTCGCGGTTTGTGGTTGTTGGAGTGTTATATCCATTTTTACGCAAGTTTGGTTATGGCTTGGATTGGAAGGAAGCTACTATTCTCACATGGTCAGGCTTGCGAGGGGCTGTTGCATTATCTCTGTCATTATCTGTTAAGGTAAATTTTGTCTTCTTTAAGTTATCTAGTATTTGATATCATAGATCTTTTTCTGTTTTCTTTGTTGACGTTCCTTGAATACATAACATTAAGAGGGATTGTGATGTAAAGAAGTTTTGTTTGGGTCACCAGTTTCCCACGAATGATTTACGGACAATAGTCATTAATCTAATTTTATTTTGTTTACATGCATAGCGTACTAGCGACAATTCTACATATCTCACCTCCGAGACAGGAACCCTGGTGAGTCATTGTAACCTTTATGCTAAGTTGGGTAGTATTTCATTACTTACTGAAGCATTTAGTTTTAGCATTTGCTTATTCTGGTAGATTATTGCATCATTTCATTTTAGCCACTTTGGTAGACTAACTAAAAATGTTTCTTTAAAGAAAACAGATACATGTTAGTTGACTCTTTCTTTTGGTCCCATTTGCAGTTTGTTTTCTTCACTGGTGGAATTGTATTTCTGACACTTATTGTGAACGGATCAACTACACAGTTTATTTTGCATTTTTTGCAAATGGATAGGATGTCACCTCCCAAGGTGGGCTTGATACATTGTCTAGAATGAATCATATGTGTCAATTGATGCCATAGACATTGTTGTAAGATTGATCATATGCCTTATTTATTCTATGGAATTGTTTAATGACATTTGGCAAACTTTTATATTACTATTTATTTTGCCCATTGCTTTTGTTAAATATGATTACAACTAGAGGAAATCTTTTCAGCTAGCAAATGCTTTGTTTGGAATACAATCGACTTTATATCTTAATAATCCTATATAGAATTATCTACTCACTACATAGCCTGCACAACATTTCCACTCTTTTTTGCAGAAACGTATATTGGACTTTACTAAGTATGAAATGTTGAACAAGGCATTAGAGGCTTTTGGTGATCTTGGAGATGATGAGGAACTTGGGCCTGTTGACTGGCCTACTGTTAAAAGATACATTGGAAGCTTAAATAATTTGGAAGGACATGTTCATCCTCATTGTGATTCTGAAATTGAGAGTAATTTGGACGTGACAAATCTAAAAGATATTCGCATACGCTTCTTAAATGGTCAGACTTTTCCCTTTCACTATTCTTTGGTATCGTTTATTTATTGTAAAAATATGTGATCAATTGCTTGAGGTGATCAAGGTTTGCAATTTCATAGAAAATAAAAATTACATAAAAATTTGCAATCAATGCTATTATAAATCAAATTCCATAAGTTCTGGAGGTGTCTGGTAGCATTAACAGGCAAAATTGGTTGATTTTACACTTTAGGACAGGCATTTACAAAAGAAATCTTTGTGATGGTATGGATGATCTTAGCAACTGCACTTCTCTAATATGAGTTTTCTCAGGTGTTGCAATTTTTACTTGTGTCTATTTTGTGAGGTGCTAATTCTTTTAGAAGGTTAGAGGAATAATAGATTAAAAGAAAAAAAATAGAACGATTTGATGTGTTATCATAAAACAAAGTTAATAGAGGAACTTTGTCCTAGATGTGGGTAACTTTGATAACATGCATGAATAGTTGGTTGGCTAGATTAATCTCATATATTGATGGCTCAACAATATTAGCTGTCATAATTGACATCTAATACATTAATACATCCATATCATAGGCTGATTTTGTGTGGCAATGTCACAGATTGATTTCATACCCCATTAAAGGTTGATTATGTCTTTTGTACAATTATAAGGATTTGAAGATCTTTCATAGAAAGTATGTACATTATAGTTTTAGCTATTTTAGGGGCTGAAATTTAGCTTGAGATTTTGATTTTGTTTTTGTTGATTTTATAAAAACAATCAGCTAATTATCTCTATAGATAATTAGTTGATTCTCTATAGATAGTTCGTTGATGTTCTTTTAATTAGTAAGCTAAATTAATGAGATTTTACTAATTGGAGAATAAATAGATTCTTCTTGATTTAAGTACGTGATTAGGGCTAAATTGTCCTATATATTCCTTGTACTATTCACAGAAAAATCAAGGAATAATTACTTTGTCCTCTTTCTTCATGGTATCAGAGCCACGACTCCTCTGCAATATTTTATTTTCTTTCTGCAATATTTTATTTTCTTTCTCATTCAAATCAATCCTAAATGGACTATCGCTTAGCCATGATTGGCCAGCAAAGAAACTCCTCATCATCCAATGATGATTTTAGCAGTTCAAGTGTGACTAACATAACTGTGATCTTCTTGGCTCAAACTTGCCTTTTCAATTGACGAATCTGATAGAACTCTCAATGATGAGAGATTTTTCCACTGAATATTATTATTAATGTAACTTGGGATCTGTCAAGTTACAAGTATTAAGTAGACAATCCGAGAGTGCTGCTCTCTCCTAGCCTTAGGCTCATAGAATTCTCCTAGCAAATCACCGATACCCTCTCTCCCAATCATTACATGCTTTATACCCTCTCTGTCCTCTCTTATAGTAACTAATTCACACCACACCATCTCTCTCCTGCCCTTTTCTAACGACTAACTCCCACCCGTAACCGAATGGAGTCACCCTTTACTGGGTTACCCCTTGCCTTGTCCTTCTAGAATATACCTGCGTAATTGGAGGCCTAACAGAATCACAAGTTGAATGGCTAGAATTACCTAGAATGGTCACAAACAATAAAGTTGGCCATTGACAGTAGAGGAAAACTTGGGTATTTGACTAGTGAGACAATAAGGCCGGCATTAGATGATCCAAATATGACAATATCGAGCTCCAAGAATTCTTTGATCATAGCTTGGTTGATTAATTCCATGGAAATTGCAATCGAAAAACGTCATATTCTTCAAAAAAATTGATCGAAAGAGAGTTGAAGTCTACACTGATGCAGATTGAGCAAGGTTTCTTGTTGTCAAAAGATCAACTTTTGGGTACTACACATTTTTATAGGGAAATCTAGTAAATGGGAAGATGAAAAAAACAAAGAGTGATATCCAAAAGTAGTGTAGAGGTAGAACATAGAGTAATGGCTCAAGGAATTTATGAAATAATTTGGTTTAAAAGAGTAATGGAAGAATTTAAGAAACCAGTGGAGCTCCTAATGCAGTTGTTTTGTGAAAACAAAGCAACTATTAATATTGTCAACAATCCAATTCAGCATGATCGAACGAAACATATGGAGATTGATAGACATTTTATAAAAGAAAAACTTGAAAGCGGACTCATTTGCATACCATTTGTACCTTCAATACAAGAAGTTGTTGATGTTTTCACAAAGAGGCTACTACGATAGAATTTTGAGTTCTTTGTAAGCAAGTTAGGCATGATTAATATCTATGCACCAATTTGAGGGGGACTATGGATATTATAGAAATAATTAGCTGATTGTATAGCTATAATTAGTTGATTCTCTAAAGATGATTTGTTGATATTCTATAAAATAGTGGCTGAATTAGTAGAATTTTATTTCTTAGAGAATAAATATATTCTTCTTAATTTAAGAAGGTTAGGAGGAGAGTTTTGATCTCATCATTTAATTGTTAAAACAAACTATAATATTATAGAGTTAGTGTCACTTGCAAATAAATAGTGTTTTGAGAGTTGGTATTGCTGTGCTATGTAATCTTATATGGAAGCATTACCAATGTCTCCAATTTTGGAATATTACTTATACCTTGTATTATTCTACCATTCAAATAAATGAGGTTAAATTTATTGACGTGCCCTAAATATTATAAAATATCTGGACAATTATTGTATCTTATGAATATAATATATACAAGATTCATCATCTTACTGCATCTGCAAATCCAATAATGCATTTATTGGATATTTGTTTTGACTCATTCAGTGTTATATAAAATGAAGACTAGGGGCTCAAAACAGAAATCCTTCACTTTTGTGTTCGTGGTGCAACATAAGTGGTCTCTTTTACTTTACAATTTCTTTTTCCTTTACCAGGTGTCCAAGCTGCTTATTGGGGGATGATCGATGAGGGAAGGATAATGCAAAGGACTGCAAATATTTTGATGCAGTCGGTTGATGAAGCAATTGATTTGGCCTCATATGAACCTTTACGTGATTGGAAGGGTTTAAAACATCATGTCCATTTTCCAAGTTTCTATAGGTTCCTCCAATCAAGCATCTGCCCTCAAAAACTAGTCACTTATTTCATTGTACAGAGGTTGGAATCTGCGTGCTATATTTGTGCAGCATTTCTACGTGCCCATGGAATTGCAAGAAGGCAACTACATGACTTTATAGGTAAGCTAATCTTTGCTCTTAATTTATAGCCTCGTCAACACAATGGAAAGCAGCTACTTTGTTTAGTTTTGCTCACATTTTTAAATGTTCTCATATTTCTTTTATTTCTTTCATTTTTGGTGCTATCATATTTTCCTTGCTAAATATATTTTTGGTCTCTTTTCCATCCTCTGATGTTAGTTGAACACCTTGGTTTTAGTTTTCCATGTTGCTTATATTATAAATATGATTTCTATTAGATATGACTTCTATTGTTCTGAATTTCTCTACATTCCCTGATTTTTTCCTCTTGTTTCAACTACTTTCAGCTTATTCTAGCCTTAGTTTGTTGAAGCCTATATTGCCTGAATATTCCTCTTTCCCTTTACATTAGATCCAGAATTATTTCCTTTCTATGGGGTAAATTACGTTTCTAATCTTCTACCTGGATGCAATAACTATTCAAAAAATTTGGTTTGCTAGAAGAATTGGTTCGTGTTGTCATACACAATATAAACTCATATATGATCAATTCATACTATAAGTTGAAATGTAATGCAATTTATGTTTGTTTCCATCAACGAGATTAGCTGCATTATTTCAAAGAATTAACTGTAATATTGTTCTACATTTGTACACCACTGTCAAAGGCAGATTTTATTCAGGCATGTCAAAGGCAGACCTTATCAGAGATAGATTGTTTGCTTTTAGTAAATAAATATTTCCTTAAGTAGGATCGATTAGCTGTAGATAGACAAATATATGGTAGTTTGACTATTTTTTAAGGACTGAAATTCAGCTTGTATTTTGTATAGTAATGAGAATTCTCCGATTGTGAGAGGACAGATTTTCTGGGCCAAAGTTCCTTAGGTTTGTAATGGTATCAGTGCTTTTTGTCCTAGTCCCCCTTTTTTCTATTTTCGTCCTAGTCTGGTTTGTTTCCGTCTCAACTTTAGTTCCACTTGTTATCTCAACACATTCTGCTCCTTGTCCTTGATTATTCCCTTTTTTATCTCAACTGTAGTCTCTCGATATCATGTCTTCAGATAAATAGGAAAGTTCCTTAGTTCTTGTTAATACAAAAATAACTCATATTGGACATTCCATTTCAAGATATTTGTTAGACCTAAGGAATTATAGGGCCATGTTAATGGCGGTAATCTTGCTTCTCACAAAAACAAAAATAAAGATGAACACAAAAACTGGGAGATCAAGGATGCTCAATTTATGGTGTTGATTTTGGGATCTGTCTAGCCCAACATCATCTTGAATCTTTGACCCTTCAAGATGGTAACCAACACAAGGTCTTATCTACATAACATTATATATCATTTCAGTTTAAACATGGAAGTCCCTCAGTTTCTAAATTCTGCTCTAGCTTCTTAAGTCTTTGGGCTGAATATATAGATATGCTACGTTGTCTCCTAAAGGACTTAGCTTTTTTTCAATCTGTTCATGAAGCTATTAAAAGAGATCAATTTCTTATGAAATTAAAGTTTAAATTTGAAGGCACCAAGTCCAGTCTCATTAATTGAGGTGTGTTCCCCTCTTTAGATACATATCTCGATGATTTGTTTTGTGAGGAGCAACGTCCTTGCACTCAAACAACAATGAAGCAAGAAAGATCCACCTAAATTCATATGCTTTATGTAGCACAAGGTAAGCCAAGAGCAAGGGGCACAAGCATTATTCATTGTTTTTATTACAAATGATTTAGTCACGATGCTTTGGACCATCCTAGAAAATTATTCAATTACAGCAAAAAGGATGTTCATGTTACTAAGGAATATTCTACTAATTCTCCTAAGAAAGTGAAACAACATATATTTCCTTGGTTGGTTCTTCTAGTGTTAATGGTTTTGTAGATGTATCACAATCTTCTAGTGTTAATGGTTTTGTATATTTATCATAATCGACACAGATTGAAACTACTCTTGTTCAATCCATGAATCTTGAAATGATTACGCAAATTGTTACTTCTGTAGTTTCTGCATTAGGGCTCTTAGGTAAAACTTTTCTACACTTTCCACTTGGTATTTTGACTGGGGGGATTTTAATTACATGATAAACAATGCTCATTTTCTTACCAATATCAATGCTGATAGAAATCATATGCCCATCAGAGTTACTAGAGATATTTCTTCATCTCTAATTGATGTCTTAGTTTCTCCTCTAGTCTTACCACTACTTTTTTTTTTTTTTGTCAATCAGTTGGTTGACAATAATTGTAAAGTAGAAGTTTTAAAATCTCGTCATTTTATACAAGATCAATAGTCAAGGAAAGATCTTAAGAGGACAATAAGTTTTTATTTTCTTATTAGTGTGAACAAATATATTAGAAGTCTAAAGATTCACACTGTTGATGAAAATCATTTACCCACCCTAGCTATTTGAGATATTTCTTCTTCTTTATTTGATATGTATACCATCAATTTTTAGTTGCTTTGTGAAATAGGGATAAGTTGATATTTGCTAGAGTTGGTGAATGGATGTCCAAGCCTAAAGCACACAATGAGTGTTAAAGAAAATTATCACACAAATAAGTTCTTCGTTAAGTTTAGAAAGGGATATCAAATTTGTTGTTAAGGTAAATTCCAAAAAAAAAAAATTGTTGTTAAGGTAGGGATATGTAAGACATTAGTTAATTAAAGAGAAGAGGAAATGTATGCACTTTCTTTGCCAACAGATCTGATGGTAGAACCATCTTATCATAGATGTGACTTGGTTTATGAGAAACAAATGCGTGATTATATGTTTCATGTGCTCTATTGTACCATAGTCAATGACCCAAAAAAAAAAATAGGGTGCGCTCTATCTAAGGCAATAGACAATAGGGTTGCGCTAGTGAGCAAGATGTAGAGGATTCTAAGAGAGTTCTGAGTAAACCTCTTGAATTTGACATGATGGTTCTTGTGACTAGCAAGGTTCACCTTTGATTTCCTTTAAAACCTCGTATTCATTTTGAGTGTTTGTTGCTTCCCATGAAAGCAAAAGGTCTCTTTTGAACCTTAAGGTTTCCACCAAAATATAAGTTGGACTATAATGTTTGAAATTGTTTAAAAAGAATCCTAATATTTTCAAAACATTTCAGATCCAACTCCTAATTGACGAAATCCTTAACCTCGTCAAGATTCTATCATTTATATGATTACATGTTTTTTTAATTTAAAATTTTACCTTTAACAGGACCCACCATTTTTAGAATGGCGCTCAGTTGGCAATGGTAGACCGCACTATCAAAAAATTGAAAAATAAATGATCTTGTAAATTCCACTCTAAAACGACGTTACAAAAGAAATACTCTAGGCATGTATGTCGGTTCATATACAATTCAATAAGCCAGTGTAGCTTGTTAAGCGATACAACTTTGGACGGTTAATGCTAAAAATTCAATAACCAAGGGAAGAGAACCTATATCAAGGCTCTTGGTTAGTGTCTATTGACGACCTTACAATATCATACTCAGGGGTGTCACTGCTTTTAAGAAAAGTGAGAAGAATTTTCACAAGCTCATCATGTAAGTTATTCATAAGATTTTTGATCATTAAGGAAGATGATAATAAAACAGCTGGCGTCCAAGTTGATGTATTAAAAAAACACTCTAGCTTGGAGACAGAAGTTCACTTAGGCATTGGTATCATCCCAGCCATTACACTAGAAATACAAATAAAACCATGAACACAATCACAACTACAAGAAAAAATTCAAAAGATTCAATTCTACCCACCCAACATCAGGCTGGCTTCTGAAAATGGTATGATCAGCCAATGCACCAACATGAAGAAAAGGTCCCAAAATGTTGGTCATCTCAATAACTCTTCCATTCAAGTCAGCTCCTTTAGGAATCCACCAAGGATGTTTCACAAGAGACTTAGCTCCCTTTTCTTGATCCTATGATTTCTTTCTTTTATGCATGTACTTTAATTCTTTTCCATAAATATTTTTTAACCTTTTCCTTGTGCTTTATGCTTGCAGGTGATAGTTTTATTGCGTCTATGGTCATTAATGAAAGTGAAGTAGAAGGAGAGGAAGCTAGAAGGTTCTTGGAAGATGTTCGCGAAACTTTTCCTCAGGTAAATGGTCATCACATAGTTCTCTTGTGTTTAATTAGGCAATTTTGTTTGGGGTTAATAGCTTGAGGTCTATATACCATAGCAAGGTAGTTCTATTCCATATCGAGCTGTTTGGGAGCATTTAACAAGTTGGGCATATGATTCAAGGTAAATTTTCGAGATACAGGTAGAAATTTTGGGAGAATTTTCTCACTATTTTGTCAGTTAATTCATGTCAACCCTTTTTTTTTTGGGTCCGTGCTTTGACCTAAACACTCGAAGATAGATTCTTATATGTTACTCACATGGCATGTGGTATCCCTAATTTACAAGTATTCTCTATCATATTTCACCGCAGATATTGTTGGTTAATAAGAACCTATTAATCCTTTGCTTCATCCTCGATTTGCTTGAGACATTGCCTTTATTATTGGATATGGGTGGTACCCTCTCATAAGCATTCTCTTGCATGCTAAGAAGTAAAGTTGAGGTCTCCAGGAAGATTTAATTGTGCTTTAAATTCAAATGCACATAGTTGGGCATTAATTGCAAGCTACACAATCCGATACCTTTTTGTCATTGAAAATGCTGGTCTATAATTTCTAAACAACAAATGATTACATCTGTTTAGGTTTTGCGTGTGGTGAAAACAAGACAAGCAACGTATTCAGTGTTGAACCATTTAATTGACTATGTGGAAAACCTTGAGAAGATTGGGATATTGGAAGAAAAGGAAATGCTTCATCTTCACGATGCTGTGCAGGTAATTTTGCTTTATTTTCTACTTTACATTTACTGCTTTGCTCAAACTTCACAATGTTCCTACCTTTCTACTGCAGACTGATTTAAAAAGACTTCTAAGGAATCCTCCATTGGTAAAGATTCCGAGAATAACTAACCTGATCAGTGCTCATCCATTTTTGGGAGCTCTTCCTTCCACAGTACGTGAACCACTGGAAGGTTCTGTCAAAGAAAATATGAAGCCTCTTGGTTTGCCACTTTACAAAGAGGGTTCTAAGCCCAGTGGTGTGTGGCTTATTTCTAATGGAATTGTCAAGGTAAACAAAATTCTAGAATGAGTTGGTATTTAGCAGGCAGTTATTTAGGAATACCACTTCTATTTTCCTTGCAAACAAATTCATGAGTGAAAGTCCTTGTTTGGCAGTGGAGGAGTAAAAGCATAAAGAATAAACACTCTGTTCATCCAACCTTTCCCCATGGGAGCACACTGGGTTTATATGAAGTGCTAGCTGGAAAGCCTTATATATGTGATATGATAACAGAAACAGTAGTACTCGGCTTTTTTCTGGAAAGTGAGAAAATACTTTCAATGGTTAGGTCTGACCCTGCAGTAGAAGACTTTCTCTGGCAGGTAAGAAGAAGGTGATTCTCCTATATATTAATATTCAATTCATCAAGGTTTTTGTGTCACCAAGATGCTAATTTTATCGAACATCTGATGTTTCAGTGATTTATTAGTTGGTTTGGGGCCTTGCTTCCTGTAGGGAAAAACAGCTTTTTGATCTGTACACCTCGCCAATATGCCTCCTCCATATTCCTTGATTTATTTTATTTTTTTTGAGATTTCAGGAAAGTGCAATTGTTCTTACAAAACTCTTGCTTCCTCAAGTATTTGAAAAGATGTCGATGCAAGAACTTAGGGCCCTTGTTGTAGAGCGATCAAGGATGACCATATATATAATGGGAGAAGTGATAGAAGTACCTCACCTTTCCATTGGTTTTCTTTTAGAAGGATTCATAAAAGCCTATGGTTCTGAAGAAAAATTGATAACGCCTCCTGCAGCATTGTTGCCTACTCATGAAAGCCAAAGGTCCCTCTATCCACATGGAAACGAAATCTCCTCAAATGTAGAAATTTCAGGTAATATATATCATCTTGAAAGGCAGAAAAGAGGCGAGGTTGGTGGTGGAAATAAAACTGAAAACAATGACTGAATCTTTTATTTTCTGGTTAACATAAAATGTGTGATCAATATACGTATCCCCATGATTTGTTAGCTTTACCCTATTCTATTATCGTTGTTTATTTACTGTCATTCATGGTAATATTTGTTTGCCAAATGTTTCAATGTGATGAAGGTTTTATGATAGGTTGATGAATTTTCTGAATTGTATTATATTAATGGAGAATGGAAGTATTAACAGAAGAAAACATATTCACAAATTAGGTTTAATTCTTCCAAAATATTTTAATGTTTTTCATGTTTTGATTAGTTAAATGTAAATAAGACTTCTGTGTTATCTATTCTGAAAAATTGGAGGTGGGAGTTTCAATGGTCCAAACTGTGTTGCTGTTAAGTTAGTGGGGATCTAAGCTACTACTTTTGTATTGAAATGTTAGTCTTTCCTAGGATTTTTGGTTACTGTCCTTTTGAGAATCTGGCTTTCATTTTTGTTGGCATAAGTCTTAACTTAATCTTAGATATAACCAAAAAAAATGTCCTTTATTTAAGACATTATAAACTTAGTTGTTATGATCATGAAGTATAATTTTCGGCCTTTTTCCTTGGGAGCACGGTGACTGAATTCATAGGAGTGATCCTTAGACCTTGTTGTGTGATGTCAGTAGTTTATTCAGCCTCTATTTGTATGTTTAAAGTATATCGACAAGGAAACCCTTCATAGTCGGTTCTAATCCTTATTTAGTTCACAGTAAAATCTTAATATTAACACATTCCACTAATGTCCTATGTAAAAGGTAATGTGATGATGTTTGGGAAACAAATTGGTCAGTATTAATGCACTCTGCTTATTCAACCACAAAATATGGAAAACAGAGGAAGGTGGTGAAGGCCTGGGGAGAGGGTAAGGGAGGGGAGGCATGTGCGGGTTTAGAAAAAGAAGCATGGGAACATATATTTTCAGCTACTTATTTACATTCTGCCTAGTATTTGGTGATGCCTGACAAAGAAATGAGTCCTTTTTGGTTAAGAAATTGATGTTGATCATAACAGGTGAAAATGCAGCCAGTTACTATCACCAAGAATCACGGTATCAGGTTGAGACGAGTGCAAGAGTAATAGTTTTTGACATTACAGCATTTGAGACTCACAGTTCTCTACAGAGAAGGCCATCATCGTTGCTATCACATTCAGTCGAGTACAACCATAGAACTCCAAGTAGAGAGCATGGTCGTCTTATGAGTTGGCCCGAGCATTTCTACAAGCCAAGGCAACATAAACAGAAACTTAGGGGCGCTGATCAACCATCAGATAGCTTGTCAGCAAGAGCAATGCAACTGAGCATCTTTGGAAGCATGGTAAATTTCAATATTATTTGATTCTCTCTATCTGAATGGACCTTGATGAACCTACTTTTTTTCTGAGGATGGCCACATGATAAATAATTTCCACGGACTTAACTTGGTAGTTGTGGCCTGGCTTAAGGAAAGATGCATGGCATTAAAGTACTAAATATTGGGCCTTATTCAATATATTATTGCTCCAGATAAACCTCTTCATTTATATTGAAGGGAAACTCACAATGCCAAAAATTTTATAAGTACACTTTTTCAATATTTTCCTGGAAACTTTTCTTCTGGCTATTAGTGGACGTTATCCCGTATATGTTTTTGTCTGAGGACGCCATGTCTGTCTTGTTTGCTTGTTTCACCTGAAGTCTAATCCTTTTATTTGGTAAGGTTGACATGGGATATCGCACCCACAGCTTTCCAAACAACCAATTAAAGCGATCTCAGAGTCAGTTGCTTTTGAGAGCTGGGTCTCATGGGCGTCCACTAGCTTCTGTAAGATCTGAAGGCCCTACTACTATATCGAAAAATCTTGAATTTAGAAAGTTAGCGGCAAAGCTCCCTGGCCCTTCAGATAAGGGTAGAAAGGCAAGTGAGAACGAAGCACTGGATAAATCCAGTGATGAGTCTGATGCAGAAGACGGATTTGTAGTGAGAATTGACTCACCGAGTTGTCTCTCTTTCCGCCCTTCTTAGGTAACTATGTTTACTCCCAATATCATTTCTTAGTTTAGGGTTATCCAGATATAAAAAAAAGGTCGTTTGTAGTGACTTGTGGTTCTTTAGATTGTCTTTTGTAACTTTATATAAATATGTATGATGTAAGGTTGTAACATGCAGTACTAGTGTTTAGAAACATCTGTGTCGACGATGAAGAATGCGTTATATTTCCGGAGTATTTTCTTATACCTCTGCTGTTAACTGTGTGCTAACATTCTAGTCTATTTATTGAAAATTTGGGGTATGTGCGTAGCGAACTAATAACAAAGTTTTTAATAATTTTGTGAAACTCAATATCACATAAGTTTTATAAAATGATTAACATATAAAATATAATAAAGTATGGACTATAATTTGCGTCTTATTTTTAAGTTGGATTTTTTATTTTTCTTAAATTATTTCTAAAATTGACTTACCTCACATATCATAGTTTTATAAGTGATTAGCCGCTAATAATATTAACAAAATATGTTGAGAGAAATTTTTATAGAGGGCTAGGTAAAAAGTGTTTGTTGGATAAGGTTTATTTAATATAAAACTCTATATATTCGCAAGTATATCGATTGTAAACTTGTAGTAAATGAGGTATCAATTTTATTAGGAATTAACTAAAACTAAATGAATTTAACTTTACCAAAGGTTATGAAAAATAATTTGAATGAAAATAAAAATAATTAGAAAATTAAACAATCAAATATGAATTGAGTATAAATAAATTCAAAAATTAATACAATCAAATCTTATTGAGAACTTAATCACTTATCAAATGAGTTGTCACAATAAAACAAGAATAATCAAGAATGAAAGTTTAGAATTCTATCGTTATTTTGCTCATTTTACCACTTTTGATTCAATTTAGTGTCAATTTTAGATTTTCAAAGAGTTTGATTATTCTCTCTCAAGACCTAATCATTTAACCCAATTAATACTCCCGAATTGATAACGAAATTTTAGATTTGTAATCTCTCGATTAACAAAAAACAACCTAATGTTTTTAACTAGTTTTTAAGCAATTTATCAAATAATCGAGTTCTCACACAAGATTTCTCTTTGTATGATCGTCAATTTGATATTTGTATGACTTATTAGGTCATTAACTCTCATTATTCAACTTAATCAGATTACTTTTGACTCATTCTCTCAATTTATTGTCAAAGTATAAGTAAACACAAATATCACAATACTCAAAACATTGTATTTAAATGTTCAAGTTACAAAATAAGTCAAGAACAAATTTCGATATCAGTTCATACATCAAACTTAAAGAAAATAAACAAAGGAAGAAGAAAACTTGAGTTGGTAAGATGATGGCAGCCTTGTGTTTTCCCCAATTTGATAAGATGGTGGCTGCTTCTTTCAGGTCTCTTAATGTTTATTTATAGTAAATGAGTGACTTAGGGTTAAGTTTAGGGCTTACTCAGGTCACATTGTTCCAAAAATGCCCTCTAAATATCAAAACAGCTGGAAAACCCTACATCTAACAAGTGTCTATCACGATGGTAACAGGGGTGTCACAATCGTGACACAACATAAAATCCTTTTGTCACAATCATGACACCCCATGCACAGTCATGACATTGGGGAGAAACCTTATGTCATGACTGCGACACTCATGTCACTATAGTAACTCTACCTTTTTGCCCAAACATACTCCAACTTCTTTCATTCTTCATTTATCTGGGTTCATTAACTATCAAATACATCAAACCAGTTCAAGAATACAAGATTAAGGTCCAAAATAATGCCCTAAATCACATAATACTTAAAACATAAACAAACAATCAAAGTAACATAATTCTAAGCCTAAACATGTGATAATCATCTAATCAATCCTTATAAACTGTAGCAACCCACTTCCGCAAGACTCGAACCCGACATCGATGGTGATATCCGAGTCTGTGCCCTACGAGGGTGGCGTGCTAAAGCACTCAATCATTCAAAAATTTACATATATTTTTTTTGAAATCAATAACACAAAACCATCGATAAAAATTTTGATAGCCATTAGGGCCCCTTTCACAAATATAAAACATTTGAGTCATTGCGGAATACAAATTTATACAATGAGTCGCAGAAAATACACTTCCATACAAAATAGAAAAATGTAATGCAGATGTCAACTGACCCCGACCTCTATTCTTCATTTGAATGTAGTAGGTATACTCCCGTTGGCCTAACGGGGTATTCTTCTGATCCCTAAAAATAATTGCAATTTTTGGGTGAGTTTTACGAACTCAATGAGTGACCATCATCGATGGCTCACCCAAACACATAACACATAATTCACCTTTCACATTTCCTTTAACACTTCATATACAATACACTTAATCATTCATATTATGCATATGTTGTCTGTATGAGACTCACTTTCGTTCTTATTGTTGTAACTGAGTTTCTGTCACTCACTTATACAGAATACTGGCCTGTAGGGCTCAGTCAGAACATAATACTAGCCCATAGGGCTCAATCAGAACAGAATACTGGCCCATAGGACTCTGTCAGATCAGAATCACGGAGCATAGCTCTACGTGGAAGCGCTTCATACAGGTAACACAAGTTACAACGCCTTTATATTTCATACATTCATGAGATGGAATGCATCACTTACATTGCATGCTCTTATTCAGTCATAATCACTTATCATTGGACTGTAATCCGGCATTCAACATATGATTGAAAATTCACACTTTTACTTGCATGCAATTTCACATTCAGAATTCACTTAGCAATCACTTCAGTGCACTTAGTTCAGCTTATTCACATACAAGCAGCACTTTGATATCTATATCAACATCACAATCATCGGACCCCCTATCCGGAAACTAACATAATCAATCACATTTACGTAATCATTTAATCGTCAATTAATACAAAAATTCAAATAACAAACAATGAAATGAGGCCATCTCGATCTACTCGCTGTATGCTCCAGATTAGCATTTACTTTCAAATTCTAGAAACGCCTGAATGCGAACACTTGACTTGCACAACCCATTTATGCAAAACACGCATTGCACACTCATCAATAATCGCACACGTAAAAACATTCACTTATGCACAATTGTAAAAATGGACCATATATAATGCATGCTCAATGACAATCTCGGGCATATGTTCTAGAACACATTTTATGTTCATTCCCATTTCATAATTCATATGTGTCTAATTTAACTTAGCTTTATACTTCATTTGTACATAATCTTTTTAAACCCTTCTTTCAATCTTTACCTTTTTCATGTGTCTAGCTTATTCATGAGCTTACACCTCAAGAATACTTGGTTACTTTATATCATAACTTAATTCTCACCATCTCTTTTTTAACCTCATATGATCTCAAAATATCCAAATCATCAACCAATAAGAACCTAATTGAAAATCCCATAACGCAAAATCACTCAAATTGATTTTAGAATACTTAAACCCAACATTTTCTAAACTCAATGAAATAGAATCCTTCCAAAAATCCAAAAGATTCAAAATTATCTTACCTTCATTCTTCACCAAATGAAGGAATACTTGGCTTAAAGGGAAACTCTTCTCTTCCTCTACTTGTTTCCCTTCTTGATCTACTCCAAAATTTCTCTTGTAGGCTAGGAAAATTGAAACCCTAACTTGTTGTCTCTTCTTTCTCTCTTTCTCTTCTTCTCTTTGTACTTCTCTCTCTTTTCTCTAGAATTTTTTTCTTCCCTTCTCCTTCCTTCCATTCATGTGTTTCTACTCTATTTATAGGCAAGACAACACTTCTTCTTCCAATTATGCCCTTAATGATTGAGAATTGTCTCATTTGTCCTTCCATTTATGTCTTATGTCTTCCATACTTAAGTGTCTTGCCAAAAGCACCCTTGCACATTCTAATGTAACACTTTCTTCTAGAAGACTCTTCTCTATTGTATTACATTTCCAATGACACAAAAAGCATTCAATTTGGTTCAGTAGTGTGAAAGTTATACTCCAATATCTCTAGATTGCTTTTATTCCGAGACAGTACCTTATGCTCAATTTTCATCTAAAAATTAAAACTCTTGGAGTCCGATTCAGAATTTGATTTCTTCATATAATTGTAGCTCTATGTTTCTAGTTTACTCTAAATAAAAAATCATCTCGTTTGGAACTCTACGTATCAAGATATCATCAAAATACTGGAGTATGTTCAGGGAAATAACACCAGTTCATAGTATTTAAGAACACACTCTCTGTACCTGTCCTACTCTTTTCACTTAATCTTTCATAATTCATTTCAGATAGCTTTGATTTTTGGTGGGGGTGTAGAGCAAAGTTTTATGAATCCAATGGTTTAAGAATCAAGTCATTTGGAGGTCTAGTGAAGAAATTATGGTCAAAAGAAGCCACCTTGATTAAGACCTCAATCAAATTGAACCTATTTTGGCGCAATTTCCATAACGTTCACAAACAATGTCAGATTGATCTTGTTTTTATACCATTAAAAAGAGGACTTCGAGAGCTACAACTCTCATGAAGACCTCGAGGTGAGATTCAGTCTCTAAAAGGGTCAAAAATAGAACAGAAAAAGGAAGCAAAAGGTCAAACTAAGATAATGCTGAAGTCAAACTAAGAAGATGCTGACGTCATACTAAGATGATGCTGACGTCATACTAAGACGATGCTAATGTCATACTAAGACGAGGGTGCTGACATCATACTAAGGCGATGTTGATGTCATACTAAGACGATGATGTTGACGTCATATTAAGACGATGCTGACGTCATACTAAGACGATGACACAACTAAGATGAAACAATAAAAAGGGAATAACTTTCATCTCAGATGTCCAAATTTTTCGTACTATATGCCGTTGGAAAGATAAAAGAAAGATATACAACTTTTCAGAAGGTAACTTTACACAAATCTATTTATATCAATTCCAAATTTTCCCCCTAAAGTCCAAAGACGAATTTTCCATTCATACACCACGTACTGCACCCAATTCTTAACTTCATGAAATTTTTAGACTCTTAGAGACAGAATTGAAATTCAATGTCTTCATAAGAAATATAGCCATACGTTTCTAGTTTAATCCAAATCAGGAATCATCTCTTTTGGATAATTAGAGAAAAAGTTATGGCTAACAGACCGAAGCACACTCAGTGAACATTTTCCAGATCACAACCAATTTTGTTTCTAAATCTTTCCTTATTACAACTCATACCAAGATCACTCTTTCTACTCCCTCTACTTCTCATTTCTAATAAAATCACATTTAACAACAATTATACCCAGAAGTTGTCAATGAATGCATGTACCACTCTTCTATGTGCAACATTCAATATTTATGTGCATATATGCTAACATTATGTATGAGCAAGAAAATGCATTTTTTTCATTTCTCTTTGAGCTCTCATGTACTGAAATTTTGAGTCCTCACCCTTAATATGGGGACGGGATGTTACACTGTAGGGATACTCCCGTTTGCCTAACGGGATATTCTTCTGATTCTGAAAATTATTTACAAATTTTGGGTGAGTTTTGCGAACTCAATGAGTGACATCATCGATGGCTCACCCAGTCATATAACACATAAATCACATTCATATCATTTCACATTTCACATTCAATACAATTTAATCATTCATATCATGCATATGCAGTACGCATGAGACTCACTTTTTATTTATTATTTTGTTGTGACTGAATGCCTAAACTATCTCGTATCCATTGTAGATATCGGGCTCATTGATAACTGTTTCATATCTGTTGGGAATATCGGGCTCATTAAACATTGAGCCTGAGGTTCTGAATCACTTTCTGAGCTCAAGGCTCTTTTCACACTTTGAGCTTTAAGCTCTGAACGGTGACTACTCTGGTCACAACTCCCATTATCTGATCATGCATTCATGTATGGAATGTATCTAACATTTCTGATCAATCAAATCATGAAGCACATAGTTCGTCACATTCACTTTCAAGCAACACTTCAATATCCCATTCACATTTCGAAATCATCGGGCCTTCTGTCTGAAATTTAACACAATCAATCACATTCATATGAGCGTTTAGTATTCAATTAATAAAAAATTCAAACAAAACAAACAATGAAATGAGACATCTAGGTCTACTCACAGTACGCTCCAAATTAGCACTAGCTTCAATGATCTAGAAACATTTGAATGCAGACGTTTATCCTGCACAACAAAATTATGCAATACACACAATGTACACACATATTAATATTTGCACAATTATAAGCATTCATTTATGCACATGTGTGTATATAAAATATGTACAATGCATGTTCATGACAAATCCTGGATATCTATCTATTATTCTTATCACTTAAACATTTGTGTTACCAATTCACATAAGTACCATGTATACTTATGGTCCAGGTCCTAATAAAACCATTAAAATCACAATTCATAACTCATTGAACAAAATTCCAGATTTTTCCCAAAAACTGACTTTCGGGTCAACTATTCTTTATCATTTAGACAATGAAAATGAAGTAATTTGAGAACACTATCTCTTTGAAAATTGTCCTTCTATCTAGGAAGTTTCTAATGACACCAAAATCATTCAATTTGGTTCAGTAATGTAAAAGTTATACTCCAAATGTTTTCGAACTGCTTTTATTTTGAGATAGTGCCCTATACTCAACTTCCACACAGAAATTAAAATTCTTAGAATCTAATTCAGAAATTGATTTTTTCAAATTATTTGTATCCCTATGTCTCTAGTTTACGCTAAATCAAGAATCAGTCAATTTGGATAACTACAGAAGAAGATATGCCTAAAATACCGATATATGTTCAGTGAAGAGAAAAGTTTGCCACCGCGAACTTCGAGGACTTTTCTTGAAATTTTCTCAAGTTCGTCGTGGCAAAACCTAGAGTTGGCTGCGGCGAACTTTACTCGAAAGAAATCCTAGCTAAACCTTCATGTTCACCACATCGAATTCCCAGAAGTTTGTCGTGGCGAACTTCCACAAGCACATACCCAGTTTTTCAATTTCAGATCAGATTTTGAGACTCTTCTAAATAGAATTTGAAATCAATTTCTTCACAAAAAATGTAGTCATATGTCTCTAGTTTATTACAAATTAAGAATCATCTCATTTGGATAACTAGAGAAAAAGATATGGCTAAAGAAATGAAGCATATTTAGATGGAAAATGTTAAAGCTAACATTTTTCCAGCGCCCATTAAACACCATTCACTCACCCAATCCAACATTATGTCATTCCCTAATCTATTATCCATCAAAACACCAAAGCAAGACATGAATCTATCCCCATTTCTCATCTACATTTCATCATGAACCCATCCTCATATCATGAACATTTAATCTCTATCTATCATCAAATCATGTTTCATTCATCAATTCAAGAAGAGGGATGCTTATACTTACTTGATTTACCCAAAGCTTCTTCAATCACCATGAAACCCTAGCTCTCCAACATACACGATCATCACAAGTGGAGGTGAAGTAGGTTAGGTTTTCTAGTGATAAGATGATGAAGACAATCAAAAATGGAAGTAGCAAGTGAAGGATAAGAACAAAGTTCAACATTAATGCTTGGGAGAGGAGAGTGTCGTAGATGGAGAAGAATGGAGAAGATGAAGAACAAATGTAGAGAGAGAAGGAGAAAACGTGTTTTGTCCAAAATGAAAGACAAAATTAAGGCTTGCAAGATGAAAAAAATCATGGGTGAGATATGGCAAGGCAAGTGACACATGTCACTTGCCATTTGTCACCTCCCCATGGTTCCCTTTGGTCCACTTTAATAACTAATTCATTTTGTATCCAATTTCTACTCCAATTTGTCTCCCAATTTTCAATGATATATATGTCATTAAAGCTTAATGTCACATATAAAAATTTCCATTCCCATTTAAATCTTATTTATGCTACTATTTAACAATCGTTTTGCCACTTGACAATTTTCCTAATCCCAAAATATCTTGAAATTTTAGAAATGTTCCCAAAAATTCTAAATCAATCATTATAATCTCCAAATCAATTTTTCAATACAATCAAACCACAATTGCTAATAAAATCACATTTACAAACAATTATACCTGAAAATGTCAATGAATATATGTACAATCATTTTTATATGCAAAATTTACTATTCATGTGCGTGTGTAAGCTACATTAAGCATGAACATGAAATGCACTTTCTTCTATTATCTCATTGTTGTTTTCTCTATCACCGAAATCTAGAGCTCCAATCCTTAGTATGGGAACGGGATGTTACACTCTCAGTCAAAAAGACCTCACAATACAAGTATAGCTAATCTAAGTCTTTTAACTTTGTTTAAAGCTTTCTTAAAATTGATTTGCTAACTGCTTCTAGAACTGAGTACAACTTGAATATATACACGAGCGCACGCGCACACTCACACATCAATAGTACTCTCTCTCACACATACATACACATATCAATACCACTCTTATACAAATTTTAAAAACTAAACTTTAATAAAACTATAGTTGAAAAAAGTTATTTGAATCCTAAAATTATTCAAATATGTGTATTTTTGTCTTATTCATTGCTGCTTTTAAACTTATCTTCAAATTTTTAAAAGGATAAGATTTATAATATATACTCATTTTAATCCAATGACACAATTAAGACCTCTCTACTTCTATGTAAGAAGGATCCCTTCTGAATTCTAATAGTTGAAGAAAAGGAGAAGAATATAATCCATGAAGGAATAGGAGGGAGGAAAGAGGCAGTGCAGTGGTAGAACCTAAGTAGAAAATATCTACTAATAGCTCCATCCATGCTCTTTGTTTGTCCCTCCAAGTTCACTTCACTCACAATATCCGTTTCATGTTACCAAATACCAATCCTGATCATGCATTTCGCATCTTTAAATTTTTTGCTTGTTTGGGCCTATGCTCTTTCTGGGACCTATCTATAATAGAAATGGCAAAAGGGTTTAGATTACGCGCACCATTCACCAATTTATTACCTACTCTTCTATGATGTTTTAGAACATAGCATGTAAACAATCCTTATAGTGCTTCTAACTATCAATTACGAAGAGAATCATGCCTCATTAGTAGAACTGTAAGCTTAATACACAACGTTTAAATACCAACTCTATCTCGTTGCACATTCCCCGGTCACATACCTCATTAGTGGGTAAAATCATACCCCTTTGTTTGACCTTAACGTCTGATCAAATTTCGCTCTAAATAGGTGTTTGATGAGACATGTTAGGTTCTTTACACGACATAACCTGCGAAACAAAGATATGGTGATGAGATGTCATTGGGAGTTGCGCCCAACCGTAAACAACCAAAAGTGTAACGAATACTAAACTGAACCACCTAACCTGAAACAAAGTAGAGAAAAGCTACACAAGATGTGCAAAAGATCATAGGCAACAATTCATGACTTAAAATGTTAGTGTAGGTCAAATTATCGTGTGAATAAACCTTTCTGGGTAATTGATAGTCATAAATGAATCTACTAATTGTCAGATAGTTTGAAGGTCTCATCAGGTCATTTTTCAAGATGTTTCATTATAATGGAATTATTAGTTTAAATTTTTACTACAATTTTAAGAATTGCTTTTCTCCTAAAACTTTGGATGGTTATCCAATTGAGACGGTATAAGGTTATATTTAATAGGAAAATTTTCTAATTGGCCTTTCTATTTGACTGGGATTCATGTTCATTCTATCTCTTAAGCTCAGAGATAAAGATGAGGTGATGAGCGCATCTTGCCAACTTGTGACCAACACCCCGCTAACGAGGTAGCTATGGGGTCTTGATGACTCCAGGCAGTCATGCAGAACTTTTAACTGAATTCAGTTGGAAGGCCAGAACGCATCAATGCGCTACCGACTACCGTCAGGTCCACAACCATCTGTCTTGCAAGCTATGAAAAGCTGGTGTTAGTCCTAGCGGCCTATTAGCGTGAGTTTGTTGTCAAAGGAACGGGAACATGTCTCTATTCCCAGCTTATCCATCCATTCATTGCAATAAATTGGATGAATGAAAATATTTGGGTACAGGAAAAATTGAGTTATGAGAGCAAAAGATCTTCTTTCCAAAGGAACAGGTTCAGAAGTAATTGGGTAGAAAGTGATAGATATATACTATTAACCATGCAAACGTAATGGTTATTTTCATTGAACAATTATTTAATTGTATCCAATTGGAGATTTGCATAATATGAATATGTGTTAGTACATTCTGTATGTATCTAACTGGACCAAGTTGAGAATGGTTGTTTTATACTGACTATTAAAACATATTCTTGAGGACATTAGAAATAAGATTTATGTTCTTAATCTTGATTTAGTTAATATGAGCAAATATACATCGTCTTGTGCTTTAATTCATTAAAAAGTGAGTTTCAATTATCTGGACAATAATACTCAGTGAATTGGGCAAAGACAATTTGTATTTGTGAAATATTAATTAACGATGGAATCCATGTCTCGGTATAGAGAATGATGATGCACTTTAAGTAAGCTTATAAGGTTTCGTTGTGTAAACCCTACAGGTGGATTTTTAATCCGACACACGAAATAAGTTGAGCGACAATCTTAAAGATTAAAATTGTTATCTAAATAAATTGTTAGTAATTTATTTTATTTGACAAGCATCTATAATCTTAACATGGGAAAAATAATTTATTATGATGTGGAAATTTAAAATTAATAAGGAGTTCAATCATAAATTTTTAGTGAAATAATTTATGATTAATTATAATAAGAATATACTAGTCCCGTATAGATTCTTATTATAATTTTAGTCTTATTAATTTTTTCCTGCGGTTCCTGTCGTGCCTTAATTATTTGGACCACACGTGTGTTATTTGTAATTTAAATAAGCAATATATTATTTTAATTAAATTTTTTATGTATTAATATTTTAAATTAAATATAAAAATATGTTGATTTGAATTACAAACCACATATAAAAAAATCGTATAATCTTATCGATAACTTCTTATGCAGAAAGGAGAGATTTTTGATATATATAAGTTTTTCTTCCTATCGAAGAGAAGCATTATTGGAAAACAGAGAAAACAAAAACTCTCCAAAAAAACACATAATCTGTTCTTTCTACCCACCTAGAAACAAGGGTTACAGAAACAATTAAGGTTACACGGCAAAAGACTGTGGGTGATAAGAAGATTTGTGGAAAGAAGACCAGTTAGCGATTATGCGCTTCAATAGGCCTGTCTTGTTTCGATTCTTGTGATTGGTTTGCCTGTATGTATATTTCTGATCCAGGGTTGCTTCTACTGTGAATACTGTTGATTCCATTAAATGGTATCAGAGCCCTAGAAATATGTATATAGGTGGCCTGTGTTTTTTTCCATGAATTGAATTTCAGAAACAATTTGCCATGAAAACATATGTTTATGTGTTTCGAAAAAACGTTCTTTTTTATTTTCATTACAAACGTTTTCGTTTTCCTTAAGATGAAAATTGTTTCATGTTTCTGTTTTGGAAAATGGAAAATGATTTATCGATGTGGAGAATGGAGAAAATCGTTTTGTTACTTAACGTGAAACTTGAAAATCTTGTATGCCGCTTTCTATTTTCACTCTTGTATGAAAACGTTTCTTGTATGAAATCGTATGTGAAAACGGTTTTTTATTTTTAAAAAAAGATTTTGTTGCTTAACCTGAAAGATGAACATCTTGTAAATCGTTAATAATACAAATTGTATTGTTGAAAATTTCGCTTCAACAGAATCGTTTTCTTTTTTCTTTTAACAGTGAAAATGTTGGTTGTTAAATAAAAAAAATTCAATAACAACTGTTTTGTCTTCATCGTGAGACAATGAAGTGGCAAGATTTCTGGATGGTTTTGTCTTCATCGTGAGACAATGAAGTGGCAAGATTTCTAGATGGTTTTGTCTTCATTGTGAGACAACAAAGTGGCAAGTTTTCTAGATGGTTCTTAAAGATTTAAAAAATTTTGTCTTCTTAAAGTTTTCTGGATGGTTTTTCCTTCATCGTGAAGTAGACGATGAAGTGGCAAGTTTTCTAGATGGATCTGTTTAATGTTTGTAAACAGATCCTTATTTTTGCCTTTTAGGTCTTGGATGTTTCTAAGTTTTTCAAACAAGTCCGGAAAATTTTCATCTTAGCCCAGAAAGTTGTTATTTTGTTGCAAAATGATCTAAAATATTTCTTAATTTTGAAAAATGGCCTAGAAATTTTTTTAGTTTTGCAAATTAAATTCTGTGATTTTTTTGAGTTTTTTTATAAATTCTTCTGGAAATTTGCTGTTTATTAAACAATACAGTCAAATAGAATTTAGTTTTTAATTACAATATATATACATATACATATACATATATATATATGTATGTATGTATGTATGTATGTATGTATGTCTGTATGTATGTATAGGTGTTTTCCATTACTTGCTAGTTGTGACTACTTACATATTCTTTCCCATTGATAAATGATATGTGTTTATGTACCATTGGATCTAGTCTAGTTTTGTCTATATTATTTTAACTCTCCATCTGAGTAATTTAATTAAGGATATGAACTAGATGTAATGGTTTTTCATTTATAATAGTTTTCTGGCATGTTTCTCCCATCGAGTAATGCCTGTCAGTTATTTTACTATTTATGCATGACATATGGTTAGTTTAATTCTCCCATCGAGATTGTTGTTCATGAATGTCAGA
>JAOTIZ010000001.1:20176043-20195881 GCA_027123425.1 Erythroxylum panamense | reverse complement strand
GCTCATTCCCATTTCATAATTCATATGTGTCTAATTTAACTTAGCTTTACACTTCATTTGTACATAATCTTTCTAAACTCTCCTTTCAATCTTTACCTTTTTTATGTGTCTAGCTTATTCATAAACTTACACCTCAAGAACACTTGGTTACTTTATATAATAACTTAATTTCTCATCATCTCTTTTTTAACCTCATATGATCTCAAAATATCCAAATCATCATCCAATAAGAACCCAATTGAAAATCCCATAATGCAAAATCACTAAAATTAATTCTAGAATACTTAAACCCAACATTTTCTAAACTCAATGAAATAGAATCCTTCCAAAAACCCAAAAGATTCAAAATTATCTTACCTTCATTCTTCACCAAATGAAGGAATACTTGGCGCAAAGGGAAACTCTTTTTTTCCTCTATTTGTTTCCCTTCTCGATCTACTCCAAAATCTCTCTTGTAGGCTAGGAAAATTGAAACCCTAACTTTTTGTCTCTTCTTTCTTTCTTTCTCTTCTTCTCTTTGTACCTCTCTCTCTCTCTCTTTTGACATTCTCTCTCTTTTCTCTAGAATTTTTGTTCTTCTCTTCTACTTCCTTCCATTCACGTGTTTCTACTCCATTTATAGGCAAGACAACACTTCTTCTTCCAATTATGCCCTTAATGATTGAGAATTGTTTCATTTGCCATTCTGTTTATGCCTTATGTCTTCTATACTTAAGTGTCTTACCAAAAACACCCTTGATCATTCTAACATAACACTTTCTTCTAGAAAACTCTTCTCTATTGTCTTACGTTTCTAATGACACCAAAAGCATTCAATTCAGTTTAGTGATTCAAAAGATATACTTCAAACATTTTTGGACTATTCTTATCCAAATCAATATATGATGCACAACTTCCATCTAAAATTTAAATATCTTAGAGACTGAATTAGATTCCAAAATTTTCATACCATTTGTAGTTCTATGTCTCTAGTTTATCACAAATTAGAAATCATCTCATTTGAAATTCTATAGATCCAGATATACTCAAAATATTGAAGTATGTTTAGTAAAATACTATCAGTTCATATTACTTAAGAGTACACTCACTGTAACCATCCCACTCTTTTCACTCAATCTTTCTCTATTTATTTCAGATGGCCATAATTTTTGGTAGAAATGTAGATCAATGTCTTACGAATCCAATGGTTCGAGAATCAAGTCATTTGGATGCCTAGAGAGGAAGTTAAAACCAAAAGAAGCAACTATGTTTAAGACCTCAATCGTCTTACTTTATACAGTAACTTCGTCTTACTTTTCCTTTCGCCTTACTTTCGCTTCGTCTTAAATGAATAGTAACTAAGACGATAGGATGAACAATAACTTCGTCTTACTTTTCCTTTCATCTTACTTTTGCTTCGTCTTAAATGAACAGTAACTATGACGATTGGATGAATAGTAACTTCGTCTTACTTTTCCTTTCGTTTTACTTTCGCTTCGTCTTAAATGAACAGTAACTAAGACGATAGGATGAACAGTAACTTCGTCTTACTTTTCTTTTCGTCTTACTTTTGCTTTGTCTTAGATGAACAATAACTAAGACGATAGGATGAACAGTAACTTCGTCTTACTTTTGCTCTCCAGAGCATCTCCACTTATAAAGATCATAACTTTTGACTCAGATGTTCAAAATTTTCATACTATATACCGTTGGAAAGATAAAAGAAAGATCTACAACTCTCAAAAAGACAACTTTGCCAATATCTATCTAAATTAATCCAGATTTTCTCCCTAAGTCAGAACACGAATTTTACAATCAGCTCCCAATGTACTAGACCCAGTTCTCACTTTATGGCAAATTTTGAGACTCTTAGAGACAGAATTGAAATTCAATGTCTTCATATGAAATGTAGCCATATATCTCTAGGTTAATCCAAATTAAGAATCATCTCGTTTGGACAACTAGAGAAAACGTTGTGGCTAAAAGACTGAAGCATACTCAGTAAAAATTTTCCATATCGCTACCGATTTTGTTTCCAAATCTTTCCTTGTCACAATTGATACCAAGATCACTCTCTCTATTCCCTCTACTTCTCTTTTTCAATAAAATCACATTTAAAAACAATCATGCCCAAAAGTTATAAATGAATGCATGTACACTTATTTTTATGCAAAGATTCAATATTTATATGCATATATGCTAACATTATGTATGAGCAAGAAAATACATTTCCTTAATCTCTCTTTGAGCTCACCTGTACTGAAATTTCGGGTCCTAACCCTTAATATGGGAACGGGATATTACATTTCTCCTCTCCTTAAATAAATTTCGTCCCCAAAATTCTCATCTGATTGATCAATACGGTAGAGGTAATAATTCTTCATATGCTTCTCCATTTCTCATATACTTCATCAGATACCCTTCCAAATGACTACAACCGATAACTCAATAGGTCCTTCAATCATTACTTCAGTTATCACACTATCTTGACTATTTCATGAGCATATTTTAGATTACTTACCAACTTCTACTTCGTATGTTGTCAATCCATCTCTGTTGATCATATCATTATTTCTTAATCTTTTCACATATCACATATTTTTTAATCTAAAACCTCTTTCACCAGTAACACTAACTCATAATAATCTTTTATACAGACCAATTCATAATAACTTACTTATTCTTTCTCCAAATCTGAGCACACCTTGTCAAGGTCATACCCACAAAACACTCCATCTTTCATTTGACAGTTCATTTCTCTTCAGTATTAATACATTCAACTCTTATGCCTATTTCTTTTCGGTGTTTGTTAGTATAACTTTTTTTTGTATATCTTTTATAAAAAAAATTAAAAATTTGTTGACTATTTTAATGTCATTTAAAAAAGAAAATTTTTTATGAGTTTAATAATTTTTTATATTAATTAAAGAGCAAAGAATCCAATTCTAATTGTCTGATAGATTAGGATGAGGATGGGCGTACAATATAATATATATAATTAAAGAGCAAAGAATCCAGTTCTAATTGTCTGATAGATTAGGATGAGGATGGGCGCACATTATAATATATATTTAATTTTCATGTTAATCTCTCGCTCGCAGTCATCATACTCCGTCTTACCCTGCAAGCAAAAGCCAACTTGAAAAAGAAAACCGGTGGGCATTATACGCTGCTTTTAATTTCTGCGCCCCTGGAATGTCTGAAATTGGCATCCAAACTAAACTGAACTTGAAAAAGAAAACTGGTGGGCGTTATACGCTGCTTCTAATTAATTGGTTGTTTCTCCGCCCGTGGAATGTCTGAAATCGGCATCCAATGATCCAAACTAAACTGATGTGCTTCCTATAAATAGACACCATTATCCGGGCGGCGCGTGTATGAAATGAAATGAGGCTCTTGTACGCAAGCACTGAAATGAAACTAGTGAATGGTGAGGCTGGCTATCTACTTGAAGACGTGCCTCACTTGTCCGATTACATTCCTCATCTCCCCGTACGCCTCCCTCATCTCTCTTTCTTTTTCCTTTTACATTATCTCTGTTATATGATTTTCTTTGGATTATCTGTTTATCCTAATGAGATTGCCAACTCCAGTTTTGCTCATTTTTTATTTACTCTATTCCTGTAAGTTCTCTTCCAGTTTTATACACTGACTCCAACTTCACACGTAGTTTTACTTCTTGTATTTGTTTTCTTTTCTATGGTTTCGTGTGCATATGCTTGTATGTCTTTCCTTTCGATTAGCTGATGAACTCAGGGTGGACTTGATGGGGATGGGATATTGTCGTAATGGCTTCTTCGGTTTCTAGTTTAATTAGATGAATATGAGCACATACGCTCCAGCATCGGATCTTATTATATTCACCTTCTGTATGCCATTTCTCTCTCTTTCCCTCCCCTTTTTCTTGGTCTAGTTGTGTTCATATTGTTGGTTTTATCTTGTGTCCCAGACTTATCCAAACCCATTACAGGACAATCCTGCCTATTCTGTCGTCAGGTAAGTCGCAACTTTATTTTCGAATTTCTTTATTTTTATCACTCTGTGTTGTTTTTTGGACAATTTATCCTATGGGATTTGCATTGTGTGTTTTAGGCAGTACTTTGTTCATTTCGATGATACTGTGCCCCAAAAGGTTAGTTTTGCTGTCTCATACCTAATGCCCCATTTTCATGGTTTTGGTAGTAATACAATTTTGATACCCTCTGCTTTTCCTAATTAGGGGAGTTTTGGGTTTGTACACTGTTAGCGATCATGCAGGTGCAGGCTAAGAGAATGTCGTGGATGTTAGTAATTTTGTCAGTCTGCAGGAGGACGCCCCCTATTGGTTTATAGTCGCAGGAAGAGGGGTAGTACAGCTGTGGCCAATAACTAATTGTGTTGTGACACCTAGGCTGTAGGTTTTTACGTGTGGGTAATATTAGACATATAAAGAGCTAGAAATCTATTAGAGGGGATTATCCTTCTTTTTTTTGGGAATATCCTGTATTCGGCTGAGGCTTGGGAGGGGTTGCAGAGACAAATCAGTATTTTCCTTTCTTTCTCTTTCTTTGCATTGTCACTTAGATCCTAACTCTACCATACACTTACATACATCTTTAATACTCAAGCAGTCCCTTAATGTAATTGCCTGCGCCGTGGCATGCGACTGGATTTGCTTGACAGTAGGAGGCCATTATGCGTCTTAGAAATTATAATCTTGCTGAGTTGGACAGAAGTTATTATTGTCATGTGGAATGAAACTTACAATATTAAGAATTTGGAGGTTTAAGTTCATTTAACATTAAACGTAAACTTAATTCTAAAAAAAACATTAAATGTAAACATTTTTGTATTACGTTAAACATTAAATCTAAACTTTATTGTATTATGTTATGCCACCACATTATCTCTAGAAGTTTTAATTGTATGTGTGAGCTTTACACATGTGGAATAGGGAGCTGGTTCTGATAACTATTTCTTTATTTGACAACTTCCTTCTATATTCGTGAAGTTATGATTAGGATCATCTACCAATTGTGCGTGACCTATTTGACAACTTTCTTCTATATTTGTGAAGTTATGATCAGGATCATCTACTAATTATGCGTGACCTATTATGATTCTAGATCGTGGTTCACAAGGATAGCCCAAGAGGGGTTCACTTTCGACGTGCTGGGCCTCGTCAGAAGGTATACTTGCTTTTTGATTCTCTGAAAGACTTTTAATATGTTGATTCGGGTATATAACACTGGAATTACTATCATGTGCTGATAATGGTGCAGAAATTTCCATAAAATGATGTGCAGGTTTATTTCAAGTCAGATGATGTTCATGCTTGTATTGTTACATGTGGTGGGCTATGTCCAGGGCTCAACACAGTGATAAGGGAAATTGTTTGTGGCCTTTATCACATGTATGGCGCCAGCAAAGTCCTTGGAATTGATGTAAGTGGATGCTCTTAACATCCTTCAAGTCCAAATTTTCTTATTCTAGGATCTATTATTTTCTTGAAGGTACTTACCTATATGAATGTAGTAAAATTATAAGTGAATCCTGTACTTTCTTATGTAGCTAGTAAGTGATTACTTGGGATTTGAAAAATGGGTCCTCTAATCCCCATTCCTTCTCATCCTACTGAAAAACGAGTCCTCTAATCCCCACCCCTTCTCATCCCACCCCTCAAAACTTATCCAGGGGCTCCATCCTCTTAATGGAAAAAGATATCCTAATACAGGATTTTGGAATGATTTTAATAACTAAATGTTGTTGAAGATGATGATATTGCAGTTGTCAATTTGGTATCCCACCAGCATTTCTGGTTGATTTTTATATAGGGAGGCTATAGGGGTTTCTACTGCAAAAACACTATTAGTTTAACACCTAAGATTGTCAATGACATCCATAAGCGTGGTGGTACTATCCTGGGGACATCTCGAGGTGGCCATGATACGACAAAGATAGTTGATAGCATTGAGGATCGTGGGATCAATCAGGTCTGCATTAGAAATTGAGAAAGATTCTTGTTGCATTTCTGTTAATGATTTTGTTGTTTTTGAACAAGCTTAAAATTTTGGGATGAAAATCCCCTTCATGGTCCAGGTTTATATAATTGGAGGTGATGGAACTCAAAAGGGAGCAGCAGCTATTTATCAGGTAAGTTCATGCATAACTCCTAGAGAGAATTAAAATGACTTTCAATGACGACGATAATGATTTCATTGGCTACAAAGTGTAGCAGAGCACAAAGATAAACAATTTTCAAATCGTCAAACTTAACTTCTTTCATCTGTTCTCTTTTTTTTTCTTGTTTTGCATTCTTATTTTGATATGAATCATCAGTTGAAACTACTTTATGATTCTTTTAACTGATTGAGAGGTGTAAGCTTTTTGAGAATAAGATTTCTGTTTGGATAGCTTCTCTTTGTATTTGGTTCTACATCACAACCACTATTATAGGAAGCTCATGAACATCTTTTTTTACAGAAGATGGTTGTTCAATATGAAACACCTATCAAATTTTTCTTAGATTGATGATGATTGTTTGGTAAATCTAATTATGCTTTCATAGCATTACTTTAAACTCTGTGTCACAACTGCCCCTGGAAACTATGCAGGAAATCAGAAATCGGGGCCTCAAAGTTGCTGTTGCTGGCATTCCGAAAACGATTGATAATGACATTCCGGTACTCAGCCTCCACTTCTGGTTTATTTGACTCCTTCACATTTTCTACTCAGTTATAGTATTCATGAATGGATGCTAATTTTAGCTTCATAATTATTTTTATATTTTTATAATTTAATGAATTTTCTACTTGGTTTTCGGACTTTGCTGGAGCCATTGATGTTTGAAATTGATTCATGCTAGGTTTCCTTGCTTGGTCCAGGTTATTGACAAGTCCTTTGGTTTTGATACGGCAGTTGAGGAAGCTCAACGAGCAATTAATGCTGCACATGTTGAAGCAGAAAGTGTGGAGAATGGAATTGGTCTAGTGAAGCTAATGGGGCGTTACAGTGGCAAGTTAAATCATCAGCATGTAGAATTACTAAAAGCCAGAGTGGCATGATCAATATTCTTGTGTATGCTTGCACTTTTCCGATTTCTTCATCAGTCTTACTGATCCTTTCTACAATCTTTTTGGATTTTTAACTCAGGTTTCATTGCAATGTATGCTACCCTGGCTAGCCGAGATGTAGACTGTTGTTTGATTCCAGAATCACCCTTCTACCTTGAAGGAAAAGGTGGGCTTTTTGAGTTCATTGACAAACGACTGAAAGAAAATGGGCACATGGTTATTGTTATTGCTGAAGGAGCAGGACAAGATCTTCTTAACGAGAGTGTGCAATCCATTGATGAGCAAGATGCTTCAGGAAACAAGCTACTGAAGGATGTGGGCTTGTGGATATCTCAGATGATCAAGGTATTGCTTACCATATAAAACGAGCTTGATAGTGCTCATATCAATGGTACTCTGGATGACTGTCATTTGATATAAAATATGATTGCTAAAGGAGCAGAATGTTTGTCAGAATAGCAGTTACATATTGAAGATGTAAGGTTAATGATGGTATCCTCATTCTTTGTTCCTTTTATTATCAATGGCAGCAAAAGCATTTTAGATAAATTCAATTGTTCAGAAGTACCTTTTCAAGGGAGTATTAGTCCATTTGCATCTTGATGTGAGGATTAGGTATACCAATGTGTCCATCAATTTTGAATTGCTTTGTAAAAATAGTTTCTCTATGGAAAAAGTTGGGGAATGAATATACTTATGATTTTTGTATTCATTGCGCAGACATCTAAAATGGCTAAGTTATTCCTTCTTTAAGAGTTTGTTCTAATTTGTGCTGCAGGCTCATTTTGCAAAAGAAAATAAGCTGAGCATCACTCTCAAGTATATAGGTATAACTTATATGCTTTAGAGTTTTCAACTGAAATTGTTTTGATGCACATGCGAGCTATAACCAAAATATTCTTCAGATCCCACATATATGATACGTGCTATTCCAAGCAATGCTTCCGATAATGTCTACTGCACTCTACTTGCTCAAAGTGCAGTTCATGGAGCAATGGCAGGATATACTGGCTTCACCGTTGGACTTGTCAATACTAGACAGACTTACATTCCTTTCAATGTATGTTTCTCAGCCAAAGCGAATAATTTCCTTGGAAATGCAGCAGAAGTTTAAGATATATGCTCTAGTATATGCAATTTACCTTTTTTTATTTTGGCCCGGAAAAAAGTCTTTTTTCTTCTGGTTTTTTCTTTTGTGGGCATTGTTTTTCTTTCTGCAAGCCCATTAGCATCTCCATGTATGTTACATTCCTGCATCCTTATTTTCTTTTCACTTCTGCTTTCTATTTGTCAGATCAATTATTCTGGAGAGAAACGTTAATTATGGTTTGATAATACTTCTGTTTTAGCGTATAATTGAGAAGCAGAACAAGGTAGTCATTACTGACAGGATGTGGGCAAGGCTTCTATCTTCAACTAACCAGCCTAGCTTCATGAGCCCCAAAGTTATCAATGAAGTAAGCCTTCAACTCAGTTGTGAGATGGTGAATTGAGGAAGAGATGCAAAATAAGAGCATAATGTCAGATCCTAAAGGATAACAAATAAGGGTAAAGAAGAGCCCTAGCATGACTTGAGCAGCTTTATTGATCATTCTATGTAATCCTCAATCACAGTTTAAAGTTGCTTTCTAAGCACGTCAAATCAGGGAGGATGCATTTCTGGTTTCTGTCGTTTAATGTACTTGATATGTGAGCTGTTGTATGGAAGTAACTCCCTTGTTTTATTGACTGCTTTCTCCTTTTGTATGTTCTGCCACCTGATTTGTCACTTTATATGGGATTTGAGACATTGTGGAGACCATTAATTTGAGGTTAAAATCTTGCTAATTTCACCTTTTCATCTATTTGATTTTAGATTTTGGTAAAGATGCATTTTAAACTCTAATGTTTGCCCTATCATTTAATTTAGAGTTTAAATTTTGGTTATATTCAAGGAATTAGCCAGTATAAAATCACTTAAAATAAATTTTGAATTCATGGAACTTTAAGCTCTTGTTTCCATCTTAAATCACGTTTTAATATATAAGGGATCTCAGCATTACAAGCATCTTATTTTACGATACCCAAAAAAATAGAGGTGTGATATTGATGTTAGTAAAATTTATCATCTTTTAATGGGTTAGGTAAGCCTTTGATGTATCTGGTTCTTAAACTACAAGACATCCAACATAGGGTTGGAGAGTGTCTCTGGTATAGGCACTTTATTAAGTTAGCGCAGACCTAAAGAGAATGTTTTGGGAAAGAGATGTAAATTTCTGTTTGTCAAGTAGAAACTCATTTTATATATGAGAGTTGATACAATTTGGGCTTTACATGTGGAGTTGTTCCTTCGTTAGGAAGAGTTAGAGAATGTGAATCTTGAGACATGGTTAAGTAGCAGATCAAGCCACCATTTTGAGGAGCGAAGTGTGCTCTTTATGGAGGAGTAACATTTTCCCTCGTTGATCTTAAGGAAGATTAAGAAGATTTTAATAGACCAAAGTACTTTTAAGTTATGTGAACGACCTGTATGTTATCCACTAGAAATACCATGGAGTATTAACTTGGACTAAAACATCTTCAATAACTCCAATAGGATGCACATACGAATGATCAGCTAGTTGGATAATCACATTAGTTTCTTGTGAAGAATTTAGATTTAAAGCTCGATAAATTGAATATGCATGACATTAATATATGCAACTAAGTCTCGCATGGCATGCTAAATTTTTTCATTACCAATAGCACACGAAAGTGTAAACATACGATTTTTGCATCTTTCCGATAATTTCCTATTTATCACAATTGATACTCTTACTCAAAATTATTCTCTCCTTGTCCTTCAACTTCCTTTTATTTATGCACAACTCCTTTAAAAATTTTGCACATTTTGGAACTTGCTTGATGGCTTTCAGAAGTGGTATATTAATTTCCACCTTTTTGAAAGTTTTTAAGATCTCTCTTTCATATTCATCATCTTTTGATTTAGCTAACCTACTAGAAAAAGGAGGTAAATGTGTATTAATTGATAATGATGAAGGTGAATCTTTTTTTTTTACCTTTTTTTGATTCTTGAGTTGGAAGTTCTTTCTTCTTTTCTTCATCATCGTGCTTTTCTATCTTCATTGGTAAAAGAGTTCCAGATTGAATTTCTTTACCACTTCTTAAAGTCATTGCACTCACATTCTCTTTAGGACTTACCACCGTTTGGGAAGGTAATTTTCTAATGTTTGTGCTTCCAATTTACTTACTGACGTGGCTAATTGAGTGATCTGAATTCTTAAAATTTGAAGGCCTGCCCTTGTTTCCTATTGAAATTGTTAAGTATTATTAGCAAGTACTTTAACAATTTCATCTAAAGATGTACGTGAATTTGAAGATTGACGTTGAGCATATGTAGAGACTTGAGGTTGTTTAAAATTGTGAGGTTGATATCGTTGTTGGCCTTCTTGATTTCCATAGCTCAAATTTGGATGGTCCTTCCATCCTCGATTATAGTAATTGGAATAAGGGTCATACTTTTACTAAGGTTAACCAGGAAAGCCCCCTATTGCATTAGCTTCTTAAAGAGAGTCTTATTGCAATGTAGGACACCTATTCGTAGGATGTCCTGAAAGTGAGCATATTCCACACACTTTTGCCGATTGAAATTGACCTACAACTATTTGATGAACTAGAGCGATTAAATCAAAAATTTTATCCTCAAGATGCATGTTCCTTACCTCATTCACATGCTTAATAGCTCCATCCATCTTTATCCCAATATGTTGAGACTTTTCAGCTATAATTAATATCAATTATCTAGCTGCCTCAGGTGTTTTGTTTACCAAAGATCCTGCACTAGCTGCATCAACCATACTTCGATCTATTAGCAAATAGTCCTTCATAAAAGTATTGAATCAGAAGTTGATCGAGAATTTGGTGGTGTGGGCAGCTGACACATAACTCCTTAAACCTTTCTCAATATTCATATAATGTTTCTCTTGTAATTTATCTTATCCCACATATCTCCTTTCTGATATTTGCTGCTCTTGATGCAGGAAAGAACTTCTCTACAAACATTATTTTCTTCTCGATCCATGTTGTCACTAAACCAAGGGAAAGATAATATAGTCAATCCTTTGCTTTATCCTTCAATAAGAATGAGAAGGTTTTGAGATTAATTTGTTATTCTATCACCTCTTGTGGCTTCATTTCTGAGTAGACAACAAGAAATTCTTTTAGGTGTTTATGTGGATCTTCTCCTATAAATCTATCTCAACAACTGGAAATTGAATGCATAAGGGTTGTTGATTCAAATTTAGTGTCGGTAACTCCCTCAATGTTCTAGGGTTGAGATTTGCCATCTTTTCTTCTACTTCTTGAAAATTATAGTCTTCACTAGTTCTTATATCTTTTTAACTTTCATATCTAAAAGTGAATGACTACTTCCTCACTTACTTTATTTTCTCAAACGACACACTATCTTCTCAATTTCTAGATTATATTGTAATTTATCTATTTGAGAAGCACAAGTCATACAAGACAAGAGGTTAGCAATAACTGTAAAATAAAAACACAAAGAAACTAAGAAACTAAAGTAGGTCTTGAGTAACGATGTCAAATTTTGGTCGGGTTGTCGAAGCCTTTAAAATAATTTTGATTCTCCAAACGTTTTGCAATAGTCGTAGAACTAGGTCAAATCACAAGAGAACTATACTATAGTTTCTTAATTTCAAGTAATGAAACTAAAAGGGGGGTTTTGATTAAGTAACTTTTTAACTAAAATTAATAAGAATTCAAATTAAATCAACTGAAAATAAAAGTGAGAAAGTCAAGATTACCAAACTTCGATTCAAGAGAAAGATCTAATTTAATTATAACATTGATCATTAGTTTAAAAAGAATATTTTCACAATTCAAGCAGCTGGTCCGAAACATATTAGGATAGTCGTAATAAGTCTCAAATTTTCATAAATTATTTGGTTCAATCTCAGCATCTAAACCAAAACTTATCATCCATTGACTGGGTGTGATAGCATTCTATATCAAATAAATGATAGGAATAAGTTTACTGAAAAAGACTAACCCTAAATTAATTAATCGAGATAGCTGCAACTATTTAATTTAGTTTTCTTGTTTATCATAAGTTAAACATGAAAATTTAGAAATAAAACTACTTGTACTAATCCTTCATGAAAATTATAGATCATTAAATTCATGGATAGCAATAGAATAATCAATATAAACTAAATTATCAGATTAACCAATAGTAATCATTCATGAAATATGAGAACTTAAGACAAGAAATACTCGAATTAAAAGGTGAATAAAAGGTTTATAACACAAAACGTCACAAAGTTACAACTAAAGTTTCAAATCCACTTGAATCAGAATGATTGATTTTAGCCACACATGACTTTGGCTTCAATAACAAAAATAGAAGAAAGATAAAGAATTGCTAAAAATGTAAGAAGAGATAATCTTTTTCTGTTATGATTAACATCCCTTTTATAGGATTTTCTGATCTAATCATAATATAATTCTAACTTGTAAAGATGTCTATCTAAAATAAACTCAAATTCAAATTCCGACATGATAAGGATATAAATAAGTTTTCGAGTTAAAACTCCAGCTCTTCAAGTGATCAGCCTTATCCATTGCAACAATCTCTTCACTTCATCCAAAATTCGTGATTATCATCAATAGAGTCCTAATTTGATACAATCTCTACTTTTCATCTCCTAAAATAAAAACAAACATTAGTTTTCATATTTAAGTCCCAAAATAAACCTAAAACAAAGGGTGTGATCAAGATAACGTCTTATTAAATAGTACATCCTCAATTATTTTGATTGATCCAAAAAAATTGCAGGCATAGAAAATTTTCTAATAAGTATATGGTACCAATATATTTATAATGAAAGGATCTATGTATAATGTAAACAAGTTTCTTGTAATGTCTTTTTTGTAAATTTCCTTTTAGTCAACCTTTTTATCATTCCAATCATATCGTACCTAAACCCCATTACAACCTAATAAAGACCTTTTGATTTTTGATTCTAGTTTACATATGAGTGGTGAAGATTTGATAAAATTACAAGCCTATAGTAAAAATTCTACTATGCATTGATTTGAGAGTTTGATAAATTTCACCCTAAACATATGAGTAAATTGAGTGAAATCTTAGTAAGAATGTAAAGGTTTATGTTTTTTATTTCAGTGAGACCATTGATGTGATTATTATTAGTATTAACTTAGGAAGTTAGTTTTAGGATAACTTGAATCTATTTGTGTGTTAACTTGATTAACATGATATGATAATTTATAGTATGAATGGACAAGTTAAGGTTAATGAAGGATAGACGCTAGAAGATTTATAATTTTGATTATAATTGTTTGAGGATAAACAAAAGCTTAAGTGTGAGGATGTTTGATAGATGCATATTTGATTGTATTTATAAACTCATATTTGAACTATTTTTCTTGATATTTTGTAATTTTGTTGTATATTTGGTATTAATTCAGTCCAAATGCATTTATAGGTTATAATTATCTTCATGTACCAAAAATAGAAGAATAAGAATGAAAATGTGGCATAAAACAAAGTTTTGAAGTAAGTTAGAGATACACGGATGTGTTTATTTGTGTAAGTCTCAAAGCCCACGTAAAATCGTGAATTCTAGTGTTTTTGAACATACACAGTCTCTCACACGCCTATGTATTAGACCGTATATGTATCAAAAACTCTAAAATTTACTATAAAAGGATATTAACGGAGACAATTATAGGAGAGCCAACTTTTGGAGTAGATTCCAAAATAGAAAGCTTACAAAAGGGATGATATTGATTCATAGACATGGAGCACGTGAAGAATTCATCAATAGATCTAATAGATTACATCATCAGACCTCAAACTTGCAAGAACATTCAATATAAGAGAAATGCATATTTAGAATTATGATTCCTTTTTTTTCTATTCATTTCTCTTCTTATATATCTTTGATTTCATTTTCTATTGTATGTAACTAAATATATTTAGTGTCTAGGTATGATGAACCCTAGTTAGGATAACAATATATCTTGATTATTATATTTAATGCAATTATTTTGATTGATCTATTGTCATTCAATTATGTGTTTTATGCATGTTATAATAGATTCAGAATGTTAGTGCATGATTTGATTTTATATCATTAAGAAATCCTTTGTATAAATAGATCTACCATAATTGAAAGGAGTCAATTGCAATCGTAAAGATAGGTCGACATAAATCTTCTAGATTTGGGTCAAACCTAATAACATAATTCATAAATCGATAATGCAATCTTAGGAATTTTAACTAGAAAGATTTCAGTTAATCACATTATGAACTAGTTGTTAGTAGTCTTAAAAGAGTTGTTAACATAAGATAGCAATTTTTAAGGTCCAATAATTGATAAAATAATTGCAAGATAAAAGGTTAATTACTTAAACGTTAGGGGGATTCATCAATTAGGCACTAATCTTTGATGTTGAGTTTTTTAAACAATTACTTTGTTTCTTAGTTTATTATTATTTCCTATTTTATTTTATTTGTTTAATTATTTCTTTTAATTAAAAACCCTCATTCAACTTATTTCTTTTCCAATTAAGCTTTCTAAGTTCCAATAAGTCTGTAAATCATGTCTAATCACCTCTAAGTCATTAGAATATATTTAATTTAACTACCATAGTCATATCCATCCAATAGACTCGATTTTACACAATTAGAAGCTTACAAGTCAGAAATCTCCAAGATTTCGTAGATGAACTATAAGTTCATGTAAGGGCATATGACATTTTATATCACTGACATACGTACCAAAAGGATTCAAATAGATCTTTGAACTCATATATAACCATGTATATATCAATATACATTAGTATCTCTAAATACAGAACAACACAAAAAGTGCTCAGAAAGTCTAGCGTCACATACGCCTTCTCCAAATCTACAAAATTATATGCAAATCCTATTTTCACTCCCTGTAACATTCCATAAGTCTCCTGAGTAGATGTATTGCTTCTGCGTAGACTTACCAGGCATAAATCCAAATTGGTTGGTCGATATAGAAACAGCTCTTTGGATTCTCTTTTCAATTACCTTCTCCCATAACTTCATGGTATGACTTAGTATGTTGATGCCTCGATAGTTGTGACATTGTTGGATGTCTCCTTTGGCCTTATATAAGGGGATTAACGTACTCAATCTCCATTTGTCTGGCATCTTGACTAACTCGAGGATCACATTAAACATTAAATGTTCAATTCTTTCCATAGTGGTGAAAGTTTTTCCTTTTTTTTCTTATAACTATCTATTCTTAGAAAGTATGGTTAAAGAGGAAGTGTTTTGATTTTGATTTTGATCTTTAGTTTTTCTCAAGGATGACCAAAAGCTAAATGTGAAGGAACTTAATAGTGCTTGGTTGACTATTGATAGATGGATGATTGAATATATTTTTACCTGTGTTTAATGTATTTTTATTTGATATTTGATATTTTTTGTATATATTCGGTCTTAATTTGTTTCAATTGTGTATATATATAATAATTACCTTTATGGACTAAAAGAAGAAGAGTTCAGACAAAAACATGATGTAAAATGAAGATTCGATGCATAAAAGGGATGCACGGTCATGCATATGCTAGTGCACTTCCATGAGGCCATGCACTTTTGCGATACTCAGAGATTTTTGGTTATGAACAGTATGATGCACGGTCGTGCAAGTGACCGTGCATCAGCCAAAAAGTTAGAATTCCATATAAAAGATGTTTTCCGAAGGCAATTGGTAGAGGAGACGAAAGGAGGTGTTCTAAACATCTGAAGTTGGTGAGCCACAGGAGAGGGAAACAAGAAGATTTTATTAACAGATCAATTAGAATACAAGATCAGACCTCTACATTGCAAGAATATGGGATAAAAGACAACCAGGGAGATCTAAAATTATGATTTTGTTGTTTTCAATTCATATTTCTATTTATGTATGTTTGATTTCGTATTCACTAATGTGTAACAAAATATTTTGTTAGTATTTAGGTTAGATGAACCCTTTTTGTGTTATGTTAACATATTTTGACTCTTTTATTAATGCAGTTGCTTGATTGATTTATTACGATCCAATTATGTGTTTTATTTATATTATAATAAACCCAAAAATATTAGATCATATTCTAATTTCATACATAGAGATTGAGAAATCCTAGGTTTGAATAGATTTATCGTAATTGAAAGGAGTTGATTGCAACCTTATAGATAGGATGACATAAATCTTTTGGATTATAGTCAAACCTAATAGAGGGACTCATAAATCGATAACTTAATCCTATAAACTTTAACTTGAGTAAATTTGGTTGGAAACCTTACGATTAGTTGTTAGTATACTCAAAGTAAGCTATTAGTATACCATAGGAGTCTCCACAGTCCAATATATCAACAAAACAATTACATAATAAAAGATCAAACTATTAAGGGTATAGGGCATTCAAAACCTAGATACTAATTTTCTAATATCGATAATTTTCTTAGTGCTTCCTTAATTCTTTATTCAATATAGTTTCCCATTTATTTTACTTGCTTTAGTTTTATTTTCTTTTTGTTAAAAATCTAAAATCAATCCTTAAGCTAGATAATAAGAAAAAGGTCATTACTAGTAATCACTGTCCTTGTGGGATCAACCCCTACTTATAGGCACTAGCTACAGCTACGTCGTACACTTGCAGTTATTAGATAATTGACTAACTCAAAAATATAAGTCAATCAACTATATATTTATTCTCTAACGCTTAGTGATTAATGTTTATGATCTGTCTAAGATACTTATTTTGGTTTAGGTATAAGATAAAGGAATAAGAACCAAAATAAGATAAATTGACATCCCTGGTGTCATTTTATTGATGTACAATCTTATTTGCCTTTGTAGAGTAAGAAGGACATGATTTAAGGTGAAGACACATAAAAAGGGAAGAACTAGAGTCATTGTGACTTACACAACCATGTGTAACTTGAAGACAATGTTTTAAGCACCCTGTGACCTACACCCCTGTTTGGAGACTTATATGGATGTGTAGGTGACTTACATGGTCGTGTATCTTATCCATATAGCTTACTGAGAATGTGTAACCCTACGATTTCTGTGAAATTAACATACATAGTCATTTACATGCCCTTATAGCTAACTGTGTATGACTATGCAACCCTAATTTTGCACTATAAAAGGGCAATTAAGAGGCTAAAAAGGTAATATGCAAACCGACGACACCAAAGGAGGCAGATTCCTTTCCTTTCTAAGAGCTATGAGTAGCTAATCTATTCTTTATGATGAACATGTTTAGGCATTGATCAATCTTAATGAGTCTCTTATTAACTTTATTGATTATGTTATTCAATGCATAAAATTTGAGATTTATGTATGAACGATTTATATAGGCTTACCAGATTATTCATGTATGGATTCATTTGCATAATCTAGATTGCAATCCGTAATTATTATAAGTTTGATTCATATCTAGTGAACTAATAGTTAAGCATTATTAAAGATAACTTAACATATCTTAAATGACTCGAGCTTATACTATTGTTGCTTATATTAAACTATTTTCCTATTCCATAATGCAGCTGTCACACTAAATCTGGAGAGCTTAGTATGGGTAATCTAATAGCTAGACCTAATTAAAGAGCTTATTTTAGTATAGAATCTAAGAAAAATTTTGAGCTTTTTGTTAATCTACAGTTAGTAGGTTTAAATGGAGGTACAGGAACAACATAAAGATTGCTTATACAACTTTGTGTGAAGTTTAAGATTAAACTATGAACTAGATTCAAAAATTGATTAACCCTTGCAATTTTGTATTATTTGATTTAATTTCTCTTCCATAGTTTATTTTTATTTTATTGCATCATTTGAATTTAATCAAAACCCCCCAATCCTATACACTGATTTATTCATTACAAAAGCTAATCACACATTCTCTATGGATACAATTCTTTCTCAGCACAGCTATAAATTTAGTTGTGCAGAGTTAAACATTGTTTGGTTTGTTCGGTATGTAACTAGTAGGTTAACTACATTATGGACTCCTCCTTAACAAATTATTATATCTCTTATATGTCTCATGGAGTGTAACATTGTAATAATGGAAAAAGGAGTAGATATCATTTGAAAGTTTTATAATCTGTGCTTTTGGAACTATTTTTCTAAGAACTTCTTTGCTAAGTTGTCCTATGAAATGATTGAAGCTACAATTGATGTCTTCAACCATTATTTTCACAAACCTTTTATAAGTATAAGGATAATTCCACCTTAAGGCATCATTAGTTACTTTTAATCTTGAAAATATCACTTATATCTAATAAATTGGGAATATACATAATGGATGCTCATCTTATACAATATCAAACTGCATAAATTATTACACCATCTGGGTAATGTTCATCTTGATCTTAGATCTAATTTTTGCTACTATTGGTCTAGTTATATTGAATTGTGTACCCATGAGTGATGGCTTCACATAATCCAATATGATTTCATGCTCTCCCTCTATATTAATAGGTTTGCTAAACATGAAACCAAAGCAACATCAAGTACATAAACAAATAGTTAGAAATCAATATAAGAATATGCAAATATAAATAAAAGAATATACAAAGAAATAAAAGAAAACAACTAGATTAATAGTTATTGAATCTCTTTAATAGTACATATATCCTTGACAATGATGTTAAAAACTTCATTGAATATTTTCTCCAATAACTTAATATAAGACTATAGGTAAGTGAACCGATTGTTTTACAATATTACAGTGATAAGTAGAAGAGAAGGGATGTAAGTAGAGGAACTATAGAGTTATAGGTAAACATTGTAGTGATAAGTAGAAGAGAAGGGAGGTAAGTAAAGGAACTAAAAAGTTATAGGTAAGTTGAGTACTAGATAAAAGAATGTTCTTCCTTTATTGTAATGATGCCTTTGAAGGGTTTAGTCAATGATATTCTTTTACTTAGTGATAAGTAGAGTTTAATTTTATGGTTCTAAAGTAAGTACTATGTCAGAATTTTCTACTATTATCTAGTCCATAATTAAGAGAGTGATATGGTTAAGCTAAACCAAAGTTAAATCGAATAGATCAAGATATCACTAGACACAAATAAGTAATAAATAATAGAAAGAAAGAAAATATGATATAACATCTGTACTAGAATTCCCTTTAGTGTTATCATGTACTCTTAATTCAATTATTTACAGATTGTATAATTTGAATTAGTAAAGTCTCCTAACGTGATGAATTGTCACCTTTTAATGTACAACTACCTATCTTTTAATTGTTTAACTAATATATCTATTTAATTAACACCTATAAGAATGTACTAATACTTTAAAAGGGTGCCTTAATAATGGAAGGATATATATTTATTCATATAAATATATATCTAGTAATTCTTTTAATCTTTAATATAAGTGCCTAGGCCAATCTATATATAGGTTCTTTTGACAATGTCTACATACAAACTAGATCATATTTAATCTTCGTTTTTATCTAACTCGCTTTAAGAACAACAAATATATTTCATAAACATAGAACCTTTTATTAGAAACTCAAAATCAATTTATAGATAAATTGTTGGGCCCCGATTCCCAAGCCCAACTATTCGAAATCGTATAGTATGAGTGGTCTTCCTTGTAGGGTTAAGCCATTGCACCTTAATTAGCCATAATCGGGTCCTCATCATCCTTATTACAACTCTAGCCACAAAGGCGAGCCCACAAAAAAAAATCACAATTGACTCATCACACTTGTAGCTCTTAGTCTCAAGATTATTTTGGAGCAAGAACC
>JAOTIZ010000001.1:20154779-20166158 GCA_027123425.1 Erythroxylum panamense | reverse complement strand
TTAGAATAGATTATACTCATGTATAAATTACATATAATCAGAGAAATAAAGTGGGTTTTCTTTTGATATTTTCTATATCCTCTTGTTTCATATTTGTTCATGGAAGCAGACATGGTTACTAAATTGGGGCAGAAAGATTCATTCCCGTGTGCAGCTTCCTTACTAAAAAAAGGATCTCAATCCCCTTCTGTCACTTCCCCTCTCCATTTACACCTTTATATTCATAAACTTTGGCTCTATACAGGTTATGATGTGCTTGAAATATCTGTAAATTAAATACACCACGTCTGACACTTGACCTGATACTTGATGAAGGACTTCTTCAAGCTCTAGATGAGTCCGCAATGCTAATATATTATTCCCTTCCATTAGACATCTCCTCTAAATCGACTTGTTTCCAGGAGTGCTTTTCTGTTGATACATTCTGACCAGTTGCTTTATATGTTAACTACTTCATAGTGTTTTCCTGGTGGAACATTCAGGTCCAGGGACAGTTAAGTCTCCTTTGTAGTGGATTGCTGAGTTTTGGGCTGTCTCATTATGGTACATCTGAATTTGAATTGCTAGCTGAAGAGCTGTTAATGAGTGACTCCATCATCAAAGTAAGCTATATAGCATGTTATTTGTAAAATCTCCATTTACAAGTGCATAGCTGAAGAGTTTTGTGTGAGATTGCTTGTTGGGGAATGTTTAATTTACATGAACTGTCTATATATTTGGTATGTATTCTAGATGAAAATAACCCGAGAAGATCCACTGTTTCACTTTTTAATATTTAAACGTTCACATACATCATATGTATGTTTGTATGTACATATGATATATTTTGTGTCTTTTTTTCTTAGTCAAAGTCTTTATGAAGCCTTATGTTGTATATTTAGTCACAAGCATCTGGTGAGTACATCCTTATTCTTCTTGTATGGAATGTTTAGTTATCCATTCCTTAGGTCAACCTTTAATCTTGCTTCTTTTCGAGTCGCGTAAAGCTTGTTATGTGGATTCTAACTGATATGCTTGCTTCACGTTCTCTTACATTGCATCTCAGGTCTATGGTGCATTACGCATGAGTGTTAAAATATTCTTAATGTGGAATTCAAAAATGCTCATAGACGGTGGTGGGGATGCAACTGTTGCAACATCTTTACTTGAGGCTAGTAATCTAATTGTTCTAAAGGTACTTTTCTCAGTATCTCTTGTTTGCTTAAGATGTTGCTTTAAAACATTCGTGTAATATCTTATTTTTGCTTGAAGCAGGAGACGTCTGTCATACATTCTAATGCCAATCTTGGTGTACATGGACAAGGTCTCTTGAATTTGTCAGGACAAGGTGACTGGATTGAAGCTCAGCGTTTGGTTCTTTCTCTGTTTTACAGCATTAATGTAAGCTGCTATATTAGAATATACTTTTGTGACCTATAGTTTAAATTCTAGTTTCTGGAAGATAAGTGTCTTGCAAAATTGTGGCTCAATGTAGTTACAATGCTCAATGACTAATTTGTCATCTGTGCTACCGCCTGCTTAACTGATTTGATGTGCGAAAATTGTACAGAATTAATACATTTCACATGTGGTTTAGTTTCGATTCTTTTTTTGGTGGTGGCGCAGGTGTCTAGCACTAACTAATCACTTTAAAACTTCGTGCCATTTTTATGTTAGGATCCAGTCCCTGTTTACGCTATTTGAAGACACTTAAAAGGGCACATAATTGACTCTTTAGTCTTGATCTTCTTATCTGTCTGACCAGACCCCAGTTCAGTGTGATTACTTACTTTTTCTTACTTTGTATAGCAAGTATGATGTGATTACTGATTGAGGCTAGCTATATGTTCAGTCATCTTGTATTTGTTGTTGGAAGACTCGTTGGCCTACTTATCTAACTCTTTTCATGGACCCTCATTAGCTTGTAGAAAAAATTTGTTTATGCCACTTACAGTGCTTAAGTTAATATTTTTGACAATCAATGACCCTAATAGTTAATTCCGTCTGTCCTTAAGGTTGGACCTGGATCTATTTTGCGTGGCCCTTTGGAGAATGCAACTAGTGATGCTATGTGAGTTTTAATTTCTGTCTGATTATCACTTTCTTTTTCCTTTGTATTTTGTTTGATTCCTGTATTGTATTATTCCAGTACACCGAGGCTCCATTGTGAAAGTGAGTTTTGCCCTTTTGAACTACTTCATCCCCCTGAGGACTGCAATGTGAACTCATCTCTGTCTTTCACTCTTCAGGTGATGGTTGAACAGAGATCATCCTTTGCACGTTAATGAACTCAATTATTGGTGGTTTGCGTAACTGTTTTGGTTTGATTCAGATATGCAGAGTAGAGGATATCTCTGTGGAAGGACTTATACAAGGATCTGTTGTCCATTTCCACCGGGCTAGAACTATATCTGTCCTGTCATCTGGAACAATAAGCGCATCTGGGATGGGTGTGTTCTTTTCCCTTTTATATCCTTTCTTTTTTTAATTGTCAGTTGCTATACCCATTCTAATGAGTTTTATACTCCTTCCATGATACACAAGCACACACTGACATCCCCCACCAGACAAACACACAAACACAAATGCAGGATCTGTTGAATGTAATCATCGGGGATAAATTTCTGTCGAAGTTTTGTTTTAGATGACAATGGGATTATGACAAGGCTTTTTATGTGCAGGCTGCACAGGTGGTGTGGGCAGAGGTGATGTTTTAAGGAATGGTGTTAGTGGTGGTGCTGGCCATGGTGGTAAGGGGGGGCATGGGTATTACAATGGCAGTCTTGTTGAAGGGGGCATTTCTTATGGAAGCTCAGAGTTGCCTTGTGAACTTGGCAGTGGTAGTGGAGATAAAAATTTGTCTGGTGTGACTGCAGGTGGTGGAGTCATAGGTAATCAGTCTCTTACACCAACCAATAAAACATGCTTGCTCCTTATTTATATATCGACGGAAGAAAGTGTTGCTCATCAAACTCCTATAAACATAATGTTTTAAAGATTATTTATTATCCTGCCTTGAACTTAGTGACCAGTATTACCTTTCTGTATAATATGTGATGGGTACCTGTAGACCTTTTCAGTGACATCTGGGTACGCTTGTTTTGTCGTGGTTCACTCATCTTCTTATAAGTTTTAAGAAACCACCCGCTCTGTGCTACTAAACTTGTATATATGCTATAGGTAATTTCTTCTCATTTTCGTTCTCTCCTATCTGAGTAGTGATGGGTTCGCGGGAGCATCCTTTATCAAGTTTATCGGTTCAAGGCTCAGTACAAGCTGATGGGGAAAGTTTCAAAGAAAATGGGACGTTAAAAGAATTTTCTACTATGAATGATACCAATGGAAGTCCTGGGGGTGGTTCTGGTGGAACTGTACTTCTATTTTTGCACACGCTAGACATTGTTGACACTGCTGATCTTTCAACTGGTGGGGGTTATGGTGGTCCAAATGGAGGTGGTGGAGGTGGTGGAAGAATTCATTTCCACTGGTCCGACATTCCTAGTGGAGATTTATACCAGCCTATTGCAACTGTGAATGGCAATCTTCATGCATGGTAAGAATTTTGTGTAATGTGTTTGATAATGCGCCTTCATTTTCTCCCGATAGTTTGATAGGCTCTCCATTTCACCAGAGGATTATGATGATATATGAGTCTGTATATGCTACTGAGGTTGCAACACTCTTAGGCAACCTTGTTATTTTGGGCTGTTGGACTGGGTCACTTTTTGGTCCTAGGTCACAAATAGAGAACTCGCTAATGGTTTTGATAGTTCTTGGCAACATTTATCTTTTGTGATAAGGATAAAGTTTATTCCAATGCTTTTGTTGACACACCTGAAGACGACATTAGGGAATGCATCATTTCGAGCTGCTAAAAACAGCTTCATAGTATTTTCTTTGCAAATGCATTAGAAACCCAAGGAACAGTTAAGTAGACTTGCTTCTAAGTTATTTCTTTTGAATACTTCATGAAATGATATATCTCCTGAATAATGAGTTGAAGTTTTAATTTGGCAATATGTTGAAAACTAATTGTCATAACTGGATGCTTCTTCATCGTCCCTGACACTTATTACTTGCTGTTATGGTTCTTTGTGTCAATGATTTTTGTGATTTCTATTTGAAAATGTTGATTCATCCTATTTAAAAATCAATAGTCAATTTGCTCTTCTTGAAATAATTTTCCTTTAGGTTTTCTCCTAATGAGAGTGAATCTTGTAGCTTATTGTAAATGTTTTCTGTTGAACCTAAACCTTGAGCCTTTTCTGATGTCTCAAAGATTGTTACAGTGGAGGTTTGGGCAGAGACATGGGTGGTTCTGGAGAAAATGGAACAGTGACTGGGAAAGCTTGCCCTAAAGGGCTTTATGGAATATTTTGCGAGGTATCATAAGACTGTTGACTTTGTTGCATTCCTAACACGTTTTATCTCTGTATTTTAAGTTGTTTTTGTGTCTCCTGTTGTTTCTTGCAAATATAAGACTTTGAACCTGTCATGTGAATGAAGGAAAACTTATACCTTACCTGATTATTTCTTAGCATGTAAGGTTTTTCAACCCAAACACTGGGAATACTTGAGCCTGCAATGTGTTCAAGAAGAATGATTGCTACATAGCCTGATATTGATAATATTTTCACAAGGAACTTGTGTTATGAGAGATGATGCGATTTGCTTTCTCATAAATTTTAAACCAATTTATCATTGTTGTTGAAAATGTTTTTGGAAAGAGTTGACTAATTATCTGAAGAGATCATTGGAATTCAAAGTTGTTGGAGTATTTACCCTCTTGTACTTTTTGTGTTTCTTCAGGAATGTCCAGTTGGCACATTTAAGAACGTTACTGGATCCAATAGTTCTCTCTGCCGTTCTTGCCCCACCGATGAACTTCCCCATCGTGCTGATTATATTCCTGTTCGAGGTGCTGTCTAATACATATTTAGGTCTTGTCTGATCCTGAGACACAGTCTCAAGGACTTGTGAGAGACGTTAGTTCTGCTAATTCTTGATAGTTCTAAAAATATGTTCTCTTTGAAATTCTGGAATTTGGGGATGGACAGAAAATGGGTGATGGGTATAAACATGACAATAATACAGCCAATTTTTCATGGTTCATGTGTATAGATGGTTTTGTAACTCTAGTGAAATATCAATTCAATAAGATAACTATCTATCGTTGGCCATTTGACAGGTGGTGTTACTGAAACGCCTTGTCCGTATAGATGCATTTCAGAGAGATTTCACATGCCTCATTGTTATACAGCCCTTGAGGAGTTGATTTACACATTTGGTGGGCCATGGTTATTTGGTCTTCTTCTTGTTGGTCTTCTCATCCTGCTGGCCTTGGTGCTTAGTGTTGCTCGGATGAAATTTGTTGGGGTTGATGAATTACCTGGGCCAGCTCCAACTCACCATGGCTCTCAAATAGATCATTCGTTCCCTTTCTTGGAATCACTTAATGAGGTTGTTTTCAGTATTTTGTAGTGTTTCAGAGGTGCTGGAATTCCAAGCCCCATCTTTGAAGCCTTTCTGTTCTCTTGTTTTTCATTTTCTTCTTTCTTTTATATCTTGATTCATATGCCTCTTTATTCTTTTTATCTAAAAAATGTTCAATTTGGATATGACTCTACGCATTTAGATTGACATGGTTTACTCATTTTTAGGTTCTGGAAACAAATAGGGCTGAGGAATCTCAGAGCCATGTGCATCGTATGTACTTTATGGGCCCAAACACTTTTAGTGAACCCTGGCATCTTCCACACACACCCCCAGAACAAATAAAAGAGATTGTGTAAGCATATCTTTTTCGTTGGTCAACTAGTTTTGTTGATGTACTAATTGAACTTCACCTGCGCCCTACAGGAAAGATTATGATATTTTCTTACTTTCATTGTTTATGCTTTTGCCTCATTTGACATGCAGATATGAGGGGGCTTTCAATGCATTTGTGGATGAGATTAATGCTCTAGCTGCTTATCAATGGTGGGAAGGTGCCATATTCAGCATTCTTTGCATTCTAGCATATCCACTTGCATGGTCATGGCAGCAATGGCGCCGAAAAATTAAATTGCAAAGACTCCGTGAATTTGTTCGGTCAGAGTATGATCATGGTTGCCTTCGCTCTTGTCGTTCACGTGCTCTTTATGAAGGGCTTAAGGTTTGTATGCCCAAAAACATTTGTCCTTTACTTTAATCAGTGTTGGACCTAGGCTGTATCTTATCTGATTGTCAAATACAACATACTTGAACATGCTGTAGGTGAATTTTTTACGGGTCAATTTATTTTCTTTTCCTTCTTTAAAAATGTCATTCCTCTCTGCACCACCAATTGTTTTCAAAAAAACGAGTTGCTGCCGGATGCTGTTTCTTAGTAGTCTATAATCGTAAAATCATAGAAACTGAAAACCATAATTTGCCATATGGAGCAGTATCTTAGTTCCTAGGGTTATTGCTTTCAATGAGCTTTAACAGTTGATTTAACAATAACTGAACATGTGGACTACACTACTTAAATTTTCTTGTTTTAGTGATGCTATTTTTCTGGATATTGATATCTTTGTTTGAATAAATTATTTGTCTAAGATTTGTTGCTTATGTTATTTAACTTGTTGCAAATATTTGCATTTTAAAAGTTGTCAGTGTTATACTCTGATTAATCTCCGTGATAATTACACTATGAAACCCATCCTTAAAGTCCAAGACAGTGATCTCGCTGCTGTACATTCTTATCCTGATGGTATAGACTGTCTATAATCTATCAAAGGAGAATATTTGCTGTATATTCTCATCATTAATTATTAGATCCTTGCCCTCTTTTATTATATAGGTAGCTGCCTCTTCTGATCTAATGCTTGCATATTTGGACTTCTTTCTTGGTGGAGACGAAAAGAGGACTGACCTTCCTTCTCGACTGCATCAAAGATTTCCAATTTCTATAGTTTTTGGAGGTGATGGAAGTTATATGGCTCCTTTCTCAGTCCAAAGTGACAATATTCTCACTAGCCTAATGAGTCAGGTTTGTTTTTTCAATCCCCTAGCATAAAGGCTTACACTCGTAACGTCCGCTTCAGTAATATGGGGTTTGACTAAACTGATACCTTCTATATGTTAGCTGTGTATAGTATCTATTGTTCTTCTGGTTTTGCAGATGGTCCCTCCTACGACCTGGTACCGTACGGTGGCTGGTTTGAATGCACAACTCCGTTTAGTTTGTCGTGGTCGACTTAGGGTGACATTTCGACCTGTCCTTAGATGGCTTGAAACTCACGCCAATGCTGCTTTAAAGGTGCATGGAGTACATGCTGATCTTGCATGGGTTCAGGCTACAGCTTGTGGTTATTGCCAGTATGGACTCTTGGTATATGCTATCATAGAAGAAAATGAACTTACCTCAGCTGATAATTTTGATGGTGCAAAACGAAATGAACAGCATTCATGGTAATTATTTATCATATAATACAAGTTTAGTTGCAGTTCATCTTGTGAAGCTCCTTAATGAATTGTTAGTTAGGGTATGCTGAGCTGTCCTAATCTCATTGATCATTGTATGTTCTTGAAATGATCATTCAACGAAGAGTTTCTAATTATTTTAAGTCTTCAGATAATAGTTAAGGTTTCCATTTGTATAATTACTAGTTCTTGTATAGATAGGAGAAGCAAGGATGGTGCAAATACAGGGAGAAACTGTAGCCTATGCACCACGTAGGTAACTGTCTTGACATACATATAGGCATTTTATTGTAAGAAGTGGTACTGATTGCATTCCCTTATTGTTGAAGATTATGAAATTGAGTACGGAAATATTATGTGTCCAACATAGCAATATCTTATGTATCTAATAATACAGTAGTTTAGATATTACTTAGGAATAATGTACTTTCTTATTATAAAATACTGTACTGCGTTAAGTAGATGTGCTAACCTAATAAATAATACATCTCAAAACCTTTGTGGTCTTTATGTGGGGAAATGCAGGTTACGATGAATCATGATAAATCTATGTGTAAATTCCTTCTTTCCTTCTCTTTATTTTTCAGTTCACGTAGTATTAGAGTTAAGTTCTGATTCTGAGGGCAAAATACACTTGTTTCTTCTGTTTCAGAGCCATTCTTCTTAAGACCCTGTGTTATGTCTTCTTTTTTGGCAGTCCAATTGAGAGGGTTGTTATCATTCTTTTGTCCTCCTTTTGGTAGCCCATTCAGAGCGTCGTTACCTTCTGCTTTCTTCCCTTTTGACAACCCATTGAGAATGGTGTTACCCTTCTTCTGCCTGTCCTTCTGACAGCGCATTCAAAGCATCAGTACCTTCTTCTGTCTTTTCTTTTGACAACTTAAAGTGCTATTGTTTATATTCCATCTTTTCTTCCAGCAGCCGTCGAGAGCACCACTATCTCTATCTTTTCCTCTCTATGACTTCAGGGTTTTCCAAACAAAAGAAATGTTGGTAAGAAGGAAGAAAAATACTTGAGCAAATAAAAAGAATAGCCTGAACAAAATAATATATATTTTTATTCACAAAATTCTCCATTCTCAGGATTTGAACTTCTTATGCAAACTGGAAAGAGGTAGCATTACTTACCATTTTGAGGAGAGTTGAAGATCATGAAGGTTTAGGATTTAGTGTGGGAATATTATGAATGTTATATAGGAATGTTTATGTATCCAATAATAAAGTATTTAGATATTGTTTAGGGATATTGTATTTTCTATTATGGAATATTGTATTGCCGTACTATGATAAGTATATGCGGAACCCTAATAAATAATGCACATCAAAACTCTCTGTGGTCTTTGCGTCTGGACATAGGCTAAGCCAAAGCACGTTGAAATAATGTGTAACTTGCTTCTTTTCTTCTGTTTATTTTTTAATTTCATATCTGTGATGACATTTCTCAGGTTATTAGTAATTGCAACATGTGTGTGATTATGTATATATTAAGTTGTACATGCTAATAGTACTCTGCTTGTTCAAATGTAATTGTTGTGATTGTGTGGTCTGATTGCCTAGAATATATGTGCATCCACGTTGAATAATGGGCTGTTAATTTTGGCAACTTATGTCCAGCTACTTAAAGCTAGACCTTTGCTTTGGTTTAGGCTTAACTTGGGTTTCTGTAACATTTCGGTCAACAGTGTGAAGAGCATATACAGAGAAATTCCATCCGGTCATTCAAAAGAAAATAGTCTCACAAGTAGAGCCCAGAGGACGAAGGAGAGCTTTTTAAGATGGAAAAAGAGTCCTGGAGGAATTATAGATCCCAACAGCATACAAACGATTGAAGAAAAGAGGGGTTTATTTTATCCTCTCTCTTTCTTGTTGCATAATACAAAGCCTGTTGGCCACCAGGTTATCATCCTTGTAAATATATTCGTTTGATTTATTACCTTGCCTGTCTCCTCTCTTTCCGCATTCTTGTGATGATATTTGCTTGTACCAATTTTGCTGATTGTCTATCATCTTATGTGCAGGACCTTGTTGGTTTGGTCATCTCCATACTTCTTTTAGGAGATTTTAGCTTAGTGTTACTCACTTTCCTACAATTGTACTCATTCTCATTGGTTGATGTCTTTCTAGCTTTGTTTATTTTACCTCTTGGCATTCTGTTGCCATTTCCTGCTGGAATCAATGCCTTGTTCAGTCATGGACCTAGGCGTTCTGCAGGTCTTGCTCGCATCTATGCCCTGTGGAACATCACATCCTTGATTAATGTCGTAAGTTGCTGCTTTAATCTGTTTAGATATCCCACTTAATCCTTAACGAAGCAATCTGTTTGTAGTATTTTCCGGATAGTTACTTGAATAATTTGATTTTCCTCATCTTTTGACGGTCAATTTACTTTGTAACCTTACCTTTTTCGACTTCTGCCAGATTGTTGCATTCCTTTGTGGTTATGTGCATTATGGCAGTCAGTCATCCACAAATAAGGTTCCCTTCCAGCCATGGAATATTAGCATGTGAGTTTACCCTTGCGGATTTTACAAGCTTAAACTAGATGGGGAAAGTTTGGGGTAACAGCTGCTGACATGGTTGCTTGCGTTTTTATTTTTTTTCCTTGTTTCTTTGGGGACTCTTGGGGATGCTGTGATGCAGGGATGAAAGTGAATGGTGGATTTTTCCAGCTGGACTTGTACTATGTAAACTTCTGCAGTCTCAGCTTGTGAATTGGCATGTCGCGAATCTGGAGATACAAGACCGCTCACTGTATAGCAATGATTTGGAGATGTTTTGGCAATCGTGATAAATGACAACACATTGATGAGGATTCTTTTTAATTTTTTTGTATGCTACGTACTAGGAAAGGATACTAGGAAAATGTTTGGTAGAGGGAGAAGTAAAACTAGAAATAGGAACACAGAAGAAAAACTAGAAATAGTATTCCCAATGTAAATATCACTAGATCCATGCAGAGAAGTTACGATCGTGTATTTTTCTGTACAAAAAGATGTGTGATAACTAAATAGAAAGTATTACTTTCAATTGTTAAAACTCAGACCGAGTAACTAGATCACTAGGGATGATGAATTTCCTTTGAGGTATATATATATATAAGAAGATTACAATTCAAGAAAGATATAAAATTGACTCTTTAAAGAATCATTTCATGGGATAGAGCATATAACTAGAGATAAGTTTTTCATTCGACCAAAACGAAGCATATAGAAACTGTTGGAAAAATAAACGTGTAAAAGTTAAAAAAGAAATACTAAAATAATTACCATTGTTTTATTTAAGATCTTAAATTTTGATCAGGGTTGAATCAATTCTTTGGGTGAACACGTCAGTAAGTAGTTAAGGAAAATGTTTTTCCAGAATGGGCATTACGGCAAGGAAGAAGAAAATAAAAGGAGAATAGTAACAAATGGTGCCTACACAGGTTGACATCTAATACAATTTAGTAGTACGCAATCCACAAAAAGCAACTAAAAGATTCTTTGGTGAATAGGGCGAAACATACTTTTAAGAAAAAGTAATGCCAACAAATATAAAAGTTTGTATTATTGTAATTACACTGCCTGACTTGTCGGCTACACTACTAAATACTAATGGATTGGTAAGAAGTATCATTCCGACACAATATCTGTCCGTATAGTTGCTGTCTTCAGTAGCTAAAGACAGAACAGAACAGAAACTGGAGACAGTAGGATGTTTAGTTATGGTGGACAGAACAGAAAAAACTGTATCCGTCTCTAGGACAGAATGTGTTTGGTTGCAATGGACAGAACGAAAAAATTATGTCAATGACGAAAATATCCCTGATCCTTAAGATGATTAACAATGTGTTATGAATTGATAAGTTTATTACGAATGAGAAGCTTTAGTTAAACATTGAACAAATAATAATAATAACAATTTCAAATTAAGATTGAATAATAATAATAATAATAATAATAATAATAATAATAA
>JAOTIZ010000001.1:20087836-20107271 GCA_027123425.1 Erythroxylum panamense | reverse complement strand
CTTTTAAATTGAAAAAGGTGGTTTGAAACAAAGTGTGGAGGTCGGCTGATCAAGTCTGAATATACTTTACTAATTTTAAAATATCTTGAGCTATAGAGCTCCGTTTGAGACGATTTTTGTTTTAAATTAAACTAGACACATAAACCTACAAGTTTTATGAAGGTGTTGAGCTGTCATTTAAGCCTTTAAGATTTTCAAATTCTGACCTGAAGTCTGTAGTGCTCAATTTTGGCTGTTTTCTTTGAGATAGTATTTTAACCATAACTCCTTCATTTCAAATCCAAATTGAGTGTTTTCAGTGGCGTTGGAATCGTGAGATCATGAGGAACAATTTTTCTTAAAAATCCAATCCCACATTTTCTATTAAAAGTTTCTCTATTTGTGGTCTGTATGTGTTCGGTTTTGGGTCCGCTATGCTTATGTGTGCTTGTGTGGTCCGAATGTTGGGCCTCGACGACGGGGTCCAACACCGCTAGTGGCATCGAAGCTCCAATTTTGGACTCCCATAAGTTCACTGCTACACTGGACCGCTATGCTGGAAAGTGTAGTACGTTCTGTTCACGGCTGCATAGGACCGCTATACGGGAATGTGCAGTACGTTTCGTTTTGGACCGATCCAAACCATTCTGATGTGTTATGAATTTTCTGATTTGTTTATATTTGTGATGCATTCATGTTTTGAATTTGTTTATGAATTGTGAGAAATTTGAAAATTTTGAAAAATGAGAAAGTGAGTTTTCATCCGTGAAATTTTTGAAAGTGATTATGAATGATTTTGAAAAGTTGAAAAGTTTGAAAAATAAGTTTTCGATGAATTTTCTTCTGAGAAATGTTTATAATGGCAAACGTCTTGAAAAATGATTTTTGCTTATTTTTCGACTTATAAACAAGTTATCCACGAGCTATCAAGCTCATCCCCTTTCATCCCCATCTCCACGTATTCGAGCAGGAGATCGGATGAAAGAAAGTCAAGACTTGTGTTTGATTTTTGCTTAGCTAGTATTTTATGTAAATTTTGGATTTTGGTATTGTATATGGCTTGGAAGGCCATTAATGTTTTGTAGGCATTATTTCATGATGAGTATGAATTATGATTTTTGTATATTGAATTAAGATATGAATGGGATTTGTGTATGATTTGAGTTATGAATGTGATTTGCATATGAATATGAATGGGATTGCTTGTGATATGGATTCCGGACGGGAGGTCCGATGATTTTTGATCATTGATTGCGAATTATTGAAGTGTTATAGGTATAGAATTGTGTTTATTTATGCTGGGATTCCAGACAGGAGGTCCAATGAATTGTGTGTATTGGTTTGGTATATAGAAGTGAGTTTAAAACTATTTGCAAGTTTTTGGGATTGTTAAAATACAGCCGTTATGCTGCCCAATTCATGTTCAAATACAGATTGAATAAAGAGAAAAGGAATGAATAATATGAAAAAAGAATTATGTTTTGTTTAAAAAAATGAGAAATGATGAAATGAATTAGAAGAATCTTATGAATTGAGTTTGATTGAGGATAAATTTTCCAAATGGGAAATTAAGTTACGTTGTATGAAATGGATTAAAGAATGAGAAAGAAGAAGAAAAAAACTTTATACCGGATTTGATTGGCTTAGATTAGATGTCTATGGGTTTCCAACGCGACGCTGTTCTAAAAGTGTATGTTTTCGGATGTCGGAGTAAGTTTTTGGTCTTAAGCGATTTGCTTGCCATTTGATTTTGCTTTTGATTTTTGTTCCGCATTTTGTTATCCGATTTTCCGATTCGATTCCTTTTGATTCGATACTTTCGCTTTGTGTTTCTCTTTGATTCCGATCCGACTTCTGTTTCGCTTATGTTTTTATTGATTTCGTTTCCGCCTCCTTGTTTCCCTTTTCGATTCCGTTTAAGATTCCGTTTTTTTCCGGTTGGGATCTAGTCCCGAGATCGGGTCTCCAACAAATCAAGCTTAGAGTTGCTCCAATGGCTATTTTGAGACAATATTACAAGATTAGGGCTTAATGATATTTGAATTGATGATTTTTCAGGCTTCTTTTTTGTATGAATTCATACACAATGAGTAGCTCTTTGTCCTCCAAACAATATATTAGTAACTTAATAAGGTTTGAGTGTGAAAATGTTCTCATAAAGTCCACTTTTGACCTTGGTGAAGAGCTACCAATAATTTCATCAAAAAAAATTCAAGTTCTACTCGCAACTCTTAAGCCAACATCATAAGTAAATTTGACTTTGTTATATCAAGGACCTGTGATTTCAAAATTTTTATATCCATTAAAATTTTGTTTGATAAAAGCCATTGTAGCTTGTTTCAAAATCTAACAAGCCACAAATTTAGCAGTGTGCAAGCCTTGAGCTTAGTTACACTAAATAACAACATTTATTATAAAAAATCAAGATGATGTTTGCATCATTAAAGTTGTTGCATCCTTTGGACCTTTTATGTTTATCAACAATGCACTAGTTTTATTCTTTAAAATTTTGTTACACGGAAAATACCTTTGAACATAAATATGGCCTATAATCTCAACCATTGCAATCGATGGATTTATATCTATATCAATATTCTTCATAACCTTTTCAACTTCATTACACGTGTCCAATTGTTTCAAACATTCAAGAAGATTAGGTAGATCAATTGCAAATTTAACTTGAAATTCTATTAGTAATATTGGAATTTGAAAATACAATAGGATCTAATAGGTTTAAATTATACTATTTTTTGATAGATGTTTAAGTGTACTTTTGAGTATTTCTTAGATGATTATCATGTATATAGGCTTAGAATTATGTTATTATCAGTGTTTGTTTATATTTTAAGTGTTTACATGGCTTTTAGCAAGATTTGGATCTTAATTTTATGCTTTAAGAGTTGTTTGATGTGTGTTTGAATGTATGAAAATAGAAAATTGAAGAAAAGAGAAGAATTGAAAGTATAAAAATAGGCCACAATCGTGGCTTGTCTTGCCACGATCGTGACAGAGAGCACAAACATCTATTCTAATGAATTTCAACTTTTTCATAACGTGACTCTTTTTATAATTTTAGTATTTTGGGATTATTTTTTTGAACCAAATTAAGTGGGTAAACCCTAGAAAGAACTCTAAAAGTCTCAAGAACCATTTAAGAACATAAAATCACTCAAAAGGAGTAGCCACCATCTTCCAAAGTGAGAGAATAAGGAGGAGCTAAAAGAGTAATCTAGAAATTCTAGATTTCAAGTTTGAGTTTAAATCAAGTTCTTTCTTTCTTTCCTTTGTTTATTTTATTAAACTTGACGTGTAACTTAGATTTGAATATGTTATTCACATTTAGGATGCTCTAATTTTTAGAATTGGATTTGTTCTTGAGTTGTTTTGTGACTTGACTGTTGTTGATTTCAATTCAATTTTCTAATGTTGTGATGTTTGGGTATGCTAATACTTCGATAATAGATAGAAAGAGTAAGTCGAAAGTAATCCGATTAGGTTGAGCAACGAGAGTTAATGACCTAATAAGTCTCTCAATATCAAATTGGTAATCATACAAAGAGAGATCCTGTGTGAAAACTCAATTATTCAATAGATTACTTAAGAACTAGTTGAAAACGTTATGTAGATTTTATGAATTGAGAGGTTGCAAAATATGAAATATCGTAACCAATTAGGGTTAATTGATTAGGTCTTGAGAAAGATTAATCAATCTCTTAGAAGATCTAGAATCAACACATAATTGAATCAATAGAGGTTAGGAAGCAAAATAACGATAGAATGAATCAGCTGAACTCTGGAGAGTTCTATCTGGTCTTCAGCTTGCATGGCAGAGGGGATATCGCAAGATTGTCTTAGAAGTGGACTCGTTAATAGTTATAAACATTTTGTCTTCCCTATATATGCATTCAATGTCCCTTGATCCCCTGGTCCTCGGCATTAACGAGCTCTTTGCCCAGAATTGGGTCGTTTGACCATGCCACATTCACAGGGAGAGCAATCGATGTACAGACTGGCTGGCCAATCTTACAGCTCAATTTGAGCTTGGAAGTACTTCTCTAGAACATACACCTGTAGGGTGCATCTCAATCCTTTTAGAGGATATGTCGGGGATTTGCTTCCCACAACTAATTTTGTAATTTTTTGATTTTTCTTCCTTTTATGTAAAAAAAAAGGTTCAAGATTTTAACCAAAAAGAAGAAGTGATGATTATAGAATTGACAGTTAAGAAAAAATTAGTGTAATTTTATAATGGAAAGCAAGAATTGCGAAAAAGATTTAACCATTAAAAAGATTACAAGAATTAAAAAAGAGAATTAAGAATTAGAGATTGAGATATATAACAAGAATTTAATTCCAAAGAAACATCTGTTGATATTAATTTTAAATAGAATTTTGAATTATTCTATCAAAAAGAAAAATATAATATCACAAAAGCGGACTTTTAGGAAATTGGAAATGATAAAAGATAATGAACAATATTTATTTTATGTTTTTTGGACAAAATAAGTACCTTAAAGTTAAAAAATTGGAAAATTGATTCCACCAGAAAGGAAGTGCCTTTCTCCATAAAATATTTTGGAATTAGAAGTTGGTATCATTTGCAATATGCAGAAGCAGAGATTCGAGTTCTTGGTGTTGTTACAATGGCAATATACAATGTCAGCGATTACCATTAGAGATTCAAGTTGTTGGTGTTGTTACAATGGCAATATACAATGTCAGCGATTACCATTAGACGTGACGTGGCTAGTCAGAAAGCTGAGAATTAGGGAGCAATTATAATGGAAACGACAGCGTTGCAGCAGCATTGTAAAATAAAAAGGACAAGGGTTGGGTGGTTCAATAGAAAACAGAAAATAACCCAGAAAAACTGAACTGTGGTGTAATCGTTCATTTGTTGAAGCGGGAGATTCGATAATGGTAAGCAAAATTAATTGGTCTGAGTAGTGGTGGCTGCATAGAAAGACTTGTTTATAGTTACTTTACTTGCGTGTTGCAGTTTGCAATTGCTGCAATTAACGATACAGACTCTAGAGAGCAGTGGGAGCCCTTAGCTCCCACCAAAGAAGCTCAGGTAAGTTTGTTGCTTTGCCTTCTCCATTTGTTTTTCTTCTTCCTGAATTCAGAAGAAAGCCAAAAATTTCAGGAATTCCATCTAACGCAAACCTACCACGACGGCCTTCTCAAGTTACAATCCAAAGAATACCACAGAGCCCGACAACTTTTGGAGTCTGTCCTCCAGGATCCTTTGATTTCAAATGCTCAGGTAACTCTCATATCTCTTTGTTTCCCCTTTTTCTTCCTTCTTTTCAATATAATTCTAATTAGAAATTGTTGGTTTCTTTTCTTTTTCTTTACAACTTTAGGTGGATAGTAAACCTAGTGATGATCACTTGCTGCAGCTCAGGTCTGTGTCTCTCTCGTCCTGCTTTAAATCCATTTCAAAATTTTATATTTTTCTAATCAGTAGGAGCTAAGATATTTGATCACCAGGACGTAAAAAGTTGATAAGGGGTCATCTGGACCAAAATAATTTTTATATTTTTCTGTTTTCCGCAGATTTTTGGCCCTGAAAAATCTGGCCACTGTTTTTCTTCAGCAAGGTTCACTTCATTACGAGAATGCTCTGCATTGCTATCTTCAAGCTGTTGAAATTGATACAAAAGATTCTGTTGTCTGGAACCAGCTAGGAACTCTGTCATGTTCAATGGGTTTGCTAAGCATATCGCGCTGGGCATTTGAGCAGGGGCTTCTTTGTAGCCCTAATAATTGTAAGCCTAAATCTTTTTTTTTTCCTTCTTTTGATGTTTATCTATATATGGTCTTCCTCTGTAGGAAATCAACTATTGCTTTAATTGTTTTGACTTCCCTAGATTTTAGCTATCTTCAGGAAATGAAATTATTTCACTTCTGTGCATGCAGGGAATTGCATGGAGAAACTATTGGAAGTTCTAATTGCCATTGGTGATGAGGTTGCATGCCTTTCTGTTGCTGAGTTGATTGTGAGGCATTGGCCCTCACATTTGCGTGCCTTGCATGTGAAAAATACTATTACAAATTCGGAACCAATACCATTTGCTCCTAGAGGTATAGACAGGCTTGAACCTAAGCATGCTCGGCTGAAATTTCTTGACAAGAGGAAAGCAACTGATGATGTTCTTGATGGGGCCATTGCTAGTAAAAACCCAAACAAGAATGTTGAATTACATCTTTCTGAACTTTCTTGGGTGGCCCTTGCTGATGAGCTTCTAGGTATCCTACGTCCGTTGAATAGTAGTGCCTATAATTTTGGCAATGATGAAAAAAAATCTGGAGATGTCAGGATAGCTATTCATTTGCCTCGTTTGAATTATGATGGACCTATTGAAAAGAGAAAATTTCATTCTGTCTTAAGTAATGGAGGTGTCTCAGTTGGTGAGAGTTACTCTGAAAAAGCTATTGCTGTAAAACAAGGAGAACCAAGTTTTTTTGATGAACAGCCTCATGAAAGGCGGAGCAGTCGTCTCGAGAGGCTTAGGAGTCGTAAACCAGGAAAAGAAGAATTGGATTTTACCAATGGTAAGGACATGGAGAAAGTTGTAATTCAATTTTTAGAACCTTTTATTGTTGGTAGAGCTGGAAGCAGCGGTTTTGATCATGCATCTGGTTGTTCTGTTTCATGTCCTAGTAATACCGAACATGATGAGGTATCTCAATTTGTAAGAGAAACTTCAAAAAACTATGGTGCTTACCATCTCGGTCACTTGCTTTTAGAAAAAGCTGCAAATCGGGGCATTGCATATCAAGACTCAATTTCCAAACTCCTAGAGTTGGAAAAATTGACAAGATATTGGGGACAGGATCGAACTCCTGAGTGCAGTCTTTTTCTCGCTGAACTATACTATGACCTTGGATCTTTTCCATCTAATTCTTTAAAGTTTACTGAATTCATGTCTGAAGCATCCTTCCATCTATGTAAAATAATAGAATCTGTTGCTTTGGATTATCCTTTCCACTCGATGCATGTAGTGGGAAACGGAAGTTGCTCATCAATTAAGAATTATCAAGAGAATAGACCATTGGTGGTTACCGACACCAATTTCTGGGAATCTAATTCTTTATTGAGCCGTAAAAATTCGTTTTGGATTCGCTTCTTCTGGCTAAGTGGTAAATTATCTATCGTGGATGGTAACAAGGCAAAAGCTTATGAGGAGTTATGTATTTCCTTGTCTCTTTTGACACACAAGGAAACACTGAATGATTCTCATTATTCTGTCCAGCTGCCACACCTAAAAATCAATTCAGACTTAACTATAAATAGAATTCTCTATGAAATTAATTTGTTGAAACTTGAGTTTCTACTTGAGAAGACTATATTTGCAATGATTGAGAAAGAAATGTATCAAGATTGCATAGATTCACTAGCTCCACTTATACTTTCCACACACCGTGTTTACCTTGATGCATTGCCATCCCCTGCTGGTGATAAGAAAGCAGAAGGATTAGCATCTACTGAACTTTTGGCTTTAGATATGTTACTTAAAGCTTGTGAGAAGACAAAGCCAATGGATCTTGAGGTTTATCTGAATTCTCACCGACGGAAACTACAGTTTCTCATGGTACTAACTGGAGTTGATGATTGTAAACTATTTGCACCGAAGATTGAGCTTAGAGCATATTATGCCTGCGACACAGTAGCAAAAGAAAATGTAGGCAAGCATTGGAATAACTTGTTAACAGAGGAAGTTAAGGCAATTTCTCAATGTGTTTTGCACTTGAAGACCTCTATCAATGTGAGTCCTTATTTATTCCTTAGTGTAAATTTTGATCTTGTTGATGACTATTTCACTGTATCTTTTGCCATATATTCATTTTAAAAATTTGTACAGCAGCTTATTTCTCCAAGATGCTAATGGAGAATGTTAAAATAGCTCTAGTCATTCGAGTTTTACATTTCTTATATTTTGCTATATGACATGGAGATGTATACTTGCAGGATGGTAATATTGTTCCCTTGGGAATTATTGGTGATATTCAATCTTTGCTGGTGGCAGTTATGCGTCATATTGCAACTAATTACCTCTGTAAGGGTTCTTCTGTATCAGTAAGTGCTGATGAAACCGAACAGAAGCAAACACGTTGTTTTCTGGATGCAGTTATTGCGTTCTGCAAACTTCAACATCTTGTCCCTACTATTCCCATTAAAACTCAAGTTAGTCACAATTTCTGGGAATTTAAAACTTTGGTTGAGATGCTCATTCTCATTTCTTACATATATCGACACCTGTATTTTCTAATCTCAGGTTGAATTGATTGTAGCAATTCATGATTTGCTTGCTGAATATGGCATCTGTTGCGTGGGTGAGGATGGTGAAGAAGGAACATTTCTTAGGTTTGCGATCAAGCATCTCTTGGCCTTGGACATGAAGATGAAATCCTGCATGAACTTTTCAAGTAGGGAAGATCAACATGATAACCAGCTTTCGCCTCATTGTCATTTGAAGTCAGATAGCATGGATGTGGAGATGGGCAGGATCATAGATGATGTTTATGGGGAAACTATGACAAAAGGTGTAACATATCATGCAGATCTGGAGAAATGTAATACAGTCATAGAATGCGAAAAGCAAAGTAGTGAGGAGGAAAAGAACAAAAGAGAAAAATGGAATGAACAGCCTGCTGAGATAAAAAATGAACTTGCTGATAATGAGAGGGAGGAACTTGAGTTGACATTTGATAATGCCTTAGATCAATGCTTTTTCTGCTTATATGGTCTCAATCTTAGATCTGATTCATCCTATGATGATGATTTAGCTATGCATAGGAACACTAGTCGTGGAGACTATCAGACCAAGGAACAATGTGCAGATGTTTTTCAGTATATACTGCCCTATGCAAAGGGTTCTTCGGTTAGAGATCTCTCTCTCTCTTTCTGTGGCTATTTGTCTCTGTCTCTATCTCTTTCATTTGAGTTGGTGTCCTATTTATGTCTCAGAGAAGTGGACTGGTAAAACTTCGTAGGGTATTGAGAGCTATTCGCAAGCATTTCCCTCAACCACCAGAAGAAATTTTAGCTGGGAATGCAATAGATAAGTTCTTAGATGATAATGATCTGTGTGAGGAGAAACTCTCAGAGGAGGCCAGGTTTGAAGGGTATCTTGAGACCATAACCAAACTAATATTTTCAGATAGTGGAGGTGTCAAACAACACAGGGCATTGATGGTTGGAAGGTACTTGGTTTATTCGATAAACTGGTTATGTTGGCAATGATCAAATTTATTAGTATGTTACTTTCTTTGTAAATATGCTAATTACATTGGTAATGCACGCAGCTCGGAGCCATATTCAGATATATATTGCAACTTGTATTATTTTCTAGCTCTATCTGAAGAAATGAGCGCATCTGACAAATGGCCAGGCTTTGTACTTACCAAGGAGGGGGAAGAATTTGTGCAGCAAAATGCAAACCTCTTCAAATATGATCTACTCTACAATCCTCTACGTTTTGAGAGTTGGCAACGACTAGCAAATATCTATGATGAGGCAAAAATTGCGATTTGTCTTTTTTCATAATAAATGCTTATATGAACTACAAATATATCTGTTTTCCCAAGATAAAGAAATCATTTTGGCCATTCTCTAATTCTTATTGTCGGTGATTGATTAAAACAGGAGGTAGATCTGTTGCTCAATGATGGCAGTAAGCACATAAATGTAATTGGATGGAAAAAGAATGATACTTTACCTCAGAGAGTTGAGACTAGTAGAAGGAGAAGTAGGCGTTGTCTGTTAATGAGTTTGGCTTTGGCAAAGACATCAGCTCAGCAGGTTGATCTATTGTCTGCGTCAGTTTTGAGAATCAGAGTTATTTAGATAATTACACTTTGACCTTTTATGCCACCTGTATATCTGGTTTGCTACTCTGCTGACAACTGATAAAGGTGTCATGAGATGCAGATGCGTTTTGGCTCTTATAAATTGAAAAGTTGAGGTCAATTAAACAGTTTTAGAATTTAGTTGGATGGTTTTTTGATACCTTTTAAGTGTAGGATAATCTGTAAAACTAGATAAGTAAAAATTTGTAATGATGATTATGATACCATAAGTTTCTTAAAAGTCTTTTAAACAACAGCAGCACCTAGTAAGAGTCCCGCTGAAATACGGAGTTTGGGGAAGTCCAGTAGTATACGGCTTTATTCGTATCTAGTGGAGAGGTTGTCTCAGATTCTCAAAGTCTTTTGGAAGTAGAAAATATCTTGGCATTATAATGTGACATTAACTTACCATTAGCTGCTTTCATTTACTAGCTTCACGGCTACGCCTGAAGTTCATGTATATCCTACTGAGGCAACAATGGAGTACAGTGTTTCATTTTTGAGATTAGGATGAGAGCAGTATAACTTATGCAATTTAGTTTCTGCTATGATAAGTTTGTTTTCGGAAATTATCCTAAAAGGTAATCTTATATTGTTCTAGTGTGAGATACATGAGCTACTGGCATTGGTATACTATGACAGCCTTCAGAATGTGGTACCCTTTTATGACCAGCGATCTGTTGTACCCTCGAAGGATACAGCATGGATGGTACATTGTGAGAATTCGTTGAAGCATTTTACAAAAGCCTTCTCACACAGGTCTATATGCTACTTTCTGTATTATTATTTTCTTTTATATCATTTTGTCACATGATTTATCGAATTCATTTGGGTTTGCAGACAAGATTGGTCACATGCATTTTATATGGGAAAACTGTGTGAAAAGCTAGGACACTCTCGAGAGACATCATTATCCTACTATGATAAGGCCATTGCTTTGAATCCATCTGCAGTCGATCCTGTCTATAGGATGCATGCTTCTCGCTTAAAGTTACTTTTCTCGTGTGGTAAACAGAACCTAGAGGCTCTAAAGGTTTATTCGTCTCTCTTCGCCAATGATATAAATTAAAATAAATCCATTATTAACCAACTACTTCGAGTCTCATTTTATGTATTATGGTTCTCAGAATGTGTACTTGAAATGAATGATAACATTTGTATGCGTGAAGAGTGTCAACAAATGCGGATTTTTATGTTTGGAGTTGGATAAGTTTTATTTCTCCTAATTTGTCTGTCTCTTATTCTCTATTATCTTCTTCATGGCAGGTCATTTCTAGATATTCGTTTAGCCAGGCAATAAACCATAGTGTAATGAACCCTGTTAATGAATTGGCATCTGAAATGTGCAATTTAGCCGACGATGCAAAAAGCAGGAACTCTAACCAACTTGAGGAAAAGGGTCAGGATCCTTTGGAAGATCTGTGGCATATGCTTTACAATGATTGCCTGTCTGCCCTGGAAATTTGCATTGAAGGAGATTTGAAACATTTTCATAAGGCTAGATATATGCTTGCTCAAGGACTGTATAAAAGGGGTTTGAATGGTGATCTAGAGAGGGCAAAGGATGAACTTTCTTTTTGCTTCAAGTCTTCTCGCTCATCTTTCACCATTAATATGTGGGAGATCGATGGCATGGTCAAGAAGGGAAGGTACGGACTATATGCCAATAGTCCTTATTTGAGTTTTATACACCAAGAATGCCACAAACCAATATTTATGGTAAAAATAGCCATAAGGGGGTCTGACAAAAATTGGACAGCAGATAAATGTGGATCCATTATTACTTGCAACAGTTCACAACACAACAGAGAATTTGGACTCATTCTTTATGAGTGATTCAGACTTTTGGCTTTTGCGATCTCTTATGTCATGTTTTAATGGAAAACTTGAAATTGATATCACTAAACATGAGCAAGTCCACTGTATGATTATGATTAACTGAGAGGATGTTAACTTCGCAAACTTCCAATATATGTTATTTCATTGGAGTTTCCATGAGTCTTTATAGTATATTGATTTCATGAAAAAGTATATGGTGAAGGATCTTGCACAATTAGAAGTTTTAAGTGCTTTTTATGTGCAATCATATCTTTATTGTTTAATTTATTCCCTGCTTTTTTAATATGTCAGGCGTAAAACACCTGGTGTTTCCGGGAACAAGAAATCCCTTGAAGTTAATTTACCAGAAAGTTCGAGAAAGTTTATTACCTGTATTCGAAAATATTTATTGTTCTATTTGAAATTGTTGGAAGAGACCGGAGACATTTGTACACTTGATCGTGCTTTTATATCCCTTCGGGCTGACAAGAGGGTAAAAGCTCAACCACCTAAAGTTGCTTTTGTTGTGTGAGATTGCTGACAGCATTGACCTCATTTCTTCAGAAAATTCTTCCTTTTACAGTTTTATGCTTTTCACTTCACAGAAAAAAAGTCCATGCTTTGGTTAACTAATCCTAAACAAGCGGACTTTGATGTGCTTATTAGAAAATGAACTCCTATTACAGTCTGTTGGGATTTGTTGGCCTGAGGGTTTGTTGGAAAGGGTTTATCCAAAGTAGGCATTGCTTGTAGATTGATTGTTTATTCTGAAGCCTGTCTGCACAGGCCTTGTTATGATAGCTCATATCGAGTGAATAACTGCCTAAGCATTATCCCTAATCTTTACTCCTTGATATTGCTTTGAGCAATTTAAATTAGTTTCTGACTTCGATTTAAATTCAGTTCTCATTGTGCATCGAAGATCTTGTACCTGTGGCTCTTGGGAGGTTAATCAAAGCACTTATCCCATCCATTAATCAAGCTGAGACTGCTGGCTCTGGCATTCCAAAAAACTCTGACCAAACACTGGAGAAGATGTTTTCTTTGTTTATTGAACAGGGAAACCTATGGCCTGAACTATTGAGCTTACCTGAGATGAGAAACCCAGACATATGTGAGAGAAATTTATATGGGTAATTGCTTTCATCTTGTATATAGAAAGGTTCTGATTTTTTACTATCTTCATTGCAGTTTTGATGCTTCTATTTCTATAGGATTCTTAATCAGCAATTTGTTGGGTGAAGTCTTGTGAGCAGTTAGAATTATGTGTCTGCTTTTTCATCTGAAATGAACTGCCGAATTTCTTCCCTTAAGCCCAAATACTATTTTGACAAGTATGCTAAAAGCTACTCTATAAGATCCAACCCTAACATTTATTATTTTTCAGTTCTTTCATCTGAAGTCTTATCAAACATGAAGTTCAAATTGTCATGTAACCTCATTTGCTAACATAACCTTATGATGCTTAATTTTACCTATGTTAGTCAAGTTCTCCCCACTCATTGCAGATATCTCCAAAAATATATTCTATCATTGGAGTGGAATTGCAAGGTCGAGACGCTTGAAACAATCAATGAGAAGATACGGAAGCGTTTCAAGAATCCCAGATTGTCCAATAGCAACTGTGCGAAGGTTTGCCAGCAAGCTTCCATTGCCTGGTGTCGATCCCTCATAATTAGCCTGGCTTTGATCACTCCTTGGCAATCTGGACAACTGGCAGAGGTTCATGCCCTTAACCTGCCAGAAAGTGGCTTGGAAAATAGTGATCTGCTCTTTATTGATTTGCAGATGACTGAGTTATGGGGTTCATCTTCTAATGGCTCTAGCAATTGGGAAGTTTTTGAATCAAAATGGAGCCCTATCTTGAGTAGAATAAAAAACATTATGATTAGGAAAGTTTCAGATGAAAATTACGAGACGGCCAACTCTTTGCTTAGAAGCTCATACAATTTCTACCGTGAGAGTTCCTGTGTAATGCTCCCTTCAGGTCTGAACCTTTACTTGGTTCCGTCAAGGCTGGCAACAGAGAAAGACATAAAAACAGGAATGGATGGGGTTGAAATTCTTGACCTGAGCATCCCTAGGAAGCTTCTCTTATGGGCGTACACACTATTGTATGGCCGTTGTTCTAACATCTCAGTTGTTGTTAAACATTGTGAAGAAACCATGAAGGTCTGGAATATACCGCTCTGCTAAATTTTTGCTAATTGATGCATAAAACTTGTTTGATTGGATTCCGCTTTGTTTTTTTGCAGTCAAAAATTAAAAAGGGAGCTGGGAACTCTTCTGTGGCACCGAACACATGCATGCCCTCTATCATGGCTTTTCATACAGGTTATTCTTAATGTTTTCTGAACCAACTTTTCTCATCTAAATTTCAAAATCCATTTCGGATTGCTTGTCAGTTAATTTCCTTCACCTTACTTGATAAGAAATAGTTTCCTTCTAATTGAACCAATGCCTTGTCACCTTTTATTTGCATGCCAGAGTTTTATGCTTCTGCATAATTTCACTGTTATTAACTTCGTGTTAATATTAGGTGGTGGAAAAGACAGTGGGATTCATGGAGGCAGCGAACCAGATACTGCTCAGGCGACCCTAGTGGCATCCTCATTGTCCATAGAGCACATTAATACATCAGCACCGCCACCTATGGAGAGCCAGAAGGGCTTACTTGCTACATCACGCACAACTCTGTGCAGCAAGAACATTGCTGAAGGCAACTCTGCGATGCAGGAAAGTGAAGACCCAAGTGCCAGTTAATTGCAAATGAACGTTGTCCGCGGGGATGTAAAAAGTTTAATATGGAGATGGAGTTCCAAGTTTCAGCAACTGATCATGCAGTTCCAGAAACTATTCGTGCTTGTGATCATGATCGTGTTTATGTTGGAGACCATTTCAATGGTATTGTTGCTGAGGATAGAGCACATTAGCTGGAGAAACAGCATAATGTTTAATTTTAGTAGAAGTTCGTTTGTTTGATAGAAAGTAGCAGCGATTAGTTGTTAATCAGTTATATAAACAAATTATTACGTCTTTATTTCAGATTAACTTGTATATGTTATTTGCATTTCTTCACAACAAATGAATGATCTTCGCTTATTTAATTCCATTCTCAAGCTGTCTTCAATTTTTTTTATTGGGTTGCTTAACTACATGTTTTCTTCTTCTTTTTAGTTACCTACGAGGTGTCCTAAGAAGATCTTAATTATGGGAAGACACCTTTGAATCATCCACATCCAGATTAATTCCTGCTCAAGTCGAGTAGGTTTCTTGCAGGAAGTAAAATTCTGGTTCTAAGTTTTAAACAGTTTCATACATGAGAAGGGTTCGAATCTGCGACCTCACTTAAGCTAAGAGAGCTTTTTATCAGCTCACCGACGTCTTGAGATTACTATATGTTTTCTTTTCCTTGACGTTTAATTCAAGTTGTCTTTCATACATACCTCTACCTTGGTTGCATTCATACATACCTCTACCTTGGTTACATTCAAACTCTGGTTTCAATCCTTATTACCTTCACTCTAGAGGAAAATTCATCTTTGATCGTTTTCATGTTTTTATTGAATGGCACACTTGAGTTGAAGCAATAGAAATGGTTCTTTATCCAAAATTAAGTTCCATTTTGTAGATGTTCTCTTATCCAAGTTGTAAATATCGATCATAAGTAGGTTGAAAATGAAGCAACGATAGGGGGTTTTATAGCTAGTCAATTCACTTTACCTTTTTATAATAATGCTGTAGAAATATAAAAAGATCCTCGTGATCGCTTTTCATTGGGTGATTCAATTTGAATTATTGTAACTTTTAGAACAAATACAGCCCTTTTTCTTAAGGTGAACTCTTAACTACTAATTATTGTACTCAGGTAAGACATTGGGCGATATATTTCTAATTTGGAGTCATACCTAACTTCACTTGCTCGCCGAGAGAAATTTTAAAAGCATACAAGGATCAAGTGTTATATCAAGTAACATAACAATGGATCAGGGTGTTAAATTTACAAGGATTATATCTGCTATCAAATTATAATTACTCTTATTATTTTAAAGATCAAAAGTGACTTGAATTAAATTAACAAAGTTTATTAAATCTATTTTCAAAAAAAAGTTTATTAAATCTATGAAATAATTTATTTATAATAACCCATCAAAATTAGTTAAAGCAAAATTAATTATCAAATTGTGAAATTTAATGACAGAACTCTTCAAGGTATAAATTATATGCCTTTGTGAAATAATTCATGTGAAGTGATTCGTGACCATAAATAAGTCTTTGAGTAAACTCCCAAAATATCCCAAAGATTGTCTTTATTTTTAACTAACTAACAATCTATCTTCAATATTTATATTTCAATTTTTTATTTCTTCATGTAAAGATGTTGCATATACATTTATATAAGAAATATTAATTAAATATAACATTGTAGAAAACTTTACTAATTAACCAATTTAGCAAGTACAATAACATAACATAACTAATCTTAACATTAGACTTGAAGATTTATACTAACATATTTTCTACAAGAATAATAATCTTTATAAAGGTAAATTTCAATAGGAATAAGAACGCAAATAGAACAATTTTAGAATCAAGAATTAAGAACAAATATTGAAAATTTGAATTTCTTGAAACAATTATGTATTATACTAAGTAAAACTTTTTAAAAAACATTCAAATGATTTTGGATTAGATTTGAACTCTTTGAATTTTCTTGAGTTGCCTAAAGATTTATAGGAGTCTTCTTGAACAATTCTGACAGGTTTGAAGAATATAATAACGATCTCCATCATATTGAATTTTTTAATATGGACAGAGTATAAAGTTCACTAATAAGAATTGAGCTTGGGTCAACCATTGTCCAAATAGAACTAGTTGTTTGGATAGTTGATCTTTACCACTTATAAATCCTTTAACATTTTTATGTTTAATCAATATGGGATACTCTAATAATCCCCTTCAAGTGCAACTGGGACTGGACATCTAGTTATCACTTGAAATATATGGTAACCAGACCAGGCCGCTGGGACTGGATATTCAGACGGACAACCGGAAAATTAATAATTTGGACCAGACTTGCTTTGATGCCATATTGAATTTTTTTTAATATAGGCAGAATGTAGAGTTCATTAACAAGAATTAGACTTGGGTCACCCATTGTCTAAATAACTAGAACTAGTTGTTTGGATAGTTGATCTTTACCACTTATGAACCCTTTAACATTTTCATGTTTAATCAATATGGGATACTCTAACACTCCCCCTCAAGTGCAACTGGGACTGGACATTCAGTTGTCACTTGAAATATACGTAGTGGTAGCCGGATTGGATCGCTGAGACTGGATATCCAGACGGACAATCAAAAAATTAATAATCCGGACCAAACCTTCTCTGATACCATATTGAATTTTTAATATGGGCAGAGTGTAGAATCCACTAACAAAAATTGAACTTGGGTCAACCATTGCCCAAATAACTAGAACTAGTTGTTTGGATAGTTGATCCTTACCACTTATAAACCCTTTAACATTTTTATGTTTAGTCAATATGGAACACTCTAACACTCCTTCTCAAGTGCAACTGGGACTGGACATCTAGTTGTCACTTGACATATACACAGTAGTGACCGGACCGGACCGTTGAAACTGGACATCCAAAACCAAGCCATTGGGACTGGACATCCAGATGGACAATCGGTAAATTAATAATTCGGATCAAACCTGCTTTGATGTCATATTGAATTTTTTAATATGGGTAGAGTGTAGAGTCCACTAACAAGAATTAGGCTTGGGCCAACCATTGTCCAAATAACTAGAACTAGTTGTTTGGACAGTTGACCTTTACCACTTATAAACCCTTTAACATTTTCATGTTTAATCAATATGGGATACTCTAAAACACAAAAAATTTAAAATTTTAAGAAAATAACCCTAAATATTTTTTTAAAATTAAATAATTTTATTAACTAATCCTATGCATGGGCATCAATACAAAGATGAGTCAAAGCTTGAACCATCAAAACATCTTTAAGCTAATGAATCTAATTACAAACAACTAAGGATATTAGCTATCACTTTCCCCAACCTAGTTTTGAATATAACTCATATAGGAAGTTCTCCTTTTAGGTTCCATACTTCCCTCACTGAGAGGATGACCTCTTCATAGGCTTTATGAGCCATTAGGATTTCTCTAATCCATCATATGATCTTGTGAGCTAAGGTATGCTTTTCCATTGAAGTTCCTCTGAACATTATATAATTCCTTTCTCTCCAAATAGAGAAAATGGAGCAGTGGAGGGCAATTCTAAGACAAACATAGTTTCGTTCTAGTTTGATTATCTGCCTATTTTAGTATATTCTCCTATTCTGACTCTACACAATATACATTTAAGAGATATTGAATCCTAAACCAAATAGAGTTTGTGAAGTGGCATTGGAAGGAAAGAGTATCTAGTGCTAAATCATAGAGAATACGTATGTAATCAGCAGAGCCATGGAACCTGTCTTTAGTTAGTCCTCCATTAGTTGTAAGCAAAGTTATGAAAGAACCATCAAAATAATTCATTGCTCTATGTAGACGATTAACTTTTAATAGTTACAATATTGTGTCTATACAATCTCATGACTCTAATTTGGATTTTTATTTTTTAAAAATTAAAATAAACGTATAATAATCAACATGAAAATTTATGAGTTAAAAGATATTAATACAGATAAAGTTAAAATAAGAATGTAAGGCTTGAAACCAACAACTACAAGGAAAATTTTAATTTGTAGTAGTATTCAATCCATTATATTATAGGTTCATGTGGGAGCATGTTTGATTTGGCCCTCACTTTAGCTGATCTTCACTTATTATATGGTCACTTGCTATCAATGAGCAAGCTTAGAACTCATTTCCTCAACTATCCTTTTTGTAAGAATAAGTTCTCTTATTTTCATAAAGAAGTTTTGCCATTGGTCTTGAACTTTAGTCTTTATATACTAGAAAACTCTCCTATTCTTTTCCTCCTAAAGGAAATAAGTTTCATCACTGAGCACCATTTTGAATAAGATGTTGCCTCACTTTTGTGTAAATTTGATTTGCTTCTCCAGTAGTATAACTTGTGTCCAATTATTTCAAAACCACTGTACTATGCATTTGTTCCAAAGCATAATTCTAGAAGTTAATGGTATAATGATAATTCACCATCAACTTCTAGTCCTTATCAAACAACCATGATCAATGCTTTATATTCTCTCCTTCACTTAGGTTTCCAATAGACATACCATTTCAAGTTTCTTTAACAACAAGTAATTGACATAGTGAATCGTAACACTACTTAAAATAACTAGACCTACAACTATAGCATAGAGAGTCTAAGTCGATCCCACAAAGAATGTATGTAAATCTTTTAAAATGAAAATAATTTTTGTTTAGGTTATGGGGGTTTGTTTGTTTTCAAATAAGAAAATAAAATGAAAGTAAACTAATAAAAGAAAATTAAATCAAACAACCTAAAAATGATGAAAGTGATGAATTCGTTAAGGACCTAGTCATTGGTTCAATATGAGTCTACACATGGTTGAACATATCTCATCGCATTGTTGTTCTTGTTGGGCCCGAGCCCTGGAACCCGATTCCCGAGGTGGCCCCTCGGGCTGCGCCCCCAACGGGCGGCCCAAACCGGCGGACCCGATCCCAACATTCGCACAACAATCGATTCGTACATGCAATTCATACACAAAATCATTCATACGATGGTTTGAGTTAAACACCCCAAAACCCGGGGCTACATGCCATAA
>JAOTIZ010000001.1:20058758-20087736 GCA_027123425.1 Erythroxylum panamense | reverse complement strand
GCGGTTTTCTGTGGTCGCTTGCTTGTGGCGAACTGGTTGAGGAAAAGCAGCCTGAAATCCTCAAAGCAGGTGATACAACCCGGAGGTAGACTATTGAACCATCGTCGGGCTCCCTCTTGAAAGACCGTGGACGCAGTACAGGTTCATCATCGATTGGAAGTGCTGCAGGTAGTCCAGGGGATCGGTTTTTTCAGTGTACTTTTCAGGCGTCGGTATTTTGGTTCCGGGCGCCGGGAGGCTATCCAAGATCGCCGGAATGAAGGGAGAGCTATATTGAGCTGTTGAGCGATCTGGGCGGAAGTTCATGGCTGCATTGATCCGATCGCCCACGATTTTTTCTAGGGCTTCAGTGGGGTGGCGATCGGTTGTCACATTAGCCTGTCTGGCAGACGGCTGTTGTTGTGCTGGTTGAGACTGCAAAATCTGGCGAATCACCAGATCAGCCGCTTCCTCGATTTGTTTTCGGGTGAGGGTGGTATGCATGGGCGTAGGAGGATCTGCGTTTGAGAAGTGCTGGAGGTTTGGGCGCACGTTAGTTCTGGCGTTATCCTCCAAGGCTGCGCTTTGTTCTTCTTCTTCTAAATTTGGAGGCTGGGGTTGGTTATCCGGGTCCGAAGACTCCGTACGGGAAGCTTGGTGCATCGGCGGCAGGGTGACAGATAACTGCACACCCATCCGTTGTAACGTCAGCGCCGTGACAGCGGCTATATCAGGGTTAGCCGCTGCCGCCTGACAGACCTGTGTGTTTCTGGACGTGGTGCCCTGATGTCGGGCCCACGGTGGGCGCCAATTGGTTCAGCCTGATTCTGACGAGGCTGTACGTTGCCGTTTGGATCCATGTGATTGATTAGCTCCGGCTTGAAGGTTCCTGCAAAACAAAGAAGGCACGTCTGGGGTTGTTTCCCGATTAGCCCCTCCGACGCTCAAGTAAGTCTTTTGGTGAAGGTTGAGTAGCCGAAAAGCGGAGAGAACTAGGGTTATGAGTTACGTACCTTTATCGTGATGAAATCATACCTTTTATATGGGATGAACGCTAGGTTTAAGTCTTTACGTAGACTTCTACTTCTGCATGGGAGGTTTTTATCTGCGAGTGGGCTGCATATATCTGGCCTTGGATCTGGGCCTTGCCTAGCTGATTGGAGTGAGTCCAGTCTTTGAGAGATAGATCGATCGGTCCATGGATCGTTATGATTGGATTCGGGCCCGACACGACCGACCCGATCAAATTTAATAAAGTATTACGACTTTATCACGTCAACAATTCTTGGAGTTTTTAAGAATTAGTCAAATTGTAAAGGATGTGCGTGACTTTATAATAAGTTTTTTTTTTGTAAAATTTGTCCTACATTTTTAAAACCATTCGATTTATTGATCGAATCAACTCAAAATTAGAATTTTCAATCATAAAAGATTTCTTAATAAAAATGCAGTTGTTTGGAGTTAAAACTCTTACTATAATAATTATAGTTCTACCAATAATAATTTTTAAAAATAAGTAATTATCATTATTATCTATGAAAATTAAGTTACACAGCTTAACAAATAAAGAAAAGATGATAAAAATTCCAATAGCTACGTGTGGTATCTGGAGAGAATTGTACGGTTGCTATGGCCATGGAGGAAGGAAAAAGAAGCAATACACAACGTTGTCCCATTCAGTGTCAACTCATTTTTGAACAACATTAATGAAAAGGACAAGGTGTCATGGAAACTCACCACATTTGTCGTGTTTACTGTTTACAAACATATAATGTAGACCAATCTTTCAAGACATCATGGTGAGAGGCTGAGAAGATTCCTGTTAATGCCTAATTCGTGTGTGCTCTGCAAGTCTGCCCAAAGAATGTATACCTAATATGCTTTCCAATACTAATATACCAAGGATGCTTGGAAATATGATATTTAGTTGGTTCACCAGCACAATGTCAAGAGATCATAAGATGGAGTTCAGGGATTAGACACATCGGTAAGGCTAGCAAATGGTGCTTCTGCTTAATATTATTAGATTTGATCATTGGCAGGTCCTGAGCAATTGCGGTCCTAAGCAAGGACAAGAAGGTCACTCTCCCTACCCCACGCTTATAAAGAATCTATTAATTGTAAGTTATTGTATTACATAAGAGTTTCGCGTGAGCTAAGATGTTTTTAAAAAAAAAATTAAAGAAATTTATTTAAGTAGAAAACATTAATCTCAATTTGGTTTTAAAAAAAGGTAGCTTAGTCCGTCAGCATATATACGAAAACTTCTTTTTAAAATGTAAAATAATAGTAAAAGCGTGCATTTCAAAATAAAATTGATCCTAACAAATGTCAAGATTCACATTTTTCTAATTGAAATTTAGCAAGAGAAGGCATTAAATTTGGAAGAACAATGAGAGAAGGCATTAAATTTGTATATTATTGGTGAAATTTGGAGGGTGAGCCTTACTAGTTACTCCTTCGTAACTATAAGGTTACAGGTTCAAAGAGCGGAAACAACTTCTTTGTAAAAATACAAATAGAAAGTTACGTAAATTGTTACCCTTCGTAGATCTTCGCAAAATAAAGAACCTTATACACTGAATACGTTGACTTGATTAATGGTGAGATTTGGTTTCAGTGTTTCTATAATATGAATATTATAACTAATCTCTATTCTCTTTGGTGAAAAGTGGATCACTATTAGTTTTATATATTTTTGAATTGAAAAACTGAAAATAAATTCTGAGTATTATAGTATTTGTCAATTGTGTTATAATTATTTTATATGATGTTGTCTAAAAAGTATTTGTCTAAAAGTGAAAAGGAGAGAGAAGAGATGAGTAAAATAGTTAATAAAATTCTAAAAGGGAATTGTTGGTAAATTTGATAGGGAACTCCTGTAGTAAGAATTACGAGGAATTAGTAGAGATAGTTTTAAACAACCTAATGAAATTTAAGCGACGAGATTTATATTCATTATAATGTTAGTAATTTGAGTAAACATAATCCATCAAATTTAGAAAATTTTAGAGGCAGATGTGCAACTTTAAATGTTTAGGATCTTAAAAATTGGAATAATCTGGACAACAAAGTAATAAACATTTTAATTAAAAAACAGCTTGTAAGAGAATCAAATCTTTTGTTTACTTCAAGTAAGAATTCATTGATGCCCTTCTTTTTACTTTATCCCGAGCTTTAAAAACGTTAAGAATAGCCTTGTTGTTTACGTAGATTTGGAATGAACGAAACACATGCACATTCCTCCATTCCGCACCTCAAACCAAGGAACAATTTAATGAGGCACGATTCAACGAGATGCGATTCTAAATAATTATTTTCAATGAGAAATTTCAAGAGACCACTTATATTGGGGGTAAATAGAATGTTTAGTGTAATGGTCAATTTATATCAATAATAGCTGCAATCAGGATGCATTTTTTTGTTGCTGTTGCAAACAAATTGATGCTGGTTTTCAAAGGCAACCTTAATGCAATTCTGGAAAACAAAAAAGGCAACTTCAATGTTGTTAATTTTCAATATTGCGTGATTGTAATCGTGCAGGTGTATAGTGGCAACAATGAAATGTTCCTATTGATTTTTTTATTCCGACAGATTTGGTTGATTAGTTAGCTATAAATCTGCATGTTCGTATTGTGAGTCCTTTTGGTTTTAAATGGACACATTAAGTATTTGGTGGTTGTGGAAGGCTAGGAACTTATGGGTCTTTCAAAGGGAGTTTCTTTCTTTAGCTACTTTGAATGGTTGTGTCTTTAAAGTTACAATGAATGTATCCTTGACTTCTATTTCAAAACCGAAGCTTCAAGGTGTGAGGCGTTGGATTGGTTGGACTGCTCCGCTTATTGGTTGAGAGAAATTGAATTGTGAAGGTAGTTCTATTGTTAATCCTGGGCTTCAATAGTGGTGGAGGGTTGTTGCGTGATTCATTTGGTCGTTGGCTAGGAGGTATTCGTTTTGAATTGGTGTTTCGACTATCTTAGCGAGGGAGTTATAGTCTATTCGCGATGGATTGATTTTTGTATGAGATCATAGTTTTCGACAAGTCGTGGTAGATTCGGATAGCATAAAGGTTGTGATGATGATGACTTATAGTATTATCTCTTTACATCCTCTGTCTGTTCTAGTTGTGAATATTTAAACTTTATTTGTTAAGAATTAAATTTGTTCTATTAGATATGTATTTCGTAAAAGTAATTTAGAAGTAGATTGTCTGACTAAATTAAGTCGTAACCTTTGGTTAACTTTTCACATTTGGGAGAAGATTACTGACGCCGTCTTGTTAACGCATTAGTAGGCGATGCCATGCCGTGACAACTCAATGAAGACAAAACAGTCCCTCCAGTTTCTTTTTTTGGTCAAAGCTGAATAAGATTGTTGAAGACGTTGGACGCTCCTCAGGAAAAGACAATATATTTTTTGAAAGATGGACAAAAATAAAAGAACGGACATTCGAACACGTGGCACTCTGCGGTAATTCGACCGTTGCGCAAGGGAGCCCTTACCCTTATTGAAGGGGTCGCCTTCGCCTCCCTTGTCTGTCTCTCCAACTCTTTGCCTTTGTGTGATTTTAATCGCTCTTCTTCCTACTCATTCAAATTTCCATGGCGATTGCTACAGAGACTCAATCTCAAACCCACCCACCAGAGAAGGTTCATTCAAATTTCCGTCTTCATCTCCCATCTTCTTTTTCGAATTTTTCTTCTTTTATTTTATGGGATTCTTTTAAGCAAAGTTTGTTCTCTTCATTGCCTCCTTGCGCCATTTTTTAGATACTCTGCAGAGGGATAATTCTATTTGAGTTTGGTTCTTGAGAAAGAAGCAATTATTCAAATAAAGGCAAAAGGCAAAACATGGAAATGCAATTTTATGCGTCATAATCATGTATACTTTCCGTAGGACCTATTTAATTATATGAAATTGTTGTGAGGTACTATCATTTTTAGATCTTTAATCATTGAATTTCATTTCTGGGATTTGGGCTAGGGTTGTGTAGATCTTAAGCTGCGTAACATGTTATTTCAAAAAAATCTAGGGTTTATTTTTCCCTTTCTAATGTGACATTCTTTTCTTTTGTACAGGCTGCTTCTGAGGCATCAGCCACAGAGAAAAGAAGATGGACGCTCAATGACTTCGACATAGGAAAGCCTCTCGGGCGTGGAAAGTTCGGCCATGTTTACTTGGCCCGCGAGAAACGGGTCAGTTTTCCAGGACTAGCTCGTTTGTCTTTATTTGCCCAATTTGGGAATTCCATTTACATTTCGATGTTTAGCTGATTTCTTTTTCTTGGAAAAAGAATATGATTGCAATGCTCGAAGAGCAACAAGTTTAGACAACTCTAAGATAAGTTAGACAAAGGAGAAATCTGAGATCACAATAGTACAGAACCACATTGGAAATTATAAGTTGCTATAGTCTCCACTTGATTAGCTGATTTATTGGTTGTAGTTGTCTTTAATTTTTGGTGGTGAAATCAAACTTTTTGCTCCATGGAAATTTTTGAGACAGCGGTATCATTACTCATCTAACCAACTGATTCTGTTTCTGGATTAAAACAGAGTAATCACATTGTGGCTCTAAAGGTACTTTTTAAGAGCCAGTTGCAGCAGTCACAGGTTGAGCATCAATTACGTCGGGAAGTTGAAATTCAGAGTCATCTTCGACATCCCAATATACTTCGACTTTATGGTTACTTTTATGACCAGGTTAATCAATAGGATCCTCTCCACTTTGACCTTTAAACATGTTGGCAAATTTCTGACAATCAGAGTAACTGTGTTCTTTAAATCTCATTGTTGCAGAAACGAGTTTATTTGATATTAGAATATGCTGCCAAAGGTGAACTCTACAAAGAACTGCAGAAGTGTAAATACTTTAGTGAAAGACGAGCAGCTACTGTGAGTTCGTTTGATCTATAGCTTTTAGTTGAATTCAGATTATTTGTCAGCCCAATGATTTTCATATGAAGACAAACAGATTATAGAGTGTATAGGAAATCTATATCCTTCAGATGTTATCTCATTGGTTGATTATATTTAAAGCACCTCTGAATCTAGCTCAATGACAATTCTCCTCCCTTTGATATAATAACTGGCTTGGCTGAAGTTCCCAAGCAAGTAAGCCAAATAATACTAGGAGCAGACTATTGCATTACAGCTGCAAAATTTTTCACTCTGCTATTATAAATTTTCTCACTTATTGTTTATAGATTTTTTATTGATATTGTTTGCTTGGCAGTATGTTGCATCCTTAGCTCGGGCATTGATTTATTGCCATGGAAAACATGTGATACATAGAGATATTAAGCCTGAGAACCTATTAATAGGTGCACAGGTAATTCGTGGCAATGTTATGTCTGTTTCTTGGACACTCTGTTTCTTGGACACCTAATAGACATCTGTGCTTGTGATGCTGAGGATGATTTTTTGATTATTTTTCACAGGGAGAACTGAAGATTGCAGATTTTGGTTGGTCGGTGCACACATTTAATCGTAGGCGTACAATGTGTGGTACACTAGATTATCTCCCACCAGAGATGGGTACGCATAAAAACTATCAATGTTAAAGCATATTAAGGGTTCAATTGATTTGTTGACTATATTTTTGTGTTTCTAAGTTCGCTTTGGAATGCTCTAATTACTTTGATATTTTTCCTGCAGTGGAAAGTGTAGAGCATGATGCTAGCGTTGATATCTGGAGCCTGGGTGTTCTATGCTATGAGTTCCTGTATGGGGTCCCTCCCTTTGAGGCTAAGGAACACTCGGACACATATAGAAGGTAAGCACGAATTTCAAAATGGATTGAATCAATAATGTGATCAAACTTAACACGGAGCTTTGTTCTTTGCAAGGAAAAACAGGTGGTTTTAATTCGCTTTCATACATCTAATATGCTTTTTGTGGCGCTATACTTTGCATTGCTTTTTGTGGCGCTATATTTTGTATTGCTGATTTCATCTTCCATATTAACAGGATTGTGCAAGTGGATCTAAAGTTTCCTCCCAAACCCATTGTTTCTTCTGCTGCAAAGGACCTCATAAGTCAGGTAGAATTTCATTATTTAACTGGCATTTCACATTTTTAACATTTGTTATTTTAATATTCAGATTCTCAGATTCTAAAAATTGCAGAAATTTCTTACCTTTTCCTTTTGAATAGATGCTTGTCAAGGATTCTTCACATCGTCTGCCATTGCATAAGCTCCTTGAGCATCCCTGGATTGTTCAGAATGCTGATCCATCTGGGGTCTATAGGTGTTGATTGTTCTCGGCAGCTTGGGCACGTCTTCAAGATTCCAAAATATGTTGTTGAAAAAGGCTTGGAGAAGAGGTGCCACAGCTATCTCTACTGAAACTAATAGGTGTTGGTTGATCTTGTCGGCTTGTGCACAATGTCTTCAAGATTACAAAATATTGAGTTGAAAGAGCTCATCATGACATTCTCTTCTTGAACTGATTTGCATAAATGTTGTAGAAATTTTAAAGTACAAATTCCATAGTCTATTCATTTTCTCACAAGAGCTCTAGTGTGCAAGTTGTTTCTGGTTGTAAAAACTGGCGAGAGGCCAGAGGGAGTGAGAATGTGCAATGGGTTAAAAGTTCTTTTCTGGCATGCATGCATATGGGAAAAAATGGTTCTTTTGAAGAGACAATTACTCCAAATCCGACCACAATACGTGTGCACTCTTTTCGTGAATTTGCAGTGCCTTGTTAGATTATGAAGTTCCGTAACTAAATTGTCATCCCGGTGCCTGTTAACGCTATGCAAAAATGCATGTTTGTTTCAGTAAGGCAGCCCCTTCCACTATATTAATTAAACAATATAATTTCAGACTGTTTACAATGACAAGTTTTTTTTTTAATTTATTAAGATAAATGATCTGTAAGTATATGGACGTTCAAGTAATACCAAATTTTGATCATTTTTTGCACTATAATTACTCAAAAACTGTCTTCTTTACATTGAAAAGGAGTAATTTATGTTGACCATTAAAACAAAACAATACGAGGGATCAAACATCACTTTTTTTCTGATCGCTGCAATTAATTTATTACACGGGCTATTTTAAATATAACGGCTAGATCACAGCAGTCTTAACATACGTTGACAACGGTATCTCATAGCTCTACTTGTGCAACAAAGAGAAGACAGGACAGGACACATGTAAACAAAATTCTTTTGCTTGAAAAATGAGAAAATCTAAAAAACTGAAAATAACACAACATATTAGCATCCTACTTTTTCTCTTCCTTCTCCGCCTCTGCTGCCTTTTTCATCCTGGCGCCAATGTGTCTCTTATTCATGCGTTCTACCCGCAGCTTATCATAAGCCTTGAACGAATTTAACTCCTCAGTAACCTTAATGAGCTCCACACATGATTTTTCACGCAATATAGGCATGTACTGGCCTTGGACTTGTGTTGCTGTGGCCAGCTCCTCAGGAGCAGAATCCCCAGCCTGTGACCAAGAAACATTTATAATGAAAATGTTGACCAAGAGAACACAATATAGATGCTCTTCAAAATAGAAATTACCTTAGATTTGCGGGCACGTCTTGGGAAGACAACTAATTTGGCCTTGTAGGTCTTAAGCCTCTGAACATTGTGCTGCAACCCCTCCAGCGACCGGTTCTTCCTTCGATGATCAACAGCTATTCCAATGGTCAGGGCAAGCTTCTTTGGAATACCTGCAGCCTGGTAAGATTACCAGATGTTAACTTGCATCACCACAAACACATACAAGTATGAAAATAAGCTTTGAACCTGCAAACCTTAAGCTCTTCAAGAGAAAACCCTCTACCAGCTCTAACTTTCATGTTATACTTCAAGGTTTGCCCACGAACCATGGGACGAAGAGGTCCAGCTGTAGGTCGCGGAAAGATCTTGACTGCCTTCTTTTGACGAGCTGGTAAGTTTCATACATAGATCAGAAAAAATCGCAATCTGGAATAACATTTTCAATCATTATTATTAAAATTGCACTCATCCAATAAATTGCAACCAAGTATTTCCATTCAGTTGATCATACGCTTGTGCTACTGCAGGCACCATGGGTTCAAGAACAATAAGAGGAAAGAAATGAACAAAACAATTTGAAATACTTGCCAATGCGCCTCCTTGTCTTCCGTGCTGGTTGATTAAACCATGTCTTCACATAGTTTTGCCAATGTTTCTTGAAGTGCCCATTAGGTACAACATTGTTGTGCTTAACCATGTCTTACCTGTAAAGCCATAAAGACATTCACATATCCGTTGTCCTTCTACAGGAACATCAAACTTTGGGCAGAATAAACATTTATTGCTTTAAATCATTCTTCAAGAGAAGAACAAAGGGCTGAGTCATTATGCAAATTTCCCATCTATTAACTCAGAAATCATAAATAAATTCACAAAATAGAACAAAACAGAACAAAAGCTAACTCAGTCGTAAAAGACAGCATAAAAATCTAAAGACAATCAATATCAAAGAATATTTATAAATGCATACAAATGTTAACTAGACTAACATGATAGTCCAGTGTTACCACACAAGACCACATATATAGCATTTCTATCAAGTCAGTCGTTTCAGTAACAGAATCACATAAATCGAAACTTCATTAGCGAAATGTTCCAAAGTAAGTAAACATCGAATGTAGTAGTAAATGCTGAATAGAAAGATTCAAACTATTCCAGGTCATTTCCTACAATTACTTGTACACAGAATGGACAGTGGCTAATCTTTTGACACCCACTATACGCAATCCACTTCGAAGAATAATCCTTCCATGATAGATTGCAATCGAATTCGATTGCACAACCCAAACTTCAGTTACCCATATCCTAGTATTATCTTGTTTTAGTTCAGAACGACCCACATTCCCATACTTCCAAAATCCATAGATTAAAAAAAGAAAAAAGAGGGGTTCAAACAAGCCCATAGATTAACTCCCATCTATACCAGTCTAACACACTACTAACATGGGTTGTCTAACATAACAGACAGAAAGCAGAGAGATAACAACACTACTGGGCAAGAATTAGGAGTAAGAAAGGGGAACTTGCCTCAAAATACAGAAGCGGGATTTCAAGAGTTCTGGAGGGAGAGCGGCCGTGCATCATATGCGGTGACTAAATATACTAGGTTACCTAGGGTTGTAAGGCGCCGTGTTTTTTCGGATCGTCTACTAACTTTAGACTACGGGCTTCAGCCAGTTTTAGCTCAATCTCATTTATGTATTTCTGTCCAGCCCAAACAAATAGGCAAAAGGGTCACTTTGACCTAAATTTTTTCATAATCGACAAGTTTAATCCAAATATTCAAATATTAATAATTCTAATCTTAACATTTAGAAAACGTTGCATTATAACCTATTTTAACAAAAAATTTAAATGAGTATGTTAAGCGTCAGCCACGTCATTGTTAACAGGGCAAGTGAGACCCGCTCTTTAATTAAATTAAAATTTTAATTTTTAATAAACAAGTACGACTCACCTTCATATTATCGTTAGCCTTAACGATGATTTTTGTTAAGAGTAACTCTAACCCATCATTTTTGTTAAAAGGAGGGATTAGATGAGTGGTAAACAAAATGATGAAGGTTTGGTTTTATTTACCCATCGTTTGAACCTCCTCAATTCGTTCTCTATGTGGAATCTGCCACAACAAGCTTATAAAATTTTTTAGACAGTTAACAGCAATAACTTCTATCAACTTTGAGCATCCGAAACATCAAGACCCCTGTGAATATCAAAACTAAATCCAGATCAAGTTATACTTTTTTCCAACAAAAATATGCAGAGCAATTGGTAGTGTCAGAAAGAGCACATCAAGTATTGCACCTCTATCTATCTACACTCTCGTGAGACTAAATAACCCTTTCTAATGTGCTAGCATCACTTTCTAAAACCTCTCTCTCTCTCTCGCTTTATCTCTTGCAGAGGGCATCTCTTTTTAGGGTTTTAAGCATATGAGTCTCTTCTATCTTCAAGTCATAATATATATCCATATATATATAGTAAAACCCTATGGCCCAAAGCCCAAGTCCGATTAAGGCCCAATGAATGTTCAGTCTGCTTGGTGTGCGACCCTGTAGGCTTATTTAATATTAGCTAGAAACCCAAACTTATTTTAGGCCCACAAGTTATATGTGGTCTTTAGTAAGACATAATAACTACTCAATATTAAATACGATTGGAATATGACACTACTTGAATCACATTTGTTCAATTAAAGTATATTCTATAATTGGTTCGCGGGGCATACACTAACACGAACATCATCGTTCATAGGTTAGTCATCGTCTGTTTGGAAGAGAATCTGCTGCAACAAGTATCATCATTCATAGGTAACTCATTGTTTGACCCTCCTCATTTCGTTCTCCATGTGGAATCCGTCACCATCTATTTAGGATAGAATCCGCTACAGCAAGCATCATGGTTTATAGGTGAGTGTCTCAGTTTTCTGATGATAAGGTAGCTTTTCATTGATAGGAAAATAATGTAACAGTTTTCTAATTTACCTGATTTTGACATGACTATTTTTGCATCGTATAAAGAAGAAGGAAAAACTTTGTGCTATGTAATGTGATTGAATTACTGACCTTGAATAAATAAGTGTTGCGTTACTATTGAGAAATTAGGATGACATTTGATTTTGTGTGTGGGTAACTATTATCATACTTGAACTAGTAGTTGCTTTATTCATGGACATTTAGCCCCTCTTAACTATCGATTTTCCTTGTAATAAGTATGCTCCGTATTATTATGTAGCCTATTGTAAAAATGTAAAGAATGGTATAGTGATTTTGTTTTTAGATGCTTAGTGTTCATTTTGTTTTATGGTCTCTGGCAATGAACTAGCTTTCATTTTGTTTTATGATCTCTGACAACGAACTAGCTTTGCTATTATGTGATGATAATAGAGAGACGCATCATGTAATTTTTCTAGCTTTCAATTGTAAGTGGAATCTATTGTAGAAGAAATTTGGTGATTGCTAATTTACACTTGCGTTTCTATAATCATCATGAAGGACTGGAATGGGTAAAGGAGTTGCATTTTTAGATATTCATTTTAGGGTTTCAAGCATATGAGGTTTTAGTGAGATGATAGGAGAGTCATGTGTGATGTTGACATGGCAATCTTTTAGGATTACAGTTGACATGATAACTTGAGGCAATGTCATGTATAACAACATTTAATTAACATTTCATTATTTTGGATTGATAGAAGTAAAGTTGAAGTAGTAGTTTCATCAACTAATTTGTAATCTATCACTTGCAATCTACAGTTGTGATATATGTTAATTTCAAAAGTATTTCTTGTAAAGTTTTGAGAATTTTCTTTGTAAAGACATTCCAGTTGTTACTAATGAATATATAATTTCTTAGGAGTTACTAAAATGCATACTTAAGTGTATATTTCTACTAGGGCTACTTTGCTGGAATTGGCTATTGGTAAACAAAATTATATCTTCCATTACAATAAGTTATGATCAAAAGCATAGGGATAATTTAGCTAAACAATGGATTGATGTGTGGTTCTTTGCAGTTTCATTAATGTACTTAACTAATCATATTGGTTGTATGCTTCATAACTTTTCTTTCTTTATCCTTTTCTCGACACCTTTGAAGCAAAAGACAATCAGTATATCCATTTCTGATATACGGGAATAAAATAGGATGCTTATTTGTCCAAGCATGCAGATTGTATTTTGCTTCCTCAATCAAGTGGCCATAATGTTCAATATTAACCTTACAAATGCTCTCTTTCAATGCTTTGCAGCTGATCTCGATGGATGGACTTGGACTGATGTTGAGAATAATATAGTAGAGTCTTAGTGATTCATATACTACATCGTGTAAATAAAATAGGTCTTTTAGTTGTTGTGGTTCAAAAAACTGTAAATTTTTTACTTTTTTTATGCGTTGCAATCATCTTCACCTCCTCCCTTATCTTGTCTTTTTCCTCATAGATTCAATGTCCTAATATATGATTTTAACAAGGTCGTAGATTTCATTTTAACCGAATCATATATTGTCTTAATTATCATCTTTTAACTATCCAAATGGAATCATGATTATTGATGAATACAATAGTGAGTTCAAAGTCCGGCAATGTTGTTTGCTATTGTGGGATAAAGGCCCCATTGAGCACTTCATGGAGTGACCGTAATCCTGGCCCAAGGTTTTATGGATTTCCTAATTATTCAGTGAGAATTTATTGTTATTAGATTAATGAAGTTAAATGTTAAACTTTGTTTAAGATATGTTGTTTATGGAAATTGAATTGAATGTTTTAAGTTGGGAGATGTAATTTTTTCAAATGGTACAATGAATAATTTAGTGAGAGAGTCGTTGAAGTGTTTCAAAATTTAAGGAGTGATTTATCAATGTCAATGGAAGAGGTTAAAAGAAGCACAACAAAGGAGTTTGAAGAACAAATGAATCTTTTGAAGGAGGAAATATATTTATTGAGAAAAGAGAAAAAAATTAAGTGTATGTTAATGAACATTTGTAATTGTAAGAGGATTACTTATGGTTGTACTACTTTTTATTTGTAAATATGTTATGAGGATATTGTATTGAATTTGAGCAATGTAATGGTTGATATTAATTTCATATAGGTTATGAAAATTTTGATTTTGAATATATAACTAATAAACAATGGTCACGTTATATAACAAATCATAATGAATATATTGTATATGAATAATAAAATTTGGAAATGAATTATGTAGCTTAATTGAATAAACAAATCTACTATATATAACCAATATATAATGGACAAGTTGTAGTGTAACAATTCACAATTCATATAATGAATATGTTGTATATGAATAATAAAATTGGTATATGAATTAATATACAATGAACAATTTGCATCTGTTGTCAAATATGAAAAAAGGTAATGTAAGAGAGAGAGAGAGAGAGAGAGAGTTTGTGTAGGAAATCATATTAATTAACAAAAATATTTAAATTTTATTTAAACAACAAAAACATTCATATGTGTACGACATAAAAATGTATACATTATATGTATACAATTGATCGATGTTTGAATCATTTGTACTACACTACGTAAGATTAGGTTCTGATGATGAAGTCAAAGAGGTTGTCCTTGTACTTGCTTCATCCTGTAAATGTTGTGAAGTAATATTGGGACGTTCTCTAAATTATAAATCCCTTGGCTGAAATGATAATTGAAACATGTGCGGGTCAACATCTCCAAATTAGTTTATATGAGCATTTGTAGGTGTACCAACCTACAGAATGGAAGAAAAATATTACAAACATATTGCTTGGTTGAGTTAGTCCAGCATTATCATTAACCAAATTCCTATCACTTAACTGTAGTTATAAGGACATACATGTTTATCAGTAATTAGTTCAAACAATAAGTAATATAAAATCAAAAATTGTATACATGTGAAGATCCCTTTGTTCTAACCTAATTTACATAATTATATACATTAGTAACTGCATGTTTATAAAATTGTATTCATATGATTGAAATTACGTGTACACACCCATGAAGAAGCCTCATCATTTTGACTTGATGTATTGTTGTTGCATTTTCTAGAGTTATGACCTTGAAGACCACATTTTCTGCATTTATGCACTTGCCATTTCTGACTCATTTTGTTTGGATTTTTCATCTTCTTTAGCTCATCTTGCTATTTTCTTTTTGCAATTTTGAGTCTACTGGGCATAACCCTTTTAGTTAGAGGATGTATCAACTTAGCATCACTTGAATGCTAGAAAGTTTCTCCTTATATTGATTGTAACACATTTTCATACAAACTCAAGAAGTGACCCTTCTAATAGCACGAATCAACAAATGTCTCAACCCTTTTTCTCAAGTGATGGATTGCACTAATTGCATGCTCGTATGGATAACCATATAGGTCTCATGCCCGAAAACTACATGTATGTTGTCTACCGATCTTGACAATATGCTTCCCATCACCCTTTGAAACTTTATAACCAACATTTGCATTCTATACAATTCTCCATTGTATTGCTTCTTTCTTGTTTTTCTCCATCTTCTTCATTTTGTTTAGTGCTATATCATGCTTCGACCAAAGAAAAAACTGTTTCTCTCAGCATGCCTCCTCAAACCATTATTCTAATAGTCTCCAACATGCTAATCATTGCCCTCTCCCTTGCTAGTAGAATTCACCCGTTAAAGGTTTCGTTCATGTTTTGGTCAAAAATGGGACATTTACTTAAGGATTGATAACATTTGGCCCACCTCTCTTTTGGATACTTAAGCAACGTTGCAACACATCCAGGGCTTATTTTGTCAAGTCTTTTTAGTTGTTCATCGAAATCTTGAACATACGTTGACCAAGAACAATTCCAAAACTACTTTCTTAGTATTTTCCTTTCCAATTCACAAACCAATTGTGATATACAAATATGGTGATCTGCATTGGGCAAAGTGTCCTCAATCGCTCTGACTAATCCGTACAAAAAATGCAAAAGATGTCAAATCATATTTCATATAATTACCTTCAATACCAAATATGTTTACATACCTTCAGCATATCAGATACAACTATAATTCCTTGACCATCTTCTAATTCCAAATTAGATGATAACAAATTTATGAACCAAGTATTTGAGTTTTCCACTTTGACAGTTGCCCATGCTAATGGAAACATTCCTCCATCGCCATCTCTACCAATTGCACTTAACAATTGCCCTTAAAATTCTGTCTTCAAGAAGCATCCATCAATCCCAAAATTGGTCTCAAATGCTTCCATCCTTGTTTCATAACGTCAAAACAAATATAAAATTGTTTGAACTGCAACAAAATACAGGAAAAATAAAGAACTATTAATATACTACATAAGACAACGTAATGTAGTACAACATAATCTTTATAACATAACTTACATGTAGCAATGAGTCTCTTCGTTTCTTGATAATTATAACTTAATTGTTCACCTAAGATTGCTTACTTCAACTTGTGTATATATCCTTGCAACTTTGCATATTCAGCAGTAGAATTCGTTGCTCTTTCTTTCCTTAATCTCTTCTTCGCTCTTCTACACATGATTGAATTTAAAAAATATTTAGCTTCTATCTACATTCTTCCACCATTTTTTTATTGTTATACTGGGCTTCTCCAAAATTCTATCCTTGAAGTGTCTCATCAAGAATTTTGCAAAAACCAATTTAGGTTTGTAGTGAATTAACTTTGATTAGGATTGTTTTCACCCTTCAACATCGCTCATTCTTAATATATGCATCATATAAAATCCATTGGCATCTAACCACACAAACATACCTAATCCGAGTACTTTCACACTTTTTCAAACTAACATTGTATCTGCATAATCAACAACAAAATCTTTAAATTCTTTTGTAGTATGATACTCCATATCTAACCTCCACTCGTGTCCAAACCTCTACAGGATTATCCCTAAAAGATGAAATGGGTCTACGTAAAGCTTCACCTACCTTCTCTCTACTAGGATATTCATCGGTGCTAATAAGACTACCTCAACCCTCCAAATCAATTTCAATTGGATGATGGTCATGTGGAATGACAAAATAAAAGTTTTATCCAAACTATGCACTATGTTCCTTAACATCACATTCGTATGTGCACCTTCTCCTTCCAAATTCTCATCCATTTGTGCACCTTCTCCATCCAAATTCTCTTCCGTTTGTGTACCTTCTCCATCCAAATTCTCTTTCATTTCTGCACCTTCTCCCTCCACATTCTCATCCCTTTCTGGACCTTGCCCCTCTATATTCTCATCATCATCATCTATAACATGGATTTTATATAATGAGTTACATATACATCCATAATCCCATGTTTTTGCATTAAGTTTACCAGCCTAATACAACTTTCATTTGAGTCGATAACATTCAATGAGTCCTTAAAGTTAACACCAGGCTCTCTATAATATGCCTTATCGATTTTATCATACCCTAACTCCATTCCTATCTCATTTATTTGTCTGTTACTAACAAAGTCAACATCAACTTTGTCAAATGTAGCAACATCACCACCAATATATGTCAATTTAGGCTCTACCATAAAATTTCCACCATGAAAAAGGCTTACACTTCCATATTGAGCCATTAAAACCTATAAACATAAGCATACATGTAAGTTTAAATGAAAAAAGCAATGCAATGATTAAAAAAATTGATTATCATAAAATGTAAAACCAATGCAATCAAAACTATCAAATTTAATTATCACCAATGCAATCAAATCTGGTTTTAGATATGACTCTAGTTTCCACCAAAAATTCAATTTCCACCAGTATATGACTTTGGTTTGAAACTACCAAATTCAATTATGAAATACAACTTTTTATCTCAATACCCGCTTGAAGACACTAAATATGTGATACAAATAATCAATATATATACATATTTGTTTCCAGAAGTAGAATAAAATGATCCATACACTCTAGAAGACATTAAAGGATTCACGAGAAAATTTTTTCCCTAAAAGACTATATGTGCAACTATTTCAATACTTGTAAGAGGATGATGACACTTGTTTGTATGTCCTCATTTTTAATAACTACCTATTACCATGTTTATGAAATGAGAAAATGGAATGGAATTGTCATATAAGTTTCTTCCTTCTTAAAGAGTCTCTATTGTCAAATTGTAAATGCTTTCTCCCTAGCAATCCACAGTTCAATAATGATTAGCAGTCCATTTCTAGGAAATATTGTAGTATAGATAGATAAAACTTAGAATTTTTGCCACGCAATTTTTAATCTCTAAAGCCAAAAATTCAAAAAGAAAATATAAATTTTAGGCAAGTTCATTTATTATTGACCTTAAAGAATTCTCATCTTTGTTTCAAAGCCAGTCTCCTTACCATTTCAATGTAATTGTATAAAATATGATGAAAAGCTAATGCGATCCACCAATGAAGACATGTCCTTCCATTTAAGTGGCACTCTCAGTCAAATGGAAGGTCACGACTTCATTTTTTTCACTTTAGGAAATTTGTTATATACATTTATAATTATAAGTCAATTGAATGAGTTAGCATCATTAGTAACCTTTCATGAGAATGACTGACTAAAAAGAAATAAGGTAGGCTAAGTGAATTAAAAAAGTGTGTGTTAAATAAATAACTATTCTACTAGCCCTTTTGAAACAAATATTGGGTTATAAATAGAGCTAGTATCCAGTTGAGAATGTGATATCGTTGAGTAACTGGGGACATTCACGAGAAAATGTTTGTCTTCGAATCAAAAGGCTATTGTCATTCCAAGCAAGCTAATTAAAAAAACGTGACCTAGTTGAGTAAGCAGGGGACATTCATGACAAGGTGTTTGCCTTCGCGTTAAAAGACTTGGTTAATGTTAAAGAAAATTAAAATGTGGTGTTTTCATAAATAAATCCTACTCATATTTGAAAATAGCAAAAATTTTCATAAAGGGATACTTAGTGATAGTTATGATTTTGATTTGCTGCTAATGATAAACATATGTACAAGTGTTATAAGTGAATAAATATGATGTTAATTTTCTGATTAATATGTATATTCAATTCAAAGTGCTTAACCATGAAATGCATAGGTTAGGTCGACGCAAATCGAATGATTGATGTTTGTTGTTAAATTGATTCCATAAAGTTTGAAGCCATTGTCTCATTAGTGCATATTGTATCAATGTATTCTTGTATGATTTAAGTTTGGTTTGTTTGCTTATGTTTTTATTTTTTCCTGAAGACAAGCAAAATTCTAAGTGTGGGGATATTGATAGGTTTAGTTTATCTACTAAAAAGGATGGATATTTGTCACAGAGACTAATAATAAATCTTTTTTTTGATAAATCAAAAGACTTTTATACAAATAATAGAAGATATGTACTAACTAGAGATTTCAAGCCTGAAATCTCTTAACCACCAAAAGAGTACAAAGGAATTTACAACACTTCCTTCGATCCTAAAACTAGACAACAAAGTCTACCATCCAACTCTATATCATTTTCCACCCAAAAGTACTTGAATCTAACATATTTGATAAAAACACAAGACACTCAACCCAATTCCAGTAACATCCTCAATCAACAATACAACAACATATCTTTCACAGCCTATTTGCACCAGATAGAACCAAAGAATACAAGCCATGTAGGCATCCCAAATCTTCAGTCTCTGAGTTGCATTTAGACAAGTAAAGAGTTTCTGTCACCATACCAACGTTGAATTCAACAAGATCAAGATGCAAGCTTCCCTCCATAGCTATAGCTTTGTAAACCGATGCTGGGAATTTCCGTCTATTACTCCCCATGTCATCTTATCTTGCTATTTTGAACCATATGTAGCCTGAAGCTGGTTCCACTTTGCTGTTTGAAAAGAACTTGATTTCCTATTTCCCTTGCAAGGTCGGTAGATTGGAACCTTGACCAAACTTTGATGGAAGTGAATGGTTTGCCCTTCATGTACCGATGAGCACGGGCTAGATTGCCTTTCTTGGACTGAGCATGCACCTGATTGCATCACTTATAGACAAACCAATAGAAATAAATTGAAACACAAGCAGTATTACCTTCTCTCAGTGTTTGAGTTGAGGTACTCCATAACTTGAAAGATCACATGCATAAAGAGATTCCTTCCATCCATGGCTTCATCTTTAAAGGTCCGATTATTTCTTTCAGCCCACAGGTTATTCATAGTAATAGAAAGAATAATAAGGAAGGAATTAATGTCACAGGTTTTGGTGGAAGTTGGCTGGGAGAACTATAATGAAATGGATTGAAGATTTGTAAGATGGGGTAACTGGATGTGGAAATGGCTAAGGCTTTGGAACCAAATTGTAAAAGGGCATTCAAAAAATAAGTGTTCATTAGTCTCAAAGTCAGCTACACACAAGGAACACCTATTAGGGGTATGAAGATACTATAATTTGTCCCTTGTTGGCAATTTATGCAAAAATGCTAACCATAAAATGAAAGAGTGCCTCGAACTATTCTTTTTATACCAAACAATTTTGTAACAAGGGACCGTTTGAACTGGAGGTCTTAAGAAGGTATAAATTAAAGCATTTGTATACTACTTTGTAGAACAAGCTAACCATTATAAATTATCCTCTTTTGAATCATCGAGAGGGGGGAGGGGGGGTGGAGTTAAGTAAGAGGTTCAAGAGTACTAAGACATCCTACTGTTAGCTCCTACCAACACCAACCATTATTTCTTATTACTGCCGACACTCTAGCATTCATAAGGAAACCAGAACCATTTATCAAGCTAGGAGTAGAAAGAGCCATTAAGATGTCTTAAGGATGCCAAGGATCCAGCCATAAGGAAGTATAAATTCCAGTTCCAATTCTAAATTTGAATTGATTCCCAATTTGATCCCTCACATTCAAAAATTTCCACCAACTACAACTGTTATTAGGAGAGGTATTCCAGAAGTTTTTTCGTTTTGAGTATGATAGTGTGCACCCATCTTACCCACGACGCTTCCTTATCATGAAACAAAAACCAAATTCGCTTCCCTAGTAATATAGTGTTCCATGTAGACAAGTGTTTAATACCTAGACCTCCCTCTTTTTTTGGTCTACATATATCATTCCATTTAACCTTAGGTTGGGCTTTTGAATCCTCCTTTCCTAACTATAAAAAATTCCTAAGTTTGATAATAAAAAAATAAATCAGGATGCATTTTTTGTTGCCATTGCAAACAAATAGATGCTGGTTTTCAAAGGCAACCTTAATGCAATTCTAGAAAAACAAAAAAGGCAACTTCAATGTTGTTAATTTTCAAAGTATGAGGTGTCATGGTCACGAAATGAGGCATCCAAGTACATTACTACACTGGGCAACTCAATGAAGACAAAAGAGTCCCTCCAGTTTCTTTTTTGGTCAAAGCTCAATAAGATTGTTGAAGATGTTGGACACTCCTAAGGAAAAGACAAAATAGTTTTTAAGAGATGGACAAAAAGAAAAGAGCGAACATTGGAACACATAGTAGTCTGTGGTAATTCGACTGTTGCGCAAGGGAGCCCTTACCCTTATTGAAGGGGTCACCTTTGCCTTCCTTGTCTCTCTCTCTCACTCTTTGCCTTTGTGTGATTTTAATTGTGTCTTCTTCCTACTCATTCAAATTTCCATGGCGATTTCTGCAGAGACTCAATCTCAAACCCACCCACTAGAGGAGAAGGTTCATTCAAATTTCCGTCTTCATCTCCCATCTTCTTTTTCAAATTTTTCTTCTTATATTTTATGGGATTCTTTTAAGCAAAGTTAGTTCTCTTCATTGCCTCCTTGCACCATTTTTTAGATACTTTGTAGAGGGATAATTTTATTTGAGTCTGGTTCTTTTTTTTTTGAAAAGAAGGCAGAGATATATTAGCTATCCAAACTTAGAATAGGCAATAAAAAAGGTGGATAATGACAACTCCACTCGCCTACGTTTGCCATAGTTCGGGAAGTCTGGGCTAAGCCATGGGTGACCTGATTAGCAGAACGTCTAACATGATGAAAGACAACTTCACATTCAAGTTGAGAAAGAAGAACACGAGAATGAGAGATTAAATCACCAAAAGCAGTAGCATCGACGAAGTGACGAGCGAGGAGGGCTTGAATAACAAGGAGCAATTATTCAAATAAAGGCAAAAGGCAAAACATGGAAATGCAATTTTATGCGTCACATAATCATGTATACTTTCCGTAGGACCTATTTAATTATATGAGATTGTTGTGAGTTACTATCTTTTGTAGATCTTTAATCATTGAATTTCGTTTCTGGGATTTAGGCTAGGGTTTTGTAGATCTTAATCTGCGTAACATTTTATTTCAAATTAATCTAGGGTTTATTTTTCCCTTTCTAATGTGACCTTCTTTTCTTTTGTACAGGCTGCTTCTGAGGCATTGGCCACAGAGAAAAGGAGATGGACGCTCAATGACTTCGACATAGGAAAGCCTTTCAAGCGTGGAAAGTTTGGCCATGTTTACTTGGCTCGTGAGAAATGGGTCAAATTTCCAGGACTGGCTCGTTTGTCTTTATTTGCCCAATTTGGGAATTCCATTTACATTTCCATGTTTAGATAATTTCTTTTTCTTGGAAAAAGAATATGATTGCAATGCTCGAAGAGCAACAAGTTTAGACAACTCTAGGATAAGTTATACAAAGAAGAAATCTGAGATCAAAATATTAAATAACCACATTGGAAATTATAAATTGCTATAGTCTCCACTTGATTATCTGATTTATTGGTTGTAGTTGTCTTTAATTTTTGGTGGTGAAATAAAACTTTTTTTTTGCCCTATGGAAATTTTTGAGACAACAATATTGTTGCTCATCTAACCAACTGATTCTGTTTTTGGATTAAAACAGAGTGATCACATTGGGGCTCTGAAGGTACTTTTGAAAAGCCAGTTGCAGTAGTCACAGGTTGAGCATCAATTACGTCGAGAAGTTGAAATTCAGAGTCATCTTCGACATCCCAATATACTTCAACTTTATGGTTACTTTTATGACTAGGTTTGTCAATAGGATCCTCTCCACTTTGACCTTTAAACATGTTGGCAAATTTATGACAATTATAGTAACTGTATTCTTTAAATCTCATTGTTGCAGAAATGAGTTTATTTAAGATATTAGAATACGCTGCCAAAGGTGAAATCTACAAAGAATTGCAAAAGTGTAAATACTTTAGTGAAAGACGAGCATCTACTGTGAGTTCATTTGATCTATAGCTTTTAGTTGAATTCAGATTATTTGTCAGCATAATGATTTTCATAAGAAGACAAACATATTATAGAGTGTATATGAGATCTATAGCTTGTAGTTGAATTCAGATTATTTGTCAGCACAATGATTTTCATATGAAGACAAACAAATTATAGAGTGTATATGAAATCTATATCCTTTAGATGTTATCTCATTAATCAGTTATATTTAAAGCACCTCTAAATCTGATAGGACCAATAGGGAAGAAGTAATTTAGACCATGGGAGGGATAATAGAAAAAGGAATAAACCATTGATATGGAAAGTATACTCTAGGATAAAGAACAGTGGGCCAGAGCAGAGTTAGTTAGTAGTTGATGTGGCAAGTAGTTAGGCGTAACATAATAGATCCTAGCTGGGGGGTTTTGTTAGGCTGAGAGAGGAGAGGAGAGAGTAGGGAGGAAATAGGGAAGAATTTGTGATAGAAAGATAGCTAAACCTTTTGAGGAGCATTTAGCTCTGGGTAGGGAAATACCAAATATCTCTATTGTAATGGTCTATACTATTGCTATAATTCAATAATACAATGTACCTTTAGAGTTCTATCATTGGTCTGACCTGTCGAAATACTCATCAGAAAGTAGGATCGTTTTTTTCTAGAGAATGGCCATGGGGGAGATGCACTGAGCATTGCTGCTGAAAATGAGTCAGATGATGGGTAAGCGACCAAAAGAGGGACAAGGGAGTGATACCTCTGAGAGGAGGCCAACTATGGCTGGTAAAAAGAGTACTCAACATCCTCAACAGCTTTTTCAGTTGGAACAGTCCTTAGGTAATATGGAGGAGTACAGGACGTTTGTTAGAAAGGTGGAGTTACCCATGTTTGATGGGTCTAACCCTGTGGGATGGATCACGAGGCCAAAAATATATTTCCAGGGTCACGATAATTTAGAAGAGGTAAAGATTAAACTGGCTCTCTTAAGTATGGAGGGGTCATTCACTAATTTAAGCTCTTGAGAGAGACTGAAGTTGAGCTAATATGGGAGAAGTTAAAGAAAGCCTTAATTGATCGATATAGAGGGAGACGATTTGTGAACCCATTCGAAGAACTATTTGACTTGCATCAAATGGATTTGGTAGAAGAGTACAATGAGGCTGTCGAATTCGTGTCCTCACAGGTGGGTCGTTTACCTGAATTACAATTTATAGGTTATTTTATGAGTGGTTTGCGAGCTGATATTAGGCGGAGGGTGTGCACGTTCAACCCAGCCAATAGGTTCTAGATAATGAAAATCACAAGGGCTATAGAGGAAGAGATGAACGGTGAGCAAAGAAGCAGTGAGAACTCAGTTCCCCGATATCGCACTTGGAACCAGAGGCATGATGCTAATTTTAGGAGCAATAGTCAGGTTAAACCAATGTATACAGAGTTGGGCCATTCAAGTTCAGTGGGTTATAGAGCTGCAAAAGGAGAAATTGGGTTAGGTAGAACTAGAGACCCATTTGGCCACCATTCCCGCACCAGCTCATAGAACAGAGCTCCCGTGTCTCACACAACGACTTTGATGAGACAATAGGAAGGGGAAAGAAAGGGACCGTTAAAAAAAACAAAAGGCTACGACACATTTCCTACCAGTTAATGGACCGAAAGGCTAAGGGACTATGTTTTAGGTGTAGGGAAAAATTCCATCCGTTACACCAGTATTCCGAAGGACAATTAAAGCTGCTAATATTGGATGATAATGAGACATTAAATGATGATGGGAAAATAATAGCCATTGAAAGGGATGATGATGAGGAAGGAGAAGTAGCTTTAGAATGTCGAGCTGTGGGGGTGTTTGGGACAGATAAAGTAATGTTATTTGAAAGTAAAACTATGAGTATAGATGGAGAAATACATGGGGTTCCCTTTTTGTGGTGTTGGTGGATAGTGGCGCAAGTCACAATTTTTATTTCTCCTAAACTTGCCAGAGGGTTAATGATAGAACTTACCAGGAGGTTGGGAATTCGATTAGGTGACAACCATAAGGTAACCACAAATAGGAGGTGTATAGGAATTCCTAGATAATGGGAGGGATAACAAAAAGGGAATAAACTGTTGATATGTAAAGTATACTCTAGGAGAAAGAACAGTGAGCTAGAGGAGAGTTAGCTAGTAGCTGATGTGGCAAGTAGGTAGGCTTATGGATGAGGTGGGGGGGGGGGGTAACTATTCTTCTATCACAAATTAGAGGAGGGGAGAGGGTAGGGAGGAAATAGGGAAGAATTTGCGATAGAAGTTTCTGAGGAGCATTCAGCTCTGGGTAGGGAAATACTAAATATCTCTACTGTAATAGTTACTATTGCTATAGTTCAATAATACAATGTACCTCTAGTATTCAAAGAGTTCTATCAGAATCTTGCTCAATGACACTCTCCTCCCTTTGATATAATAACTAGCTTGGCTATTATAAATTTATGTCAATATAAATTTATTATCTACATAAATTTTGTCTTGATATTGTTTTGCTTGGCAGTATGTTGCATCCTTAGCTCAGGCATTGATTTATTGCCATGGAAAACATGTGATACATCCCTATAAAGCTTGAGAACCTATTAATAGTACACAGGTAATTCGTGGCAAGTTATGTCTGTTTCTTGGACACCTAATAGACATCTGACGCGTTGGTTGACGTTAGATTGCTACAATATTTTAAAAAAACATACAAAAATTTCAAATTTTCTGTAGGATTTTCTGGGGTGTTTTGGGTCACTTTTCGGGTCTGAAAAATTCATAAAGTAGATTTTTTCATTTTTTTTGGATTTATTACATTAGTAATAAATTAAAGTTCAACTCTAGAAAAAGGAATTAAGGTATTTTGAATCCAATTTTGAGTGAAAAATGCTTCAGACATCACATGAGTTTTAAGTTTTTGTGTCTCGGGTCATGTTTGGTGTTTGGGATTGCATAATAGTCGATCAGGAAGGAATTAAGACATTCTGAAGCTATTTTTTAGGGAAATTCTTAGGTTTTCATGTCTCGGGTGGTCGGTTCAGTCCAGGTGACGCATGATAGACTCTATTGGGATTTTTCTTTTACAAAAATCTCAAATGAAGTTTTCAGAGAATGTTTTCAGCACGAGTGTGTGACAATGAGACTGTGCATTTGGACTTTTGCATTTATCGATATTACATTGTCATATACCATATGCCCATAAATAATGTGAGGATAACATAAGGGTGTTCGTGGACTTTTTTAAGTGCTGATGAGGATGCAGTCACTATAGTGACCTTTCGAGTCAGTATTTTGAATTGTTCTACTTATACATTAGGAGATATCTCTGATATCATGTTTGGTTATTCTGCCCATAAGTGCATAAAGAAAGACATTGGATAAAGGAAAGTCGTTACTTGAATGATCTCACCCATAGGTGGTAATGTCATGAGAGTTGATGGATTGTACTATGATCTCTTTTATGTAGAGGTCTAATTGCATTATTATATGTATTCAGCCCACAGGTATTTCATATGTGTGACCAAATTTTCAGTAAAGATAATTAGGCTTTGAGTATCGCTATTATCTTACATTGCTGATTTAACATTATCATCTTGAAGTCATGTTTTTAGTCAACAAAATCAATGCTGAGGTTGATATGGCCATACGGACAGATAGGCCATTTCTATGTGGATATGAGCTCGAGAGTTCATAAAGTAGCCTATGAAGCCTAGGATCGGTCTAACAAATTGTATCTGATGACCAAGAGAACCATTCCTAACCATCTGCTAAATGGACTTCTGGACACAGATATAGCGAATGAGTTTCTCAATAATATCTCCAGAGGTGCAGAGTATCACCTAAAATTGCCACAAGTGCTTTGATAAAAGAATTATTCTCCGTGAAGTATATATATGAGAGAGAAAGGGTCAGTACATATCGAGAATGAGACATAAAGAATTGCTACTTTTACATCCCTCGAAGCAACTAAAGGCTCTTAAGGACACAAAGAAACCAGTAGTATGAGGTTTAAAAGGAAAGAATGGGACCATTAGGTTACTCTTTGGTTTGTCAATTTATGAGATAATTTGCAATAGTTGCATTAAGTAGATATGGTAGCTATTTAGTGGAGCATCTGATCAAGGTACTTCCACAATGCAAAGGTATATCCAGGATGAAGTCAAACAAAGGAAAAGGAGAAACTAATGGTTCACAGCAATAAAAAAGTAGAAGTAATATCTATAGGGGATGTATGTACTGTTTGAGTTTTAGACGACACATTTTATATGTGATCTTTTAATCAATTTTAGATAAAGTGGGTTATGTTTTGTATTTAATGCTTCTGTTGTATAGTTGTTGTTTAATACAAAACATAATAGTACAACTTTTTTTGTCATAGTTCGTATAAGCCCTGAATTAGATAAATGCTTCTTTGTATCTTGCTAAACAAGTTATGAAATGAAGGACCCTGATGAATGAGAGAAGGCATACATGATGTGACAAAAGTTTAAGCCACATTTCTAAAGCTAGGGTTGAGAGATTGATCAAGAAAAACATTTATCAATTCTAGATTATGATGATCTGAAAATATGTGCTGACTGTTGCAGGGATAAGTTGACTAAGCTTCTGTTTAGTTGGGCTTATACCAGTAGAGCTTATTTATGTAGATCTTTTTTTAGAAGAGTTTTTTTAAGAAACCAATTGATTGTTTGACCTGTCATTTAAAAAAGATCTTTTTGGAAAGAGCTTCATACAATCTCAACATAAAAATAAAAAGCACTTTTTTTAATTTTAACTATATTTTATTTTGTAATAAAAATTATTTATGCATATAAAAATTATTTATATTAAATAATATGCATGTAATATTATTATATAATTTTAAACCATTTGAAACATAAAATGAAAATTATCTAATCATTTTTATATAGATTATATAAAAATAAATATTTAACATATAAAAAAGTCAAATAATATTATATAAATCTCAAAATAAACGTGAAGAGGGCAAAGGGAACTAAAAAAATAGGCTCATTAATTGATCTAAAAAATCTACCTGAAAAAGTACATTTTTTAGAAGCTTCAAATTTGAACTTCTTAAGAAGTTGTATTTTGGTTACCAAAAAAACCATATCTATTAAAGAAGTACTTTTTTATTTTACAGCCAAACATTCATTTTTCTTTAAAAAGGCTTTTTGTAGTGGAGAAAAATGTTTATTGACGAGCTTTTGAATTGTTGAGTTCGATACATAAAGATATCGGTAAACCTTATATAGTTGCATTGTGCATTTCTAAATCTATTTTGATATTTATTGATAATCATTCCCATTATAGTTATGTGTTCTTGCTTAAAAATTGAAGGTTAAGAACCAATTAGAAAAATTCATGAAGATAGTCAGATCAACCGTGGAGGAGAATAACTCGGCAAACATGGTATTTCAGGACTAAAAGGCCCATTTACCATATTTGGAATCAGTTGGAATAGCGACTTAATTCACTACGTAGTTCTGAGCAAAATGATGTGTTGCCGAAAGATATAATTGCACCTTTTAATACTTGAAGAAAGTCAATGTAGAATATGACTAATCTACCTAATTATTTAAAAATTTTAAAACTTAGCCTTGCACTCATTCATGTAAGAGGCTGCCCTACTAAGGTAGTATAATCCTTTATAAAAATCAATTGCATGCTCGTTCCTCTCATTGCTACAACTTTAATGTAGAGAAGGAGGGACCAAAATAGCGGACTCATAGACAGCTAAGTTTTTGGAATACGATGTTTATGAGGTGGCCTATTGACCGTTCAGATGATAGTAGGGCAGATAATACAGTTATCATTTACCCGTTACTCATATAATTAGATCCGGTGGATTTAGGTCATTGTATCGTGCCTGTACAGGAACAGGAACCTATACTTGTACACATAGAAGTTCCTAGGGGTACAAGATCTAATACAGTTAAATAAATCCACTAGAGTGAGATGACCTGTTATCCCATCTGATTACATAGTCTATCAGGTGTACAGGACTATGCTAAACATGTTACAGATCCAGTTACATTTACAGAAATTATTTCTGGACCCAATGCAGATGTGTGGTGGGATGTGATGAATGATTAGATGCAACATAGTCTAGGATTTAGTTGATTTACTTCGGAATTACAAACCTGTCAGTTGTAAATGAAGTTTTAAAACTTAAAGGATTTGGGATAAAGTTTAGTGACTTATAGGCTTGCTCTGTTGCCTAATGGTTAACTCAGAAAGAAAGGTTGACTTTCTCTTGTATCCTCATAACATAATTTGCACGTTATGTTAGTAGTGTGCCCTAGGCCAATGGATAGTTGTGATTCATGTATTAACATTATGACTTGTTAATAATATATTATG
>JAOTIZ010000001.1:20047130-20058658 GCA_027123425.1 Erythroxylum panamense | reverse complement strand
CGCTGAGCATGACAGCATGGAGCATATTCCATATGTTTTGGATTTTTGAGTTATTTGTTTATGCATGACTGAGTATACTGTTAAATCTCATTTTGGATTGTTATGGCATTTAGCCCCGGATTTTGGAGTGTTTATTTTGAATGATTATGCGTATGATTTTGTTATAAACTGCATGTGAAAATCGATTGTTGTGCGAATGTTGGGATCGGGTCCGACGGTTTGGGCTGCCCGTTGGGGCGCAGCCCGAGGGGCCGCCACGGGATTCGGGTTACGGAGCTCGGGCCCAACAATTTTCCTATTCATGTTAGTTAGGTATTAGGTATATGTGATTGTATTGGGTTTGTGTCGCACATGATGTGCATTTGGTATCAAAAGCCTTCTAGGATGGAATAATAGACTTTCGTTATCTTTGAATCAAATGTTTTGTTTTTAAACCTAGTCGACTAATTCAGTAGCATGGCTTAAGCAAAATTTTAAATTGTTTTTAAATTCTTATCTTTAGACAAGCATTAATTGCAGTTTTGACTCTAATTTAAAAACAAATTCCTATAGACATGTTTTTACTACATTTAAAAAGTAAAAAGTAAAAAGATAATAATAGCAAAACCTAGTAGGCCTAAATGCCTGTTTGAATGAGCTTATATCAGTAGAGCTTTTGTCAGTAGAGCTTTTTTAAAAAGAGATTTTTTAAGAATTCAGTTGACTGTTTGGCTGTCATTTAAAAATGAGCTTTTTTAAAAGAGTTTCATATGATAGACTGTTTGGTAACATAAAAATAAAAAACACTTTTAATGTTAATTATATTTTGTTTTGTAATAAAAATTATTTATGCATATACAAAGTATTTAAAATATATTAAATAATATGCAAAGCATAATATATTAATTATTATATAATTTTAAACCATATAAAACATAAATAAAAATATATCTAACTAAATCTTTATATGGATTATAATATAAGTAAAATTAATATAAAAAATAAATATTAAAACATATAAAAAGTCAAATATTATTATATAAATCTCAAAATAAATGTAAATCTGTGCTTGTGGGTATAGTGAGAATTGTGTGTAAAATATAAAGGTAAATATGACTAAAAAATAAGCTCATTAATTGATCTAAAAAATTTATCTGAAAAAGTATTTTTTTGAAAAGCTCCAAATTTGAACTTCTCAAAAAGTTGTATTTTAGTTTTCAAAAAAGTCATTTCTATTAAAAAAGTACTTTTGACTCTTACAGTCAAATACTCAATTTTTTAAAAAAAACAGCTTTTACGGTGAAAAAAATGCTTATTGACTCTCTAAAAACTGAACCAAACAGACATTAAGTTAGATATGAGCAAAGGAGGCCAACAAACATGTTCTTAATAGAAGATTAAAGAAATGAACATACTTGGCTAAGCCAGTTACTCGCATAGAAATAAAGTGGTCAAATCCTTTAATCACAACAAGGCATCTTGGGCTGATGGAATGAATAAATTCTTCGTCCAACATACGTAGCCAATGATTGGTAATATGGTCAATGATAGAACTCTTCGTTCATAGGAAAATGCTGCAAGATATCAACAAAACTCATGTAAGTCTAATCCCAAAAACTCAATCCCCGAGCACTTTCGCGGATTACAGGCTTATACCCTTATGAAATACATCTATAAGATTATTTCTAAACTGATTGAAAGCAGACTGAAGGAGTACCTTCCAAACATCATTGATCGTTATCAAAGAGCTTTATTAAAGGGTAGCCAAATAGGAGACAAATGTTCTTTTAACTTTGAAGTAGTCTCCAAAGAATTTCGCTCTAAATATGTAAAGCATTTGACTCAATGAAGCTTCTTTATCCACACTTTGAGAGCATTTAAGTTTACTGAAATATTTATTAATTGGGTGGAACAATGCACAACAACTGTGGCCTACCACTGTACTCATTAATGGAGAGCCAACGAGGTTAATCAAGGCAGCCAAAGGCTTGAGGAAAAGAGACCCTATGTCTCCTTACCTCTTTGTTTTGGGAATGAAAGTATTAACTATGTCAATAAGACTAACCGCTTGCCAGGAAAGGAACTTCAAATACCATTCTAAATGATAGAAGCTCAAATGATTCATTTTGCTATTTGTAGATAATATCCTACTCTTATCTGAGACTGAATCTCTAGCGTGAAAAGTATGAAGCCCTTGATCACTTACCTAGGCATCCCTATCACCATAAGAAGTTCATTCAGTGACTATTGCTCCGTTCTGGAGAAAGTTCAAAGAAGGCTCATAAGCTAGAAGAATACTTGCTTATCACCATAAGAAGTTCATAAATCTCTGGAAAGGATGATGAAAAGGTTCTTACAGTTAGGTGACTACTCTAAGCAAAGCCTAGCCAAAGCAAGCTAGAAAGGAATTTGCTTGCCTAAGAGAGAGGGTGGTCGAAGCATTATATCCACGGACAGATTAACAAAATGCCCCTGTTGAAAAGGATATGGAAGTTGACACATGATAGGAAAGCTTTAGGGTCCAGATGGCACCATGTGTACTACATAAAGCAAGATAGTTTCTAGATCCTTACCCCTAAAGCTAATGCCTCTTGGACTTTTTCACACGTCTTAAAGCTCTGGATACTTATCAGAGCTTCCATTAAAACCAGGGTTGTCAATGGGAACTCCACAAGCTTCTAGGATGACCATTGGCTAAACATTGGTCCCTTAAGGAACAATCCTGAACTAAAATCCTCGCACAGCCTAATCTTAAGCAATGCCATATTTGAAGATGTGATCAACACAAGAACTGACTATATTAGGAGTTAATAGCCCACTAACCACCTCAATTCTTAACATACGACTCAAATTTAAATGAGCAGAACAAAGTAATATGGTCTCTTAGTTCATATAGAAGGTTCACTAATGATTCTTGTAAACTCTTTCTGAGATCGTCGTCTCCAGAGATCAAATGGTTCAAGTTAATGTGGTTCCCTCAACATAATTCTAGAGCTACCTTCATAATATAACTTGCATTAGAAGGTAAACTCCCTACAAGTGATAGCATCATTCAATTCCTTGATATTCCCTCCATCTGCTCGATATGTAACCAAGAGGAGAAAATTGACCGCCTATTTTTTAAATGCAACTACATTGAACAAATTTGGAGATCAATCCTCCAACTTTGCAACGTCCCCCATCCTCACTTAGCTGGCATGATACAATGGATTGGGCATGCAAACTATGTAGCACCTTTAAAAGAGATCATATAGCTCTTAATAGCTGGCATGATACAATGGACTGGGCATGCAAACTATGTAGCACCTTTAAAAGAGATCATATAGCTCTTAAATTAGCATTAGAGAACACTGTGCACCAGATTTGAGGGATCCCCACCTAAGCATCTTCCAGCGAGCATCCAAACCATTCAACATCATTTTACAAGAGCTCGCGGATAGCACGAGATAGTAATTGTTGACTCACCAGTTACAATACAAGTTCAACCTTCTCCACTTCAGCGCGGAGACTTTCATGAGAAACATCCATATGAACTATATAACTCTTGGCCAGTTGGTGTTCCATATTTAAAAACTAAACAAACCTTAAAGAAGTTGTGCAAGTAAAGATAGCCTTATTTTTGTACAATATCATAGGCACATCTTCTACCTATCCTCTTGATTAATCAATATATTTAACTTCTAAAAAAACAAAAAAATAAAAGTCAGAATCAATAGTAAAGCCAACAAGCTTACGTTAGCAGCATAGGAGATCAACAAACAAGTTCTCAATAGAAATTAACCAAAAAAACCAAACTCAAATTCAGCACTAAAACTCCACAAACCTAAATTACATAAGAGCTTAGCAGGGTAACAAACAAGCTCTCAACAAAAGATTAAAATCATTATGGCCTCTTATTTTTCCTAATGGAGTAGGGGATCTTAATTCCTAAACTACCATTGCTTCAACCAAGTTAGCTTAGATGTAATCAAATCTAACAACTTTACATTGTATTTAATATTTAGAACACAATCAGGCTACTTAGATATGTTATATTATGGTTATCTACTGCCCACCATTCATCGCCACCTAAGGAATTTTGGCCTTTATTTCTCCTATCCCCTCGCCCGCTGCCCATTCTATGTGTTGTCCTAGGGCACCCAAGTGTCAAAGCAATCACCGTAAGTTCCATCGCGGTTTCAAGCAGAAAGTACAAGCAGGTAAACCAAACCTGAAAAGCCTGATTTGATTACAGTTTCAAGCGAAATGACAGTAGGGCAGATGATCTTGATGTCTGGTAATCTTTTCTTTATTAGATTGCTGGGGAACCCAGAATGTTTGATATAAATAAGTAAACGAAAATTAATGTAAATGCAAGGGAAAGAGAAACCAGACGGACCATCAATTTCAGTTCAGCAAAGTTATTATTAACTGGTAATCCACCAGATGTTTATAAAACAGCTTCACAACAATCTAATAAAATGAATGTTAAGTTAGCCAAAAATGGCTATCACTCCTAATACAAGACAAGACGAGACCAATTTTTGGGCTCTATGGTCAGGTTTATTGGTGGAAAAAAAATTACCTAATCCGCTCTGTTGAAAATAAAATTACGAGGAATGTAAAAAGCGAAAATCCAAGAATTAGAGTAATTTAAGATGCAGTGGACTCCTTCAAGTAGGCGATGAGATCAGCACGTTCTTGCGGCTTCTTCAATCCAGGGAACACCATCTTCGTTCCAGGAATGTACTGCAAATATAGTCGTTCACATTTTTATCAACCAGAAGTGTTGATTATATACAGGCTTTCCGTTCCAAACCCTTTAATAACTAAGCTCGCTCCAAATTAAATGCAAAAATTTGCAAAGCAGGTAATCAAATAAGGCGCAAAGCAAATCTGAACTCGGAAAGATTGGTAGGCCACATGTTTTTGCAATTAATCCTCCCAATTCAATTTGATCTTGATGTAAACATATATATACTTTCTAAAAAATGCACATGAGTATGTGGAGCAGATACCTCTTATAAGTGATAATAGACAAATCAGTACTACCTTGATTGGTCCTCTATTTATCTACAAATAAAATTTAGCTAACTTCATTGAACCAAATTACATTCAGAGGAATTGCAGCTATACATGTACGAGGCCAAAAGAATAAAAATGAAGAGGTTTTATTTTGAGAGGAAATAAAAGGAAGATGATTAAAGTAAAAAAGAAAGACCTTCTTGGGGTTGAGCAAGTAGTCATATAAGGTCTTCTCTTCCCAAATGACAGCCATGTTTTTGTTAGCAGCTGAATATGAATACCCAGGAGTTGTGCCAGATTGCCTCCCAAACAGACCATTCAGATTTGGCCCTGATTCCAACATATTTGAAAACACAAAGCAGATTGCTATATTGCTAAAAAGAAAAACATAGATCCGGTGCAGTTTGAAAGGAAAATCAATTTAAGGGAGACAAATCATCAAAACATGAAAGTAAAGGGCAAGAAACAACCGAGATCCAAAGCAAACAGAGATTTCTTGAACAAATTACTAAGAGTTGGTTAGTTTAGCAAAGACGTAGATAAAAAGAAACTATGATACCTTGCTTGTGACCAGCACCTTTCTCGACAGTGTGGCATTGAGCGCACTTTGTCCGGAAGATCTTCTCTCCCGCTTTGGGACCTCCTGAGGGTGCTTCAGCAAACGACGCCATTTTCAACAACGTCACTCGGGTTTCCCTTTTGCTCTGCTTTGTATGTTGGTTTTCAGATCTGCTTGGTGGTTACTAATAAATAATAATAACAAAATAATAAATGTACACTTTTCTTCGTTTAGACTCTTGACTTTTCTTTGGCACGTGGAATAGAAAAGTCGAGAGAGAGACCAACTAATACTAACAGTAGTAATAATAATAATAATAATAATAATAATAATAATTATTATTATTATTATTATTATTATTATTATTATTATCATTAATGAATAGTTAGGGGGACTTTTATTCTTTCTCCAGCGTTGCGCTACCGAACTATCAATTTATTTAAGGTCATTTGGATGTATCTTTATTTTTTATTTTAATTCACATAAATAAAAACTAGTATAATTATTTGTATTAATGTAGTTAGATAATAATAATAATAATAATAATAATAGTAATAATAATAATAATAATAATAAAACTTATAAATAAATTAAGTAAATAATTTTGTTTTAATCTCTTATATAATATTTATTAATATAAGTTTAAAATTAATTATATTTTATTAAAATAAATAATTTATTTAAAATTATTTAAAATTTAATATATATTTTAATTATTAAAATTAATATTATAATTTAAAATTAAATATTTAATAATTTTGAATGTTAATTAAGAAATTCATTAAAAACTCTAAAATCAACAATTACAAGGCTTACCACTCTTAAGTAATAATAAAGGGAAAAAAAAACTCTAAGAGCATAAGAAAAATTCAAAACGTAGAGAGTATAAGGTTATCTCTTTAATAAGAGGGATAGAATCTTAACAACCATGTTTCACAAATAAGAGATTCAATTAGAGGCTAAATAATGGTTGTAATATTAAAAGCACTAGCAGATTTTGTTTAGCAACTTTTGGATGGAATTTTAAACATGGACTAAATCATTACTAAACATTATTTTGTTTCTTTCAATCTATATATAGTAAACCAAAGCCCCAAAAGCAAATTTAAACATCTTTAAATTGCCTTTAGAGTGGAGTTTTATTTATTATGCCCAATGAATTATGTTAGTCCAGTTAGAGCATTTAAAATTCAAACTAAAGAGTTGAAGGATGTACGTTTATAACAATAAGAAGCATTTGCATTTTAAGTAGAGATGTTAGTTTCTTGTTAATGGTAAGCCATAAAATGAGCAAGGTAGAAGAAATAATTAAAGAATCCTATACCATTGTTTTACTTAAAAGATTCCCCATTTTCCTTGTTAATAATGCATTGGAAGGTTAGTCTATTAGAATCTCTGAGTTATGAAGAGTAGACAAGTGGTTTTTATGAATTGATCAATTATGGCTTCAATCCTCGTCTCCCTTTACCACTTGTCCACCTTGTCCAGTAATTTGTCAACCTTGGAGCTAAACGCATCAATTATCTTATCCAACTTTGACTTGAAGAGTTTGACTCTAAGGATCCAAGCCTACCCTGTTGGAAACTTGGGGGATCTTTTGCTCTCATATAGTCTCCCACATTGTTAATCCATGAATAATTTGTGTGGTACTGCAACTCAAGATTATATATGTTAAAGTAATTCCCTTCCATGTTGTAATGCCTTCACTAGATTGGAAGAAAAAAATCTACAGGTCGTTTAAATTGAAGTTGCTGAATTATTTTATTTTATTTTTTAATTTAGGTACCTGCACTAATGCAAGAAAAGTATCAAATCCTTAAATAAAAGGAATTCAAATCACATAAAATGCTAAAAGCCCCCAGCAACGATGTTAAAAACTTGTTAAGTTTTTCTATATGATAATAAAACCCCCAATATCATAAGTATATGGATCGTATTTTGTCGTATCAAAGGCATTGTTCCTACAAGGACTATGGACACCTAAACAATTTGAATTAAACTTTTTCCAAGGTACTAAGAATTTGATTTGAATCAAATTAGATAACAAAAATTAAAATAAATAATAAAAGGAAACAAATAAGAAAACAAACAATTGGGATGCTAATAAAGGTCTTGATTACTCTCTCTTAAGATCTAATCAAGTAAATTTCTTTGCAGCTTCTGAATGATTTTATAGGTTGTCCATTGAATGATAGAAAACTCCATAGTAGTGAAAATTTTGATAAGAAAATTCTAATAAACATTGTTATAGTCTTTTTTCATATTAATCTTAAAACAACAATTTGATCTACCTTTCTTCTTAGAATAAGCCCTCACTAACTCTTGTAATTACAAAATGTTGTCACCTATGATTCTACAAGGGATGTAAACACCTTGAGTTGTATCAATGTGATTTGCAAGAATATTTTTCATTTTGTGAACTAAAATTTTGGAAATCAAATTGTCAATGAGTTATAATAGGCTATGAGACGAAATTATTAGAAATACTTATGCTCACTAGACTTTGGAATGAGAGTGATGAAAGTTTTTTAAGCTCTTACAATAGGGAGCCTTTATTGTTGGCCCCCAAATTTTTTTTCTTAATGAATAATCATGATTAGATTAATTTTGAGGTTTTGCTAGATTAATGTATGTTAGAGTTAATTAGCATGTTAATGTTACTGAGATTATGTTACATAGGTGAATTGAATTAAAGTTAAAGTGATAAGTTGCATAAGGGATATTTTGGAGAGATCACTTAAGTGGGAAGGCTTTAAGGGTTTGAAGGAGGGGCAAAATGGGAAGAGGAATTTATTGGCTTGTATTTAGAAGCCAAAAACATTGGTAAGGAAGGAAAGAAGAGAGAAAGCACAAAAATAAGAAAGAAGGGAGAGAGAGTGTCGTGGGTTTGGAGAGAAAAGAGAGGTTTGAGCTAGGTTTTGATTTTTCTCAACCTTCAAGAGGGATTTTGAGAGTGATCAAGAAGGGAAAAAGGAAGAAAAAGGATAAAGCTTCAATTAGAGTCAAGAAAATCATCATTTTAGTGAAGATTTAAGGTAAGTGTATGTGTAATCATTTGGATTTTGGAAGGGGTTTTGGCTCGAAGAGTGTAGGACATGCATGGGTATGAGTATTTTAGGATCAATTTCATGCTTTTGGTTCTTTGGGTTTTCCAATTTGAAATTCTTTTGAGTGGGGATTTTGCTAATGTTGAAGGGAGGCAAGAGAGGCAAGAGGAGCTAGAGAAGGGACATCCTTGACCAAGTTTTCAAGCAAGGAAAATTAAGGTGGGTGACATTTTTATAATTGAGTCAATAAGCTATTAAATTCTCTTTCAAATAAATGGAATTAAATGATTTCCAACTACCTTGAAAATGTGCATTTATTGTTCTTTAAAATAGTTTGAGAATGTGCCATATGTTTTTATATATGAATTTTGTTAATGAAATTTTGAGTGACATGGGAATGATTTCAGATTGCTCCATGATTGTTGTATTTGTGGCTTTTGAATGATTTGGAAAATGGGCATATGCTTGGTATAGAATTTTGGTAGTAGAATTGTGAAATAATTTTGAAAGAATAGCAAGTATATGAAATAGTTCATGCTCATGAAAGATAAGTTTTCAAAATGTGCCTTTTGGGCAAATGGTTTGCAAGTTATAAGATGCATAATTATGTAGGTTTGTGGTGGTCCCCTAAGTATGTCAAGTGCATTTGATTTAAAAAGGCCTCTCATGCCTTCCCGCTAGTAGCATGGAGCTCCCTCGTGGACTACCATAAGTTCACGACTACGCATGACCATTTTGTGGGATTGCGATAGTACGTTCTGTTCACGGCTACACAGGACCCGTATGGAAATGTATAGTACGTTCTGTTTTAGATCCACCCAAACTATTATGATGTGTTTATGTGTTTACATGTGATGACAAGTTTGATGAATGTTTGGCATATTTGAGTTGTGAATTTGCTTGACAAGTTGACAATTTTGAGAAATGTATGTTTTATGGATTTCAACGAGGTTTTAATATAATCATGAAAGTTTCAAATGATTTTTGCTTATTATCGTTTATAAAACTATTACGCATGAGCTTTAAGTTCACCCCACTCCTTCCCATCCACAGGTGATGAGCAAGATATTGAGTGATTGAGTCGTGCGTCAAGGCATCACTCCAATTTGCACATTTTGTTCTTTTGAAGTTATATTTTGTAAAAACAATGCTTTAGTTGCATTTTGAGCGATTCTAGTTTTTGTAAAGTTTGTATTTTTGGATTATGATGTAAGTGACTAGAAATGCCCGCTAAAGCTTTGTAAAACTCTTATTGGTTTAGATGTTAATGAAATACATATGCATTATGTTGTTTATGGCTTTCTAAAGTCTTTATATTGCATTTTAATGCTTTTCATGGGGGAAAGATTGTGTTCTAACTTCAGGGAAAATTCTGGAATAATTTAGGATGAATTTGACTAAGTTGCCTTCACAGAAGTTGAAGATGATTTTTTAAGCTTTCTAGCGATATAAATTTTGTAATTTTTAGATATCGAAGTGGAAAGTTATGATCACTATAAAAGATAATGCTGCATAGGAAGTATGAACATGACAGCTATGATGAATGATGAGAGTTGGTGTTTGTGATGAGTCATTTGAGTTGAATTTTGGGAGTTTGATGCACTCAAATTGGGAATTGAGTGATTTAGAAGTGTTATTGCTTTAGAAGAAGTGAATTTGGGAAGATTAGGAGTAAATATGGTGTTAGAAAGGATGTTGGAAGCATTGGGGAACCCAATGTCCATTAAATTGACATGGATGTCCATTTAACGGACTTTCTTGGGTGACCCTCATCCTCACCAATGTCTGTTTAATGGACATGGATGTCCATTAAATGGACCTTCTCAGCTAAAAAGGGCTTCCAACCCTGACAATGTCCGTTAAATGGACATAGATGTCCGTTAAATAGACATTCATGGGACAACTTCAGTAAATTGCAATTTTTGGCCCTCTTAGAGGAAAAATCTCACTTTGTGATCTTGATGAAAGTTGTAGATCTAGACATCTTCTTTCCAATAGTATAAGAAGAAACTTAATCCGATATATGTAGAAAACGTTATGGCATTTTCTCCAAGACAGGTACAATATGAATAAGGACTTAAACATGTTGGATTCTTTTGGTCATAACTTCTCCATCCGACCTCCGAATGAAGTGATTCTTAAAGCAATAGCTTCTTAACACATGTATCTATCTCTAATAAAAATTTCTATCTTTTGGAGTTTATTTGAGAAAGTTTGATTTAGAGAAAATTAGGGGTCGGTTGGGAGAGCATGATTGAGGTTTGAGCTCACTTTTGTTCATTTTGCATATCTTGAGCTGTGGAGCTCCGTTTGGGATGATTCTTTCTTAAAAGCAAACTAGAGACTTAGAGCTACCATTGTTTTGAAGAATTCAATATGATTTTGGTGATTGACTGGTGTGAGCTCACCACTCTTGTGAGATGACGACCAAAGAGGGTTCTTTGGAATAACCCTACAGGTTTATAAGCTCAAGGTTCGTGGCTCCGAATGTTGGGCTCTAAAAATGGGGTCCAACATTTATTGAAAAATTCCAATATAACATCTGAAGCTAAGTTCATTGTAAGAGGATAGGATTTAATGAAAAAGTTTATGCTTAAAGCATTACGACTAGGTGCTTTATAGGGATGTAAAGGATTTCAACATCTCTTTAATCTCCTATAAAGACACAAATTTACATATCCTTTTGCTACCTGAGCTATTATGCACCCCTAAAACATTTCTTTAGGCTAAAAATTGGATGAATGAGTATTGGTTGGCAAGTTCATCATGCTTGAAAAGTGGCTGAAGGCCCCTTCTAATAATTTAATGTTAGACCCCGAACTTTTCTTGGGAGCTAGAACTGTTAAATGAGGAATTGTTGGCGATTATTCATGCAAAGAAAAGGAGAATTCTTGAATTTGAAATGAATCAAGAAAGATGGTTTAGATACAAGATGAGTT
>JAOTIZ010000001.1:19931063-19945020 GCA_027123425.1 Erythroxylum panamense | reverse complement strand
TAAAATTTTATTTTTAATGGGGGCAAAATTTTAATATGAGTAAAATTTTATTTTTTTGTGGGGGCAAAACTTAAAAAGGTAAATTTTTTTAAAGAAATCTGTTGGTGGCAGTGGGGGCAAGTGCCCCCACTTGCCCCCACTGTGGATCCGCCACTGGCTAGAACCATTCGGTTGAGTTAGATATCGATTGAAGGGCTTGTTAGAGAAGTGCTCTAAAGGTAATCACCTTTAGCACTTATTGCACAAATCTTTATGATTAATATAAAGGCATTTTCATTAATTTGATGTTCATACATTACATAGCATGAAGGAAATCATGATGAGATTATGATAATGAGATTCTTATCATATGTAATTATGTTAGTGTCTAAATTGTCCCTAGTCATAGGATTAATGAGACAAGACATTATTAATCAGCACAGATGATTGGGGTTTGGTTGTGTGTAAGTTTTAATTATTAACCCTCGATAATTTGCAAGCGCATGGTTCGTTAGCGTAGTACCAAAGATGTTGATCCCATAAGGAGGGAACTAATCGAATCCTAAAATCTAAGGTTAGAAACAAATAACAAAAATTTAAGACACTACGAAACTAAAACGAGAAACTAATTCAATCAATCAAATTAAGAATCAAACAAGAAAATACTAATTATAAGGCAATTTGCAACACACCTAAGAATCAACTGAAGGAAATTACCAATTGAGAGAAATAGAATTTTACCTATCCTTAATGCTAACCTAACTGATTATGAATTACTGTATTATTGGTTTTAGACTATCCTATAGTTGATTACTATATTTGTAGTTATAACTATTACCCCTAAATCATAAATCCTAATAAGATTATGCAGGTTGCAATATCTCAAATCACATCCTATCCAAAACCCTATTTAGTTATGAAGTTCTCTAATAAACTATAGGAAACCTATGCAAGATCTCTCTTCGCATAAATTATCGATCTGATTTAATTATGGTTTCTATTAAATCTCCAAACTCTTGTTAGTCCAATTTAATTGTTTTTCATTCGATTCACCCTCTCAGTTTATTATCAAATTATGCAATAGTAGAATCAAATCACAACAATATCCAATAAACACATAAACAATTAGATTCTCGTTAATTCAAGAATAAAATTCCAAAGGTGAGTTTGAAACATCCTCGACATTCTAGATCCTATCATCAACTATTCAATCCAATTCGATACAATAATAAAATCGAAAAAAAGGAAATGCAATCTAAAATGGATGACGAGAGGTAGCGACATCAGGAAACCTCTTGATCTGGGGAGTATGTCGAGTCAACTTGTTCTCCTTTTCTCTTCCTTTATCTCTCGATGATTTCTCTCTAAGGTTTCTCAAGGTGGCTAATGCAAAAAGATCCCTTCCCCTCCTCTTTGTCCAAAAGGACCAACAAATCCCTCAAATTTTGATGTTTTAAGTGTCTACACGTCTGCCTGATGCAGACCATGATCATGGCTCACATCTGAGCCTTCTTTCACAATCGTAGCATGCAGGCCACAATCGTAGGTCGTTGTTTCAACCTGGATGTCTCTGAAACTACTCCATTCTTTAATGTTAACCCTGAAATACTAGAAAACACATCAAGGTACCTTAAAAGCATAATATTTAAGGTCAAAAGCTTGTACTAACCTTTAAAACTTAAAACATAAATAATTAACAAATTAACACAATTATGACCTAAACACATTCTAAATGATTGAATTAACGACTAAAAACATATCAAACTATGCCTTAAAACACGATGCAATTTACACTTATCAACATCCCCACACTTAAACATTTGCTTGTTCTCAAGCAAACAAAAACAATCAAAAAATAAAGAAAACACAAAACATGCATTTGTAATAATGAGACAACGGCTTCAACTTAGCGAAACAAATTTAATTATAAACACAATCCTTCAAGTAGTTCTAACTTATTAACAAGTGAAATCTGCATTTAAACATTTTGGACTAAATATACAAACTAATCAAAATTTTAATGTTAAGTCTATTCACCTCTATCACTTGCAAACACACATTGATAATCATTCAATCAAAATAAAAGAGTAGCTATTCCTCAGTAGGTTTTCATGAAAAATCAAGCTACTAATAAGTGTGGTAGGTTTTTCTATTTGAAAACATTATTTTTGTTGATTTTCTTTAATGACATAGACCTAGTCTTTTTACATAGAGGCAAACATTTTTGATGAATGTCGATCCGGTTACTCAACTAAGTCATGTTGTTATTGAGTTGCCTGGTTGGAATGTCATTATAGCCGTTTTACATGAAGGCACACATTTGTGATGTGTATCGATCTGATTACTAAGCTACATCACATTCTCAACTGGCTACTAGCTCTATTCATAACCTGAAGGCTAGTGGAATAGTTATTGTAGTTAAACTTATACAACCCTTTTTTAACACAAAATTTTGCCTACCTTATTGCTTAGCTAATCTTTCTCATGAAAATGTACTAATAATGCCACTTATTTTATTGGCCTAAAATTGTAAATGATTATGGAAAATTCTTAAGGTGAATGTACTAGCATCGTATCTTAATTAACCAACATATTTAGCCTTAAGTAAATTAGGTCACAAATTTCGAAAGCATAAATCTTTGCAACTTAAAGGACTATGTTTAAGGCTAAATCTATCCTGTTAAGTCCTAGCCACTGACACATTCACACAATTCACATCATGCATCCTAAACAAACTATCATATAATATGAAAAATTCACACTTAAAGTAAAAACACACAACCCTCCCTACACTTGAACAACACATTGTCCTCAATGTGACCATGGTACACAAGTACACCAGGGGAAATAAAATACAATATACAAAAAACATAAGAAGAAACTACTATCAAAAATAAAAAGAAAAGGGTTAAAACATGAAACTATTTATAGTGATGGAGGTGGTGATGGCAATAGTGTTGAGACCAAATCCACTTGACATTGAGAGTGTTTCCCTATTTTATAAGTGATTCAAGAGAATGAAAGAATTAGCAATCCAAACCATTACAAATCATTCAAAACTTATTTTAGAATTTAAAACAAACCTAACTACACAACAATTTAAATCTAACTACTAAACATGCTAATTTAAGGTCATTAGCTTAACTTTGCATTCTTGGAGCTTCAGCTCAAATCAATTATGAGTGGCTTGCTTCCACCCTTCTCGTTCAACATCAATTTTGTATCTTATGAGTAGGCTATAAATTACAAAATGATTAGGAGGACAATATTGATAAAGTTAAGAAAACCAATTAATTTCAGTAATGTCCTTTTCACTAATAAACTGTCGATAAAATAAGGAATAACGAAACTCCCTGAATCTTCTATTAAGTCTAGCAGTTTGTTTGATAAAAGGGTGAGCTGCTCTTATTCTTCCTTATTCACTCCCTTGTTTTTTTTTCTTTTTTTTGCTTTATGAGCAGAGACTTTTATAGCTTCTTCAAACTCGATATTTTTTGTCATCTGTTCTTCTTCTTTTTCCTCTTTTAATGCTTCGAACACATCAATTCGCCTAAATGAATCACCCCCTTCAGATTCTTTAATACATCATTCATGTTGAATGTCACTTGGTCATTACTAATTCGAAGGATAATGTTCTCTTCATAGACATCTACTAAATTTTTTTCGATGTTCAACCATGATATACCAAAGATCTGGCGAATAATATGGGAGGTTTTCATCATTTTTTCATCCTCTTTCTTGATTTCTTGGTCTTTTATAAGGTAGGATTCGGCTTGATTTCTCGCTGGTTCTTCTAGCTCTACTCTATTCCTAAGTGTGATAGCCTAAATTGGCTCTATTGAATTTACTTTCATGCTATGCAGACAGTTTTCCACACTTTGCTTACAAAATTTCTTTGAAAGTTGGCCCATTCGAACCTCTAAGTTGTGAATAAAAGAGGCACGATCTTTTGCCACTTGCTTAAACTTCTCTTCCAATCTCCTCTGGGTCTCTTCCATACCCGTGGGCTTATCCATGATTTTGTCTAACTTGGAATCCTATGAACTGGACTCATCTTGCTAAAATCCTAACAAGTCTTGATGTCCTATGTAAGTACTTACACTGTTAGACCAATAAAAATCTGGGTTGTTCTACCACCTTGAAGTGTATGTGTTCATATAAAGATGATGATTTTTCCAACTAAATTGGGGCTCATTGAAATCTAAAAGAGTCCTTTGCTCCTTAAGAAATATATCTTCTATGATCCTTCTTTGTATCTCTTCTTAGCATTCAACTATTGAGATTCCCTATTGTGGTACGGTGATATCCAAGTTGATGTGTTGTCTACTTTATGCCAGCTTCTGTCTTCTGTCTTCTTTTTTATTTTTTATTTTTATTTTTTCATAAGTTGTTGAAAAAGTCTTAGACTACAAGCTAATATCTTCCCCGACAATGACGCCAAAAACTTAATTGGGGTTTGTTTGTATGTAAGTTTTAATTATTAACCCTCGATAATCCACAAGTGCACGGTTTGTTAGCATAGTACCAAAGGTGCCGATCCCATAAGGAAGGAACTAATGTAATCCTAAAATCTAAGGCCAGAAACAAATAAAAGAAATTATAGATGCAACGAAACTAAAATGAGAATTTTATTTAATCAATCAAATTAAGAATCAAACATGAAAATACTAATTATAAAGTAATTGGCAACACACCCAAGAATCAACCGATACTAATTAAGAGAAAGGAAATTTTACTTATCCTTCATATTGACCTAACTGATTATGAATTATTTGATTGTTGGTTCTAGACTATCCTAGGGTTAATTACTCTCTCTCGAGTTATAATCATTAACCCTAAATCATAAACCCTAATAAGATTATAGAGGCTACAATCTTTCAATCCACAACCTATCCAAAACCTTAATTAGTTATGAAGTTCTCTAATAAACTATCAAAAACCTATGCAAGATCTCTCTTTGCATAAATTATCGTTTTGATTTAATTCTGGTTTCTATTAAATCACCTAACTCTTGTTAGTCCAATTTAATCAATTTTCATTTGATTCACCCTCTTAGTTTATTATTGAATTATGCAATAGCATAATCAAACCACAAAAATATCTAATAAACATATAGATAATAAAATTCTCATTAATTCACGAATAAAATTATGAAGGTGAGTTTAGAACATCCTCAACATTCTAGATCCTATCATCAACTGTTCAATCCAATTATATACAATAATAAAATTGAAAAGAATAGGAAATACAATCTAAAATGGATGACGAGAGGCAGCAGTGTCGAGAAAGCTCCTGATTCGGGAAGTACTTCGAGTCAGCTTCTTCTCCTCTTCTCTCTTCCTTCTTCTCTTCCTCTATCTCTCGATGATCTCTCTTTAGGGTTTCTTAAGGGGCTAATGCAAAAAGATCCCTTTCCCTCCTCTTTTTCTTATTTTTGTACTTCTTTATATTTTGGGTGACCTTAGGGTTTTTTCGTGGTCTGAAAAATCCAATAAATATCTCGAAACTTGATTTTTGTGAGTGTGTGCACGTCTGCCTGATGTAGGTCACCATCATAGTTCAGAACTGAACCTTCTGTCATGATCGTGTCAGGCAAGCCATGATCGTAGGCCGTTCCTCTGGCTTCTGTCATGATTTTAGCCTAATAATCCATGATTGTGGGCCGTTGTTTTGGCCCGAATGTCTCTAAAACTCCTCAGTTCTTCGACGTTGACCCTAAAACACTAGCAAACACATCAAGGTATCTCAAAACATAATATTTAAGATTAAAAGCTTGTACTAACCCTTAAAACATTTAAAACATAAATAATTATCAAACTAACACAATTAAAACCTAAACACATACTAAATGATTGAATTAACGGGTAAGCACATATTAAATTATGCCTTAAAACATGATGTAATTTACACTTATCAATAGACTAGCATATGTTATAGCTCCTTGATTAGATAAAGCATTGGATCTTATAAGATGTAAGTATGAGTTGTTTAAATTTAGCATATGGATGCTTGCTAAGAGTAGTAAGTATATTGGATAACCTACAATGAGAAAATCATATGAATAACCTATTTTAGTGTCAATGATAGTCTCACCATAGCAATGGTGCAAATATCCTTAGACTTGACGTGCTTAAGGATATCTTAGATACTGATCCTATACTTTGTCTCCATTCCTCGTTGCCTCTCAAAGGTTGCTCATAGGGTGGCGATTGGGTATAGCTTAAGGTATTCAAAAATAATTGAGTATCCAATAAAGGATTCACCACTATTGATAAGAGGAGATGATGCCCACAGCCTTTTGTTAGGGTTATTGCTCAGGAGTCTATGGCCGAAATGGAAATGTCATGAAGATAGTCTTCAATGACATATCCAATTAAGTAATGAGCCTCAGGTAGAAGAACTAACATCACTTGGGTTAGATGTGACATAGTGAGTATAGTGGGAGTTGACACTTTAATTATACTCTAAACCAAGTGTGGTATAGAATGATGAAAGGATGAATTGCATAGGAACATTGTATATAGAAGGGTTCATAGTCAAACCATTAACTGTTTGATCAATTGGGGATCATGATGTGTTGTTAGATACCACTCATGACTTGCTTAAATTAAATATTAATTCAAACGACCAACTTAACTAGGAGCCTAATGGGTCACACACATTGGAGATGCAAAGATTAAGTAAAATAGTTTTGGATGGGGATTCAAGATATGAGAGATGCATGACTAAGCTACAAAAATGTGGCATTTTAGGGTCCTTTGATTGTGAATCATCTGACATATATGAATCTTGCTTATTAGGCAAGATGACAAAATTACCCTTTAAGTAAATCACACGATAATATAGAATTCATGTAAAATATACGAGACACACAAGAAGGGGGGGTTAAATTGTGTAATCTTTTTATGAATACACAAACCTTTGACATTTCTTGAAAAACAAACTTTTTCAATTGTTAAAGAATACCACAAATGTTATACAGAAATAGTTACGTTGTTAAATCGCAAATAGCATCTATAAACTTTTATAAGAACAAAAGAAATTAAAGTGAAGGGTTAGAAGATAGATGGTGCAATTTTTATATTGGTTCACCCCAAACCTTGGGCTACATCCAGTTCTTAGAATTCTTATGAGATTTTACTATACTTTGTCAAATTTACAAGTATTCCTTCTTCCCTTCCAGAGCCTCTTCAGGTCTTTTACACAAAGTATTCTTTCTGCTATCTTAGCCTCTCCAGGCTCTTAGCCTTTTCTTTCTCTCACTAGAAAGATATTGTGAGCTTTTGTTACAGTAGAGTTTGCTCTCTTGTTTCGCACTTTGAATATAGAATTTTTGTAAGTAATAACTTGAAAGCTAAAAGATTGTTCAGTCTTCGACTACAACTAGTATTTATAGAGTAAGTCTCTAACAGCTTCTTGAATCTTGACAACTGCTTCTTGCTTCTTGCTTCTTGTAGAAACCGTTATTTAGTTAAGTTATGTAACTAACTCCAACTGACTAACTATCCGACGTACTAGAGTGTCTTCATTTTTGTATCATCTGTGTTTTCAACTTCTTCCGTGTTTTTCATTTCTTCTATGTTTTGCACTTCTTCTGTGTTTCCACTTCTTCTGTGTTTTGTGCTTCTTCTGTATTTTGTGCTTCTTCTGTGTTTCCACTGCTTATGTGTTTTTCACTTCTTCTGTGTTTTGCACTTCTTCTGTGTTTTGCGCTTCTTCTGTGTTTTCTATTTGATCGGGTCGTGGCTTAGTCTTTGGGTTACTCCCTTGGAAACCGAATCAAAAATTTAATTCCAAGGATTGCAATATAGAGTGCAACCTCGGGTCGTCTCACTTAATCTGAACATAGTGCAAATGATCTAAGCTAGCCTAATTATCATGGAATGTAAACTAAATTAGTTAAGAGTGGGGTTTTGGATTTTTGATAAAACTAATTAAATTGAACTAAATGAAAGAAAAGTAGATAAAAAGGTATTTTGGATTTTTGGGAAAGGAAATTGAAAACTCAAACAATGATCAAATATGATAAAATCCTCTTGAAAATGAGCTCTGGCTATCATAGTTCAAAACATATCTTTTTTGGAGCGAAAGTCACTAAGTTTCCAAATGATAAACCTTAAAGAACGCTTTAAGTCCAAGGTTTTAATCAATGAACTCCATTTCTTAAAGCCCTATTGAATGCATCTTAGCGTGTGTAAGGGGTAAGTTAATGCAAGTGGTCAATTAAGATCAAGCATCATCTCAATATCAAACACAACTAGGCAGATAAAAGAGAATTAACACAATCATCAAAAAGACATATATGAGACTTCATATATTAAAGCTCAAAGTTCTACATCATCAATTCCATAACACAATACATTGTTCAATACTTGATTAATCTATAATCAAGAAAATCCAACTACAAAGTATAAATCCTAACTCAGGAGTTCATAACAATGTAGTTAAACATAAATGAATGACTCCCCTTTGAAGCCCATTGAACTCAAGCTATCGCTACATCTTTAAGAGGAAATGGTACTTAGCCAAGCATCACTTCTGGAGCACTCACAACTATAAACACACTGATAGCATCTATGGCAGCAGCAACAAATGATGAAAGTGACGTTGAAAAATGGAATGGATTGATGGATGAAGGTAGAGAGTGAAAGAGATGAGAAGTGTGTATATGAGATGTGTGTCGGCTCTCTGTAATGTTCTCCCTCCTGTATAACCTAATTTAGTAGCTTTTTAAACATTAGGTCGGTGGGTCGGGTCAAACAGTGAGAGATTTTTCCAAATATGTTTCAGGTTTTCGACAGTTCGCCGCAGCGACAGATGAATTCGTCGCGGCGTACTTTTTCCGAAAGGTTTTGTGTATATTCTGGATCCCATACTGTGGCGTACGAATTAATCTTCGTCGCGGTGAACTTTTCTTGAAAGTTCTCACTCTTTGCTGGATCCTTTGCCGCGGTGTACGAATTAATCTTCACCGCAATCTTTTCTGCGATGAACTTTTCCCAAAAGGTTCAGCCTACATTTCTTGGTACTTCGCTGTGGCGAACTTTTCTTGTAGCGCTGGTCTCCTGTTAACTTCAATTCAGTACATTGACTCCCTTCTCTTTGAGGTTCCTACAATCAACAATAGCAATTTGCAGTATCAATTGTTCTCAGAAAAATTAAGTACTGCAATTAATACCAATTTGTGACAATTTTTACTATCAAATTGCATAAAATAAAAATGCACACTTAAGGGTTAATTTAAGCACAAAATCAAGAATTAGGAGTCAAAAAGTATAGTAAAGGCCATGAAAGTGTTGCCAATTTACATAATAAACTTGGGCTCAATCAACAGGTGTACGTGTATGTTTCTTTTGTAGTTGTTCATTTCAAAATTTAAGTCTTTTCTAGGTGTAGAAATCATCTGCCGACTTCGGGGGAAAATGTGGAATCAATTGAGGCAAATTTAGTTAAAGTTTTTGTTTGAAAATTGTAGCTTATCCTTCTAGCTTTCCAACGATATATAATACGAATTTTTTGGACTTTTAGGTTGAAAGTTATGGTCCATATAAGGGGAGATGTTTAGGAGTGTAAAATGTATTGTCCATGATAATGTCATATTGTCTATGATAATGTCATATAGTCTATAAAAATGTATTGTCTATGATGATGTCATATCATCTATGATGATATCATATTGTCTGTAAAAATATATTCTCTATGATGATGTCATATCATCTATGTTTGACTTTGTACTTCTTCTATGCTTGACCTTCTATATATCTATCATCTGCTTTATTGTTGACCCTTCAGACGATAAAATCTGTCTTCGAGGTCTGCATAAAAGTTGTAGATATTGAACTCATCTTTTGAACCAGCTAAAGAACACCCTAATATAATATCTATAGGGAAAGTTATGGCAATTTTCCCCATTCATTTTCTTTTTCCCATTCGTTTGCTTTTTCATTTAGTTTCGTCTATACCTATTGTTTGCTCCATTTTTGACCCTTCATACGATAGAATCTGTCTTCTAGACCTTTATAAAAGTTGTAGATCTTAAAGTCCTCTTTCGAACCAGCTAAATAACACCCTAATCTGATGTCTGAAAGGAAAGTTATAGGAATTTTCCCTATTTATCTACTTTTTCCTTTCGTCTACTTTTTCCTTTGGCTTCATCTGATCCTATCATCTGCTCCATTTTGTGCCTCAAGATGATAGAATCTACCTTCAAAGTCTTCATGAAAGTTGTAGAACTTGAAGTCCTCTTTCAGTTCATCTAAAGAACACCTTGATCTATATTCTTTAGGGAAAGTTATGCTAGATGTCCCGAAATAGGTTTAGTATAGTCGAGGGCAAGTACTGTTTCTGTTAATGACTCTGAATGATGGGCTCCAGTAGTGAGGTTCAGCATCATTTGCTCTGAATGCTGGGCTCTGGAAGCAGGGTCCAACACTTTCTATATTTGAAATCAATTCTAAATCACCTGGATTGCTTCTTGTAGCATCTTGAATTCCATTTGTATTATAATATCTATTTTAGATTTATCAACCTCTAAGCAACATTCAGAAATCACATACCCCAAAACTATCGCTTGTTTTACCATAAATTGACATTTTTCATAGTTCAAAACAAGGTTAGTATCCATGCATCTTTTCAAGATCAGAGACAAGTTTCCTAAACAGTCCAAGGAATCACCATAGATGGTAAAATCATCCATAATCAAAAAATGTGCTCACCATGCATCTTTGAAAAGAAGCAGGTGCATTGCATAAACCAAAGAGCATTCTCCTATAAGCATATGTACTAAATGGTAGTCTTTTCTTAATCCTCAGGGGCAATAACAATTTGATAATATCCACTATAGCCATCAAGGAAATAATAGAAAGACTTACCAGACAGGCGCTTAAGCATTTGGTCCATGAAAGGCAAAGGAAAATAGCCATTTTTGTCACCAATTTCAACTCCCTATCACGAATACTTCACTAGCCATTTTGCACACATATGGGAACCAATTCATTCTCAGTATTCTTCACCATAGTAATGCCAGTATTTTTAGGAGCCACATAGATACGACTTACCCATTTTCTATAAGAGATTGAGTATATGACACCTTGATCTAAGAGCTTCAAAATTTCAGCCTTCATGATGAAGAACTGATTGAACCTAAGTTTCTTATATAAATTGGTGACATTTTCATGATTTTTACTACACTTCTTGGCTCTTATTCTTAGAGTTTATGCTTAATTTGACTCTTGAGTGCTTGCCTTTACATTATGTAGTTTGAGAGTAAAATTGTCACAAATTATTATCAATTGCACTAAATTAATTTTTTAAGAACAATTGATATTGCAAACTACTATTTGTTTATTATAATACATTGAAAGAAGTAAAGACAAGAAGTGAAGCAAGGAGCGAAGGCTGAAAATGATAAGTCCACAAGTTAAGGTAACAAGAAGTTCGCCACTGTGAGACGTGATGTTACGCCTTGGCGAAGTATGAAGAACCCAAGCAAAACTCTTTGGGATAATTTCACCATAGCATGAGATCACGTCACTACGATAAACTCAGTAGATTATTCAAGAAAACTTTCAAGAAACGTTCATCGTGGTGTGAAGTTCTCATCGCCGCAACGAAGAAACCAAAAACTCCAAGCAAAAACTTTTGGGAAAAGTTTGTCGCAACGAACCTTCAAATACTTGAACCATTTTTGAAAGTTTACCCACTATGCAACCTGATCCATAACCCCTTTTTTTAAAAAAACCTACCTATTTAGGTTAAGAAGAGAGACAGTCGATAGTTGATATAAAGACTCACTCTCTCTATATACGAAAAAAAAACTTCTTTACACACATCCTCATATCCTCTCATCCACATCCCTATTTTGCTCCTTCTATAGTCAACTACTACCATGAATGCTTGCAGTGGGTTCCCAGATGTGAAATCTCCTAGAGTTATGCTTGACTAGGCACCTCTCTCCTTTTGAAGATGTAACAATGGCTATAGTTCAATAGGCTTTAAAGGGAGTAGTTTATTCCATGTTCAGCTATATTGTTATGAACTCTTAGGTTTAGGATTTGTAATTTGTAGTTGAACATTCTTGATTTGAGTTTAATCAAGTGTTGGATATACGATATGTTATTGGGATGTGTTGATGTAGAACTTGAAGCTTAAATATATGAAGTCTCATATATGTCTATTTGTGGTCTTATTGATTCTCTTTTATACCCCTAGTGGTGCTTGATATTCAGTTGATTCTAGATCCCAAAGTGACTTGTTGCATTCACTTACCCACTACAAACACTAAGGGCATTCGACGAGGTCTTATGAAATGGAGTTTATTCATTAATACTTTGGACTTAAAGAGTTTTTTAAGGTTTACAATTTGAAACTTAGTGATTTCACTCCCATCAAAATTTATTTCGAACAATGATAGCCAAAGCTCATTTTCAAAAAGATACTATTCCATTTGATCATTGGTCTTAATTTTTCCACTCCTATTCCTAAAATCGAAAAACACGTTTTATACATTTTTTCTCTTACAATTCATTTAATTTCATAAAGATTTCCAAAGATCAAACCCCTTTCTTTGCAAATTTAGCTTGCATATCATGAGACATAAGCTAGCTTAGAACAATTCACTAGGTTCCGATTAAGTGAAGCGACCCAAGGTTGCATTCTATATTGCAGTCCTTGGAATTAAGTTTTTTGATTTGACCTCCAAGGGTAAGAACAAGAAACTTCGAATCAAAATGGCACTGTTGCTAGGGAACCAAGCGATTAGTTCTCTAAGTTAGATTTTGTCATTTTTGATGCTATGTGAGGTTAGGAACCTTAGTTTAGATTGCATTTTAGATAGTTTAGTTTCATACTTATCAATAGTATAAGATTTCATTTTCTTTCCTTAGAATAAAATTTTGAAAACCAATCAAACAGGATACCAAACTTTTTACATTTTTCATACTTAGCCTTTTTACAGACGTATAGTTTTGAACATTTCTCTTATTGCCTTTTCATACTTACATGCTTTACTTGCATACATACTCCCACGTATACTGTCACATACTTATACACTTGCATCCATCGCATCTCACCTTTTATTTGGCTTTCTGTGCTTGTAAGTAAATTTTGTTACATTTTATTTTCATTTGAATTGTCTCCGTGCATGCCCCAGAAAGCTAAACTTTTTCCTTTCCAACCTGAAATTGAGAGACGTTTGAGGAAGATTAGAAAGGAGAAGAAAGAAAAAGAGAGAATTAAGGTAGTTATTGAAGAACAGTCTAGTGAGCCAAGTAGTGAGGGCGATTCATTAGAAAGAATCAAAATGGCCGAAAACCCAGCTTTCCTACAAAACCCTAACTTTCATGCTAACTAACCTAGGAAAGGAGATAATGGAGGAAATGGGGAGCATGAGTGAGTTGGGGACAATAATGGGAATTAAAGGAGAAGGACCATTGGGGAATCAACTACCTCTGATGTTAAATATGATCCACTTACTAATGCTTGTCCTAATTTTGACATGAATTTTGAAGTTAAAGGATTACTCATTAACTCTCTTCCTAAATTTCATGACTTGATAGGAGAAGACCCCTACATGCATTTGCAATCTTTATCTATGATCTGTCAGAGTATGAAGCCGGAGGTAGCCTCACTTGATCAAGTGCTATGGAAGGTTTTTCACCTATCACTTGAGGGAAAAGCACGAGAGTGGTATATGAGCCTCCCAAGGCACGTGGCGAATGCCTACCATAGTTGGGCCGATTTGAGGAAAGCATTTTTGAAAAAATATTTTCTGACTGCCAGAACTTCATCGATGATGAAGGAGATCTATTCAGAATGTCAGGATTATGATGAGACTAGATACCTGACGAGCAGCTAGTGCAGTGTTGGAGTTATATAAATATAGTGCCCTGGAAAGCAAGTGCATTTACATGTAACTTTATCTTCTTCAATTACAGTTTTGTAATGAAAATATTTATTATTAATAAAACAAAAGAGTTTG
>JAOTIZ010000001.1:19908199-19918495 GCA_027123425.1 Erythroxylum panamense | reverse complement strand
TATAATAAGAATCCACCCAACTTTCCTATTAGAATTCTTATAAGTATCCAAATATGTGAATATCTTTACTTTCCATAGATTTATTTTCCGAGGAATCATATTCCAAATTTAATTTACTTTCCCGCCAACCAAACGGGGCCGTAAGGATCATCTTCCTTTGCCTTTCATAGATCAGATATTGGAGCGCTTAGCAGATAAATCTTTATACCTTTTTATGGATATAGTGGTTATAATCAGATTGTTGTTAACCCTCAAAATCAAGAAAAGACTACCTTCACTTGTCCTTTTGGTACTTATGCATATAGGAGAATGCTATTTTGTTTGTATAATGCACCTGCTACTTTTCAAAGATGCATGGTGAGTATATTTTCTATATAGAAAGAATCATTGAAGTGTTCATGGATAATTACCATTTATGGAGATTCTTATGATCAATGTTTGGAAAATTTATCCTTGCTTTTGATGCACTTATATTTTCTTATCTTTTTATACTTTTCCACTTAGTTTTTATTCTCATTTGATGTCTAAATCACATGACTTTCATTCATTTTATCATTTCAGCTATTTTATGTGTCAAGTGAAGAAAATCACACTAAAGAGGGAGATTTAGGACTTTTAGATGTCATTTTCAGAGTGAGGAAGTCAAAATACCCTAAGGTGACCAAAGTTGTAGAAACCCTAACCCTATAAGGAATCTTACTTCAACTAGGATTTCTACATTTCGGAAGATTCTTGTTTGCCACTGCAAGAAATGGATCTAAGAACAATTTAGATGGTCAGGGGATATGTAGATTGGCATAAATGAAGATTCCTAATTTTTGAGAAAAAAGGTCCTACCCTTGTAAAGATCCTAATTTGACAAGGAAAGAAAAAAATCTACTTCTACTTGGAAAAGAAATTATCTCCTTGTAAAGATCCTAATTCTACAAGGAAAGAAAGACCTATTTCTACTTAGAAAAGAAATCATCTCCTTGTAAAGATCCTACAAGGAAAGAAAGACATACTTCAAAAAGGAAAGAAAGACCTACTTAGAATTATGAACTAAATTCTCTTTTCCAATTATTGAGGCTATTAGCTAAATTCATGGTTATTTTTATGAGAAGCATGTTCATATAATTGATGAATCTATGATTGGAAATTTGTGCTCTTGATCTGGACATGATTGCTAAATTATGCATGTATATTTGAAGTCATGAATTTGAATTTTGCATGAATAATTTATATGCTATCTGATTAATTTAATTGCTGGACAATAAATTGATTAGGTTAAGTAGAAGTAACTAATTAAAATTGAATCTTGTATATATGTTTTAATTAGTTGGATCAAGACATAGGTTAATTTTATGCATGCTAGCTTTCTTGAATATTAACTTATGTTTGGTAGACTTGATTTTGATCTTAATGCTCTTATTATTATGTTGTTCATGCTAGTTTTGGATTAATGCATTAACAAGAATATTTTACATGTCATGCTTGTTTTGAATGCATTTATCTTTGGTTGACTGACCCTAATTTTCCAATCTAAGAAATAATTCATTTTCAATTATTAAAAACAAACTAAAGATTTAGTGAAAACCTTTGTAATTGGCCTTTAATTAATCTGAACTTTTTTTACTCAAATTTTGCTAGCAGTTTCTCTCTTGAAAACTTTTGGCTTTATTTTCTGAACTTAAATCACATCTTCTTCTTTCTCTTCTTGTTTACTTTTAACACAAACAAACAAATCCCCCAATCTTGTCCTATTATGCATCAGTTAATGAATAACATTAATGCATACTTTTCTTGAAAGTAAAAAAATCTTCCTTGTGCTTTGATCTCTATGGGATGATACCCTTGGTTTACTATACTACAAGTCAACTTAAGTAGGGGATTAAATTTGTAGGCTAACGACAATCTATCAAATTTTTGGCACTGTTGTTGGAGATCAAAATGTTGATTTTTATCTTTCTTTTGTAGTTTCTGTATTATTTTCCTTTCTTTTTGTGATTTGGTGCATTTAAGCTTTTATTTCGAAGGATGTATGCCCTAATCATCCAGAGAGCAACTCTCATATCAAGAACAAGCCGACTTAGATCAATTCTATATAGATTTCTTGATCAACTCCACACGAACACCAACCCATACACCGTTGCACGGTCCCATCATCCTTGAGCAATGCCATTCATTTAATCCACTCATCTAACCAAACTTTAAGAAGGAGTTATCTTTCACACGTGCACAGCCTGCCGACTCATCACCATCCAACGTCTACCTTGATCCTGTTCTCGACATCGCTTACACTTACCATTACCAAGAAGACATGGCAGTTGCACAACAAAGGACTTTGAAGGAGCTTGTTGCTCTTAACTTGGAGAACCATCTTCTTTGTATTAATGTTGAGAATGCTAACTTTGAGCTAAAACCTAGTTTTATCCATTTTCTTCCTTGTTTTAACGGTCTTGCAAGTGAATTGCAATGGAATGGAGCCGAATGGTGTGGAGGAGGAGCAAGTCAAGCTGAAAGCTTTCCCTTTTTCTCTGTAGTGGGTAGTTAAGGAGTTGTTGTTTCTTAGGTGAAACGCATTATACGTGAGGTTCATTTAATTCAGTGATTCATACTATATCTGAGAAATCGTTCACTATATCTTCTACTAGTTTAGTCAAAGCCAAGAAGTTGTTGGAAGAGAGTGTTAATAAGCCAACTTTTAAGGAAAGAACTTTCACTACTACACTTGATACCTTCGTATGTGTACGAGACCTTCTTGGGAATCCAAATATAGGGAGCTCCTTTGCCTTATCTACCGAGTTTTATGTCACTTGAAATTCCAAAAAATAATTGCTTCTTTTTCTTTTCGAAGGAATAGGCGTGAAAATTTATTTATTTTTCATTAAGAATCATATATGATCATTATATTACAAACTTCATATTAAAACTATTTAAAAAGTTTATAATATCATTAAAAATTGTCAAATCATATAATTTAAAAGACAAAAATAAAAAAGATAAATCTATGTAATATTAATTAATTTTAAGTTTATAGTTTTATATATTATTGAGATGAATTGATAATTCTGATAACTAAATTTATTTTTAGATTTAGAATCATTGTCAATAATATTAAATTTGATTTTATTGTTTGAAATATTATAGAGGATTTAAAAAATTCGTCACTAAAAATTCAACTTTTCGTAACGATTTACAAAGTCATCGCCAAATCGTCACAAAAAGATGAGCCATGTAAATTACGGTTGCATTAATTGTAAAAGTTTGTCTCATGTGTTGCACTTGCGGCTGAAACTATTATTACGATTTTAAAATTATAATTGCATCTCTTGTAATGGTGTTTGTATCGTCCATGGGTTCAGCAGTTGTCCACAATCGTAATATAAACTTCAACCTGCAATTTAAAATGTTGGTCAGTAGATTAAAGTTATCAAGGGGTCTAAAAATGTATTTTTTTTATCTAGGATTTATTATATTAATATTTGTAATCAGTAATTATAAATATTAAAACGAAAGAAGTATGTAAAAGAATACAATTGATTCAAAAGCAGAAGAAATACACTAGAAGAAGCAGTAGGGGAAATCCTTTGGAAAATCAGAAGATTGTATAAATAAATTCCTTTTCATAAAAAAGTCACCAAAATTTAAACTCTAGAAGCGGAGAAAGTATGTAATTCTTGATAAAGATGAAACTATTAGTGTCACTTAATTCTGGAAAAAGTGGAGAAATTACAAAATAGCTGACAACCCACGGTGGAGAAGAACTAAAGTCTCGTGGTTGAAGATTCTTGTAGACTTTAAGTTCTAGAACAGTAAGTAATGATATATATACATATGTTATGCTAGGACATTTGAACATAGTTCACCGTCAAGAGTGTGATGTGCCCAACAAACTTTTCCTCGTCCATGCCTCTTTGGGAAAGTGGGTGAGACCCAACTTCCATTTTTCACATGATGTATGAACGACTGCCGTATCATTGTATGACCTTTGTCTTATTGCGGCGAAGTGAAATCCTGGTCCCATGTGTTTCCCACTATAGTTGAGGCCATGAATTCACCAGGTTTAATGCGTATTTAAAATCCAGCATCTGTCCCCTTAACAGCAAACACGACTCGCAAGCTTTGAGATTCCCTTTCATTTTACCCAAGTTAAAAAAGAAGATTTTGCTTCGTAGCTTCCCACTAACCAGCCCATTTTGAGTTATTTTTCTTATGTGAATGGCTGCTTATTTTCTATTGTCATTGATGAGACTGCAATTATAAGAAATTGTAGTAATGCTTTTATACTGCTATCAACCCCGCAATATAAAATCCCCTAGATTTTTGGAGTTTTCTATACGCATCTTTTGGTTTTAGTAATGGTGATGTTAATCTTGCTACTAAAGTCATTAAAAAGATTAAACAAACATAAAGCTGAGAAATTTTAGAAATGACTTAGACTGCGCAACATAAAATCATAATAAATTCTCTAGCATCTCTTATATGCCAAGATAGCAGTAATGGTGATGTTTTATAAAATGTTGCTTTCAGTTACGGTGAAGACTAAATTGTACATGAAGTTAATTAATTAGTAGTGAATTCTTCTCCTTCGTAGTCTTCCAACTTATACAAATTTCTATTTCTATTTTTAGTTTTCTTAGGTTTACTCATTTTAAAATTGAAATAGTTTAATAAACTTCTGATGAAAGGGAAATATTTAAACAATAATAATGAGACATGTTTGACACCTGCAATAGAAGAGCACTTAATAAGGATCATCATGAATGCTTTGCACCTAACCGCTTGGGTCTCACTCAGGTTTTCTAAAGAAAAATCAAGTGCAGTCCCTTGCCATGGACTTGATTGCTAAGGCTTAATTTAGAGTTTTCTAGATTGGATGAGAAGATAAATGACGAGTATTTCATTATAGACCTGATGGCTTAAGTTTCGCTTATGGATTTCATGGTTTAAGAGACGTTAGAGAGCATACGGATCTTCTATATATGTACCTAAATGGTTTTAGGTCTCGCCTAAAATTTTCTTGATTGCAGAAAGTTAAGATTAGAAGGTTGTTGTGTTAGAATTTACAATAGGTCTACGGCCTACACGAGGAAGAAAGTTAGATTACATATAAGTTTAAATGAAGTTTCATCTTAAAACCAATTGGTGATGGTTTGAGTAGACCACTAAATTTATATATTACCCTTATTTCCTTTCTTTCTCTAACGTGAGACAAACTTCTATTCTTTATATTTCAACACGTCCCCTCACGTGTAGGTCTAACACGTGACATAATCTATCATTTCGAGGTATTAACGACTAACATAAAAGCAACCTGCTCTGATACCATGTTAGAATTTATAATAGATCTACGGGTTCACATGAGAAAGAAAGTTAGATCACATACAAGTCTAAGTGAGGTTCCATCTTAAAATTAATTGGTGATAAGTGAAGTAGTCCATTAAACTTATATATTAGTCTTCTTTCCTTTCTTTCTCCAACGTGCGACAAATTTTTACTTTTTATATTTCAACATGTTGATCCACTTTAAGTTTAAGCTATTAAGCCTCGCATTGGGTTTCCTTGGTTGCAAACCAAATCAAAGGGTATGGGGTTAGTTCTGGAAGTGAAGCATTAGTGGCTGCTCCGGGTTTTCTTCTTTGTATGTGGAGTTAGAGGGTGCAAATCAGCTGACTTTGCATTCTTCATATATGTTGAGTTCTTATTGTAGCAACTCCAGGTTCTCCTAGTCGTCATAGCTCTTAACCCCTTGGCATTGTTGCTTTACAAGAATTAGGACCTATTCTTCATAATTAGACTAAACTAAGTTTCTCCTGTTGCTCGAAGGATTGAATGTAACTCATCCATCTGCGCGCCCTCGATGTGTTACCCTCTAGCTTTTAATCTTTTGGAGATACTTTAATTGGTTACTTTTGTTAACCCATTGTCTGAGTCAAGAAATGAAAATGAATCAGTATTCTATCTTAAACTTGGGATAATGGTTTGTTTCATTTATTTCTTATATCTTCTTGATTTTTCCTTTAATTAAAATTTTAACATCACAGTTATTCTCGATTTTGTTGATCAAATAAAAATTACTTTAGAGCATTATTTATTATGTGCTCTTTGATATTAAATAGGACTATAGGCCCTGTTTGACAAACAACAGATTGCATTAGTTATTAACTGATTCTATCAACGATTAACTAATTGCTGATAGTTGACTCTATCAGTTGATTTAACTAACAGATAGCTTCAGTTGTTTATTAAAGATGTTTGATAAAATTAGCTATTTATTAGCTATTGATGTGTAAAATGACTTATGAAAGTATGATTTTAAAAAATATAAAGGCATAAATATTGTATTTCTTAGCATTTTGTTGAATATTCTTATAAAAATTTAGATTTAAATATTTATTTTTACAAAAAGTTAAGTTTATAAATTTAATAAAAACATAATAATAATAATAATAACAACAACAATAACAACAACAATAAAGGTTTTGAAATTCGGACCGGACGTCGAACCGGAGGCCTTACTGATCACCGGTTTGACCGGTTCGAACACCGGTCTAGCCGGTGTGACGTCATAATTACACAATAATTTTATTTAATTATATATAATATTAGTAATATTAAAAAGCAATAGAAAAATATATCAAATAATATAAATAAATATAAATAACTAGTTGGATCCTTTGGGTTCTGTACTTCTGTTAGATTTTTGGAGAAAAGGTAGGTTTTACTTTTGAAAAAAATTAAAAAAAGCAAAAAAATTCAATGAACTAGTGGCCAACTGATTCGACCAATCCCGGTTTAACCAGTTAATTGATCGATTCTTACCGGTTCGCACTGGTTCAATTGGGAACTGGTTTTAGGGATTACTCAGACCAGATAGCCTACAAATCACTGGTCGAACCAGCCGTCCGGTCCGGATTTCAAAACCATGACAACAATAACGATAACAATAATAATAATAATAATCCGATGTTAAATTCTCTATTAATATGAATGATGTAGCAAGCTACATCATATTAGTATTTTTCATATAATATGTACAAATTTTATTATCTAATAAATTAAAAATATCTATAATTATAGTATAAAACAAATATGATGTATAGTAGTTACATACTAAAAATATTAATACGATGTGACTCTTTATGTTCAAAAACTTAATATTATGGTATTTTTAAATGAAAATAATATTTTAAAATTAAATAAAGATTAAAAATTAAATTAACACCTTTATTATATTCTTCCAAACTTCATGATATAATTATACAATAAAAAATTGAAAATACACAGAACAGAAGTAGAAAGAAAGTGAAGGGTAATACTGCTATTAGACAAACAGTTTATTTTAAAATTTTCTCTTATGGATCTTTTAGAAATGAACTTATTGGGATTAAATAACTAAATACATCAATAATTTTTTAAAATAATCAAAAAGTTAACTTTTAGTCGATAAGTTAAAAAAGAGTTGATAAGCGACCAAACACTTTCTATATATTTATTGTTACAAAATCAGTATTTCCACAAAACACCAAAGCCTAAAAGATTGGTGGATGGTATAATTTATTTATGATGAAAGGATACGTTGTCTTATATGACATAGTGGTCCACCTCGTAAAATTCAACGTAGCTATTATCGAATTCATGAAACGTCATCATGATAAATGCTAAAAAAGCGTCACACTAGGGACTGAGTTGATAGACGACGGAGTATCTACTAGTGTATCAAAATGCTTTCAATATATATATATATATATATGAAATTAATTGCTACAAAGTTAAAATTAGTTAATAAAAATAGAATATCTGATTTCTAACATTAATCTACTGTTAATTCTTACATTTCTTCGCCCAGATAAGATAAGGGAAATTAATTACTTTACGTGGTTATTAGAAAACCGAAAATTGAATTGCCGTATCATCCGAAAAGAACCAAGAAAAGAAATACGCTTGAAGAAAATCAGGTTAAAATTATGAAGGTGACTTGACAACCTTGAAAATTACGAAGATAGAGGGCATGATCTCCTGGGCCAACGATTTAATCATGGGTCTCTGACTCTGTCCCACCAGTATAATCACCTTCTTTAAATTCAACCAAGCATGTTATTACTTTTCATGGGGAAACGCTTACTTTGTCCGCCATAATTGGATAATCATATTATGCGTTGATTAATAAGTGTTCTTTTAGGAATCAACGAGGCAAGAACAGGAATGAGCAAATACAATGGTCTTGATTTCTCGACACAATAATTGTCCCTCCAATCGTGAAACAGGACTTGGTTTTTCATGAAAGCACTTATAACTAGTGGGTCATTAATGAGTGGATCATTCTAGCGAAATGCCCGACGATTTAATTTGGACTGTCGTACTATAATGTCAAGAACCACTTCAATTCTTGGGAATTGTTTGCGGCAGTAGTTATCGAGATGGAAATTCAGACTGCCTAGTTTAAGAGTATTCTCTTAGCAACTTAAAAAAATTAAGAACATTGAAGCTTCACTGGATTGAGAAATTTGAAATAAAACACAGAATAAATGAAAAAAGTTAGGATACGACGCCAAGATTTTCGCAATATTTTAAATGTCTTACTAATATTTCAACATTTTTAAATCATATATAACAACTGTTGCTTACATGAAATTAATAATAATGTCTAAATTACACGATGAAATGCCAGTCAACATAAAACTATTATATATATATATATATATATTTGTTTTGACTGGTTCAACCTTTTAACCATTCAATTTATTGGATTGATTTTTCTTAATAGTCATTATTATTAAAAATTGATCAATTTATTAATTAACTAGATAGTTTTTTATAAACTAACCGATTTCTATAAACTATAATAAACAAGTTAGCTTTCATGTGATAGTCTCCATCTTTAATTAAACTTCAATTTCTTCAACAAACAAAGACAATCTCCTTCTCAATCCTAATTTAAGTACATCATATTTGTTCGATCTTATTATATAACAATTTTATAACAATTTAGTACCGACTGATTCTTAAAACTTTTAAATCTTATATTTTGCTAATTTAATTTTTAGTCCGATTTTTTAAATATTAATATATACATAGTATGCCTTAAAATTTTGTAATAATACACAATGTTCCATGTACATGCCAATCCTTGTTTGTACACAAAAATATTAAAAGGACAACAAATGCATATTTCTAAAGATAATTGTAATGTTGGTTATTAACAATTAGTATGAAAATACCAGAATTTGGTAGACTTTATAAAAGTTTTAAGATTTAAATAATATCTTTTGTCTATGATAAAAAAATATTTAGGATACTTTTAAAAGCTTGAGTTTGAGATAATATTTGATCATTAAGGGGTTCCTTAGACTAATATTAATGCATCTAAAGATCAAATGATTAGCTAATTAACTTAAATTCAAGTATGTTGTTTCAAAAGCATTGGAAAAGAGAGTGAATTAGGTAATTTTATATGTTAATAACTTCTTAAATAACTTTTTCAATAACTAGTTTTATATGAATATGTGAGACTTTTTAAGAGTGATATTATTAGGGATGGAAAATATAGCCCAGTTCGGTACCAAGTTTTCAAGCACGATCTAAATTGTTTAGGTTATAGATTGGGTTCTAGGCTTTTTAAAAAAGTTCAGTTTTTAGGTTGTGATCTCTTATATAACACAAAATGAGGTTGCTTTGTTAATATAACAATAATAACATTTTTCATATTGATGAATTTAAACCTAAGCCAACTTTAGCTCTTTTTGTTAATTTTTAGGGGACCCAACCCTAAAATATTAAAAATTATCTAGAATAAGTATTAGAGTCCAATAATAATGAAACAGATAGAAAGTAAGTTCGATCAGATGAATTTTAGGAGTTCCGAAAGTGTAAGATTAAAATGCCCTTTTTGGAAAATAATGGGTATTAATGATTTTAAACCCATTAAAATTTCTTTAAAGAATCTAATCAATAAGTATTGACCTTAATTATAGTATTTCATGGTCAATTTGATGATAAGATATTTTGGAATATTTTTGATATTTAATTCGGTTAGTTGGTGAATTAAATGCATTAAAGGGAAACTTGGTCCTTTTGTATTCATTAAAGGGAAATTTAGTATTTTCACAAGAAGTTAGTGGAATGATGAGTCATTAGAAGAGAACCAATAGGAAGGATGTAACATCTCATCACCGATGGGAGGATTAAATTGGTCAATTTGGACAAGCTAGTAATTTGCATTGCATATTTTGAATTAAACATTTATTTTGACCTCTAATTTTAGAGGAATGAGTCAATTGGCACATGCACTTGTAGGTACATGCATTCATGATA